>JAMPIV010010466.1:170000-229214 GCA_024509875.1 Oreohelix idahoensis | reverse complement strand
GTCAACAAGCAAAAAATTATAACTTCAGTTCTTGGAACACTCAGATAGGCAAACATTCACAAATATTTAAAAATATGTTCTCGTGCATTTAAACACAAAATTAATAACTAACAAACCAAAACAAAAATTGTATAATCATCATCATCATCGTCACCAGCACCATCACCTTCATCATTTCCTTTTTGCCTCCCAATGGAGCATGAAGCCACCATTACAGCAGCCTACACATGAACACTACTGGACGTCTGCAGCAGTGGTTTCTGCAGTAATAATCTGACCTTGAAGGATGAGGTTGCCAGATTCATGCAGCTCTAATAAGTGACCTTTACCCTGTGATGTCTTCTAAAACTTTGCAGTTTGGCTATTCTTTTCTTGCATGTGGAGCCTGCGACATTTTAATGTTGCATATAACCCAGCTCCATCATGTAACATGAGTTATCATGTATCATGATATCATTTATTTCAGGAGGTAAACACTAGCTTTAGAAATTAAAATAGAGAAAGCTTGATATAAAGGAATATTCTAATATTTCACTGGATGGATAAATGAAGAAGCTATAGCATCAGTTTCTGTAGGAGCTCTCTACAACAAAAAATATAAGAATATGACCAAGCAAATATGACCAAGTAACCACCAAAACGTGACAGGAAATAATTATATTGTTCTATGTCTGCTGCGCGTCCTGAAGAAGTCACTAAATCTCTTGTAGACCTTTCATTCCTTCCAATTCCATTTAAACTGGATTGGATCTTTGATGTCAAACTTAGCATGATTTATGGTCAATGCACCATGAAAATATGTAATGGCCTGTGTGTTTAATTTAGCTTCCATTGTGGCAGTGTGTGCCGTTTCCATATTTTCCAAAAAAATGCACCATGAGAAGATTCAACACTCTCTGTTTGTCTTCTTCAAGGTATAACCTAACTCCACTCTTTCGTTTTCCTTCAGGGGTCCAAAGCATAGCTGTTCTTGTGATGGCATCGGGGTCTCTTCTGAGGACATGGCCAACCCAGCTCCAGCATCTGCCAGCTAAGATGGTGTGCATGTCCTCTTATTAGTCCTATTGTATGGCTCTAAAACATGAAAAACAACAAAACCAACCCAAAAAAATACAGACTTTCATAAATCAGTGCTTGCATATAAGATCACCAATGTGAAACTGATGACAAGAACCAGACAAGATCACCAATGTGAAACTGATGACAAGAACCAGACAAGATCACCAATGTGAAACTGATGACAAGAACCAGACAAGATCACCAATGTGAAACTGATGACAAGAACCAGACAAGATCACCAATGTGAAACTGATGACAAGAACCAGACAAGATCACCAATGAAACTGATGACAAGAACCAGACAAGATCACCAATGTGAAACTGATGACAAGAACCGGACAAGTGCCAGTGGAATAAGAGATGAGAAGATGCCGACGATGGATAGGACACATATTGGGGAAACCTGCTGATAGCATATCAAGGTGGTTCTTATTCTGGAATCCCCTCCTAAAGGTAAAGAGAAGTAGAGACAGACCAAAGAGAACATGGAGAAGAGAAGTAGAGACAGAAATGAAAATGATGCAAAAGACACTGAAAACCCTTGAGCTGACAGCATGTTACATAAGAACTTGGAGCGTGTTTGTTGAAGGCCTATGCTCCTTGGGGAGCAAAAGGGTATTGATTGTCTTTATTGATATATTATTTTCCTTTTGTTTCTGTCAATTTGTCTTCAAGAATCTCATGGAAAAGGAAGAAAAATCAAGAAGTTCTAGAAAAGCTAGAGGAAATCAGAAGGAACGAATGACCTCAAAAATAAGACAAACAATATAAGGTCAAGGTAACAGCAGATACTGCTGTAGTGGTGTGAAGTGTTAAAGACTAGGTCCATCATCAATGGGTGCAAACACCAGTTTCCTGCCTTGCCACCTTTGCCTTCCCTAACTCTAAAGTAGAGTCAGGTACCCATCTGTCGCAGATTACTTAGAGATATAGGAAGGAAGATGTGTCTGAAGCAAATAGACCATTACACACTAGTGTTCATACAGGTGAGCCAGTGTTGAGTGAAAGAGTTGACAGAAGGGCACAGGTTGGTGTCACCTTTCAAACTACTAAGTCTTATATTTCTCTGGCGGCGAATAACTCTTTCCTACTGAATCTTTTGAAAGAAGACATAGGTAGTAACAGTAGAAGTCGTACAAGGATGGAGAGTATGTTGTCTTTTTTTAAACAGAATTTACAATTTACCAAGTTGAACTCAGAATGATTGTAAGTTTTCAACTGTTCAAAATGATTTTAATTACAGAAGAAAATCAAATCAATGTTATCATGTAGTTAGAAAAAAAATAAATAAAAGAAGATATAAAAGAAAGTTATGACATTAACTTATCTTCTTCTTTCTATATCTGCAATGTTGTTTCTTGTATAAACTTCACTGTCTTTTGTAGTTCATACAGAGGTCCGTATAGTTTTGCTTCCAGTGTTGTTTCTCTGGGCCAGTGGGTTTGCCTCAATATATCATATTCGGGGCAATCTTGAAGTACATGCTCCGCAGTCTGGGGTGACTGTCCACATGTACACATGGCTGAATTGCCAATCTTGAATTTTGTATTCATGTAGCTGCGGAGGTGGTTGTGTCCTGTTCTGAGGCGCAGAATGACAGTTTGTTCTGAACATTAACTTATAAAAGAATTGTGAATACTCTCAGTATTTTAAGTTGTCATAACAGGCTATTTTCCTCACTGATGGAGTTTTGGCTATTTCTTTGAAAGTGAACTCTGACCTTTGGCTTGATGTTTATGTTAACTTATCTGTTAGCCACTCGGACTTCTCTTGGACGTCACAGTAGGCAGGAATTTCCCACTGGATAATGTGCTTCAAAGTGGGCTACGGTCCTAGAGATGACTAGGCTTTTTGTTAACCTGATTGTGAAGTGATGTTGATATAGTGATGTTGACGAGATGTTGATACTTATATGCTGTTGAATGCTTTGGGTTGTTGGCTTGTGATCACTACTGGAGGTTTTGAGAAGTAAGCGCTTGTTCTCTTGTAGCATCGAGCAACTATGCGTTTTTCTCACACAGCAAGAACTTCGATAAAAATCCAGAATTCCACTGGTGCTGTAAACTCTGTTAGGATCTGCTCTGCCGGGAAGGGTTTTCATTGTGCAGTTTTCTCGCAACAAATTACAGTAATTAAAAACCAGAGATCAGCATCTTGTTGCTGTGAAATGGCCAGGATTCTGCACTTGCACTGTGGAAAATAATACAGATAATCAATCTTCTGTTTTATACAGATTTATTAACTACAGCCACTCTGGACATTTTTGTCTCAGAATGGTGCCTAATAATATATATTTACCTAATCATGCTCATCAATCTTTTCTTAAAGGGGACTGTCTGTTTGTTTACAAATTCCTGTCTAGCAGTAGCCTCGCAACTAGTCAGGTTAAGTCTGGTCAATTATTGCTAAAAGCATACACGCCTGGCTGTGTGCGTCCATGCATGACTGCACTGCAGGAATGTTATTTCCTTCACTCGTTCACAACAGCGTCCTTCATTATTTGTAAGGAGTGCCCTTTAGATATCAGTTAGTATTTACATTATTACAATACATCAATTATATCAGTCATAATACATAAACGCAAAATAACTATAAAAAAATGTATACAAATTAAAGTGCAATATAAAGTATTTTACACTTTACATTAATTAATTAATCCCTTGATATATACTTAAGCAAATACTGAGATTCTACTTACCGCTCAAGACTGTTATCTGCTGCTTAAGAATTAGAATGTAGTTATACTCACGGCACATATAAATGTTGATATTGTGGAGCTTGATGCTTCTCTTCTAAAAGCCTGCATCTCTTCCAACAGTTTCTTAGCAAAGTAATTTCAAAACTTTGAATTTTCTCGCATGAAGTTAAAACAGGGAGATCTTTATCATTTCAGGAAAGTTCAATTAATTTCCCTCTCTCAGACAATTTACGACCGTGTCATTTCGCTGTGGTTTGACCAACCCAGCAGGCATCCAATACTCTGTGAACCCTTGGGTTTCAATTAAATGCAGAAATCGGAGGTCCCTAGAAAAGAATTGTTAATTGTGCCTTTGCACAAGAAGATTGCATATGGATCAAATCGCAGGTCTATTAGTGAAGACATTTCAAAAAATGGATAGAGAAAAACACAGGTGCAAATATTTCCTATAGATGGGTATGAAAAAAAATCGAAAAAAGGTGATTCGTCTTACGAGGACAAAAGACAAAGAAAAAGAAATATTTCCTAGAGAAACAGATAGAGGTAAAGGAAGATAAAAGTAAGCAATTTTGAGGGAAAAAAAACTTTGACAAAGCCTTCTAACAACCCTGTGACACCATCTACAGATGGGTAGACTGGAGCGTGACGTCACCGTGTTCTGTACCATAGTCAGTCAGATGCTCCAATATAGGACATATAAAGAGGCATAAAACCTTTCTGGAAACCATAATAGGAGGAAACGTTGAAGGCAAATGAGCAATGGGAAGACAATGCTATAAGTGGGAGGATAACATCAAAATATGGATAGAAAAGAGCTTATTGTAGCACGCAGCAAAGCAAGAGACTGAAGACATTGCTTGCAATCAACCTTAGATGTAGAGATGGTAACTGAACTATTGATCTGATAATAATAGTTGCCCTTCAGTCATAATTGACATGCGCCCCTGAGGTGATCTAATCATTGCAAATATCATTCCAACTGCCAAAGGTGATCATATCTCTGCAGATCTTTCCTTAACAGTCATATCATTTCAATCCTTATACTCTACACAAGCATCCATTTATGAAATTCTGCATCTTTCTGGTTGTCATTATGTTGTTCCTCATACAATACAGGGTAGTGCAAAAGTAGGTACACAGTTTCTGTAAAATTTTTTATTCATTCGTTATTACAAAATAATTAATACTTATAATATAGAATAAGTGCATGCATAGTAAAAATATATGAAGTACATGTAAATAAAGTGTATTTCTACATACTAATAAAGTAACAAATAAAATAAAAACATTTATGTTATTAAAGTGTATTCCTACTTTTGCACCACTCTGTAAAAAGAAAAGTTCATCAATTCTTGTGTTGACTTTCTTCATACCATGATGTTATATTGTCCTGTAGCTTCTTTCTTGCTTGTGTTGACTTTCTTCATACCATGATGTTATATTGTACTGTAGCTTCTTTCTTCCTTATACTTTTTGTCCTGCTGTCACCAGATATTCAAAATTGTCTGTTCTCATAACATGCCAGAGTTTTATTTTTATCCAGAGGTGCTGAATAACCATTAAAAAATACTAAAAAAAAGCATATTTAATATATATATATATACATTCCTGGCAGCCCTAGTGTTAATTTTAATGACATATCTATTTTAAAATGACATACAAAATGTCAAACTATATTAACTCTAAAAGGATGTGATGCATTTACAAAGATTAATTGCAGGAAATTTGTATCGCTTCCTGTTTTCACACAGCATCAAAATGCTGTTATTTTCACGAATTTTTTTAAAGTTCAGTAATGTAATAAATTAACAGATAGTTGTAAAGGAATTTGAATGAGGAGTAACAAAATATGAAATTGGGGCAACACAAAACAAACACTGGCTTCCTGGCCTTTAAGAACCTGGCAAGATCAGCCCTGAATACTGGCCACATGTCTTTTAGGAGTTAAAATTAAATGAAAAATGTCAAAGTATTTTAAAGCTATAAGGAAGATATCACAGTAAATCAGATGGAGATATTTACAGGGGCAGCTTGGTATCCTGCAACAATTGGATCATCCCTCTCTGCTGTGAAAAGTTTGTATGGTCCCTTCAAGCCGGTGACTTTATTTAACAGCTCCTTTGTAAAGGACTTATAGTTGTAAGTCCCTGGCGCCAAGAGGGAACCCTTAAATAAACAAAAGGAAAACCAAAACAACTGTATTTACAAATTATAAATTTTACAAGTAATAATCTGTTAGAGATAATGGTCTAATAATAACAACACATCATTTAGAGATACGGTCTAATAATAACAACACATCATTTAGAGATAATTGTCTAATACCAACATATCATTTAGAGATAACTGAGATGATGATAGGAAACTCTTTACAGAGTGATACAACAGGAGGCAATCTGATCATCAGAAGGAGTCCCCACATCCGACAAGTGTTTCGGCCCGATATACTCCTTTACACTCTAAGGGGGCAGGCCCACTTGGGTCATGACTCCCAAGCGTCTCAGCCTCCTGTTGTCTTGTATCGAAAATGAACCCATTTCACTTATGGTAGCAACTTTAAAATCCACAACTCCGCCAGCCGTGGAGGCAATTGTGAAAGTAACAAAGAGAAGACAAATTATTCCGTTCGTTCCGTCGCACATCTGTTACACATAAGAATTTCACCATGTTATCTGTGTACTCAATTTTTTCTAATGCAAGGTATATAACTCTTGGAATTGGAGTTACGTTTTACTTTAGGTGGTTACCTGTTCTTATGCCCTTCGGTTGCCGATATTATTGCGGGTTGACCGATGTTGGGTCATGTCCATTTATGGAGCGCTCAGGCCCACTTTTCTTGTAAACGTTTGCAACCTGCGTCGATAGTTATTTCCTATCCTTATAAGGCTCGATTTTTAGTGTAGTTCTTAGAATGTGCCCATAGCTTCGACGTTGTGTGAATTGTATTCAAGTCGAACGGTTCTGCGCATGTCTGTTGTTTGGTTGTGGTTTTGTACCAGCTTCCGCCCGGCAGTGCCACAGATTTTGTCGAGTGAGACAGACGCGTTTTTCAGCGTCTGTCATGATTATATTGTTCGGGAAATGGAAGTCCTCTATAGTGTTCATCTCAGATGATATTTCCTTTTTGTGATTCAAAGCGCCTGGAGGCGAGTGAGTTGTGTACTGATTCTTGAAGAGAAGGTAATTACTCTACATTTGATTATCATTGTCGCTAACTTTTATGATTGACCTTTTGTGCCTAGTTGTCAACTTTCCCTGGGCGGGGAAGAGTCGACGTTATGAGAAGCTTTCAACTCACGAATCACCATGTTGTTATGCATCGGGTTGATGCATGTCCTAAAGGCTATCTGCTTGTTGGACTTTACTGCTCTGGCGGTTCTATGTCAGTCTAGGTTTGATACTGTTGTTATTTAAGGAAATCAGAGGACATTACTTGATACTCCAGAAGTCGTGCCTGTCTTGCTGGGAGGTCAGGGAAGGAGAAGGAATTTAATTTCCTACATTTATACATTTATAAAGATATCGACTGTTATAGAAAAGGATGATGGTTTCCACACCTGAATATATTTACAGTCGTTTATGATGCATTGAAGCCCATGATTTGATTCACCATTATTATGCTGTCTGCTGTCGAATGTTGTGCTGACTATGTCGATATAATGAAGACTGTTCTACATGTTAATGTCTACACATCTTGTCATTGTAGCGTCCCAATAAATGATGGAAACGTCACTGGCAGTTATAACATTCATTGACTTTCTACGTCGTGAGTTTATGTGACGTCCTGTGTGGACTCTACTTTACTGCTACCTGCTTGACTCCACATATACACAAACCAGACCAAAGACACCATACTTCTGCGCCTTCATCATCTCTGGTGTCTAGTGGTGATACATCCACCCTCAACATTTGGTAGGATAATCAGCCATTATCATTTGGTGGCTTCTGCACCTTTATCAACATCACACTAAGGACACACACTGAGATACCTGCGCAAAGCCGACGAGGCTAGCCACTGGGCGCTAGCCACTGAAATTCTGTGCCTAACACCTCTTATAATATACACCGCCTGTTGCCCCTCAGTCACAGCCCTTTCACTAGTACACCAAAAATCTCAAAGTATTGTGGACTTAGAAAAATTCCTGGTGTTTTCTGTACCGCAGCATTTACTGTCACGATTTCCATTGCCCATTGCGGTTGTTCCACAGCAGCCTGATGCCTTTTTGGCAGTTTCACTAAGCCTCTTCAGTGCCCTTGTTCTCGACTGTCCCATCAGCCCCAACAGTTTCAATAGATCATACACTGATGCAGCCACCAGCCCTCTTGCGCCCACCTCAACAGCCATGACTCTTGCAGTGAACCCATCGTGTCTCAGATCCGCGGCCAGATCACTATACTTGGCCGCTTTGAACGAATGTTGCTCGTCCAATCTGGATTCAAATGGCATGGTCAGTTCAATCAGTATGACCTGAAGCATTGCTGAAGAATGAAGCACTATGTCCGGCCGTCTCCGCGATTTTCTGATACTCTCTGGATATGCCCCTCGTCCAGGTAGGTCTACCGCCATCTCCCAGTCGTTTGCACAATCAAGAAGAGATGGTAAACTGCTACCAGGTTTACTCGGTTTGGGGTGTGCTGACTTTCCTGCCCTCAGAAAGTATGTATTTGCCGTGCTCGGCCTGGGTTTGCTATTCACCTTCATCCTTGCCAGAGCTATTGTCGCAGCAAGCTCATTTAGCACTTTGTTATGGCGCCAAGTGTATCGCCCTTGCCCTAATGACACCTTACACGCTGAGAGCACGTGTTCAAGTGTCTGCCTACCCTGGCACAGGGGGCACTGCTCATCATCCGATTTTCCCCATTTTACAAGTAATAATCTGTTAGAGATAACAGTCTAATAATAACACATTATTTAGAGATACGGTCTGATAATAACAACACATCATTTAGAGATACGGTCTAATAATAACAACACATCATTTAGAGATACGGTCTAATAATAACAACACATCATTTAGAGATAATTGTCTATTACCAACACATCATTTAGGGATAACTGTCTAATATCAACACATCATTTAGAGATAACTGTCTAATATCAACACATCATTTAGGGATGATTGTCTAATATCAACACATCATTTAGAGATACGGTCTAATATCGACACATCATTTAGAGATAACTGTCTAATACCAACATATCATTTAGATATAATTGTCTAATATCAACACATTATTTAGAGATAACTGTCTAATATCAACACATCATTTAGGGATGATTGTCTAATATCAACACATCATTTAGAGATATGGTCTAACATTAACACTTCATTTAGAGATAACTGTCTAATATCAACACATCATTTAGGGATGATTGTCTAATACCAACATATCATTTAGGGATGATTGTCTAATACCAACACATCATTTAGAGATAATTGTCTAATACCAACATATCATTTAGGGATAATTGTCTTATACCAACATATCATTTAGAAATAATTGTCCAATACCAACATATTCTGTAGAGATAATTGTCCAATACCAACAGTTGAATAAAAAAAAAAAAAAAAAAAAAAAAAAACACACACACACACACAAATAGTAATACGTCTTACAAGGAGAAGGACAAGAAAAACCTACGTTACGGCCACAAGGCCTTCGTCAGGGACAGACAAACAAGAGACAGGAGGGAAAGAAAATGAGAATTAAGTAGAGAACATGAAACTATAAAAATAAGAGAAAAGAAACTCCCTTAATATTAAATCCAGTCACATGTGAAGCAAAGCAAGATGGCTGCCACTCAATACCAACACATCATTTAGAGATAATTGTCTAATACCAACATATCATTAAGAGATAATTGTCCAATACCAACATATCATTAAGAGATAATTGTCCAATACCAACATATCATTTAGAGATAATTGTTCAATACCAACATATCATTAAGAGATAATTGTCCAATACCAACATGTCATTAAGAGATAATTGTGCAATACCAACATATAAATCCTATGGTTAATATGAACAAGAATGTTTTCATATTTTTGTCATGAGTGTATGAGTGTATGAGTGTATCTGCTGCACCGATAAAATGACTGCTGAACATCTGCTGCAAAAGTGCCCAACAAATGAAGAACAGAAAGCACACTGGTCATCACTAATACCACTCTTGGACAAACTCTATGGAGATACCAACAACCTTAGAGTGACCACTGGTCATCACTAAAACTCTATGGAGATACCAACAACCTTAGAGTGACCACTGGTCATCACTAATACCACTCTTGGACAAACTCTATGGAGATACCAACAACCTTAGAGTGACCACTGGTCATCACTAATACCACTCTTGGACAAACTCTATGGAGATACCAACACATGGACAAACTCTATGGAGATACCCACAACAATCTTAGAGTGACCACTGGTCATCACTAATACCACTCTTGGACAAACTCTATGGAGATACCAACAACCTTAGAGTGACCACTGCTTTCTTTAAATTTATTCAAGTTGACATCTGAAAGTGTACAAAGAAGACAAAGCTATTCTTTTTTCATCAAGTACCACGTTGACTATGTAGCTGATCATGTTTTCTGCATCTTCTTGTTCCTAGTTCTTCTTCTTCTTCTTTGATCCTTAGCCGCCGACCGTCAAAGCAGTCAGTGGCCATCACTCCTAGTGGCGTCTTGTAGGGCAACAACAAATTGATTCCACTTTGCTCGGTCGGTGGCCATTTTTCGTACAGTGCCCCAACTCTGGTTCATTCTTTGCATCTCAGCCTCCACAGTCCTCCGCCAGGTTGTTTTTGGTCGGCCTCTCTTTTGTTTTCCTTCAGGGGTCCAAAGCATTGCTGTTCTTGTGATGGCATCGGGGTCTCTTCTGAGGACATGACCAACCCAGTTTCAGCGTCTGCCAGCTATGATGGTGTGCATGTCCTCTTGCTTGCTACGAGTAAGCAGATCTTGGTTAGTGATGGTATTCGGCCAAAAGATTCGGTGAATTTTTCTTAGGCATGTTGTGTGAAAAGAGGACAATTTGTTCCTAGTGCTGTTAAATAATTCTGCTGTTGACCTGCAAGATGTCACGAGGACAATTGTGATATACATGGCAATGTAGTGGAGTACTAACTGCGTAGTTGCTACAACAGTTGTGGCAAAGTTGTTATTACCAGGCCTAGCAATACCAATGCATATTTCCTGAGAGTAGGAACCAAATATTAGCTTACCAACTATTCTTGATGGTGCAAACGGCTACGAGATGGCAGTAGACCTTCTTGCATGAGGGAAAAACCATGAAATCATTAGGAAGTCTTGAGGATCACCAGATATAATGCGGCAACCAATTTTGTTCGCTGCAGATTGTAATGATTGAGCTAACAGTGCCATTTGAATCCAAATTAGATGAGCAGCATGCATTCAAATTGGCCAAATATAATGATTATGGTCACGAGGTTGAGACGAGAGGGGTTCACAGCAAAAGTTAAAATGTAGAAGTAGGAACAAGTGTAGGATCTACTGAAACAGTTAGGCCTGAAGAGAGAGTCAAGATTAAGATCAAAAGCACATAAGGGGCTTATCAAAACTGCAGAAACATTATCATGCTAGCCATGGAACAACTGCAATGGACTATAGAATTGAGGACAGTAATTTATATACAACAAAAATTGTTACTTTCACAATTGTCTCAAGTTGGCAGAATGGATAAAACTAGGCATGAACTTGAAAGTTGCAACCAAGGTGGAGTGGGTTTAATTCCAAGCACAGGCAGAAAAAAAACAACAGTGGGAGGCTGCCACTTGTGAGTCATCAAGTGCCCCCTCCCCCACCACTGAATGTGATTAAAGGGCTGAAACACTTGTCTGAACAACCTGATTATTTCTGATAATCAGATTGCCTCCAGACCACACTTCTGATGATCAGATTGCCTCCAGATCATCAGAAGTAGTTAGGCGTGAAGAGACAGTCAAGATTAAGATGAAAGGCACTAAAGGGGCTTGGCAAAACTGCAGAAATGTTATGCTAGCCATGGAACAGATGCAAGTAACAAGGTGACCACTGCTGTCTTTGAACATTGAACATATTCAAGCTGACCACTGCTGTCTTTGAACATTGAACATATTCAAGCTGACCACTGCTGTCTTTGAACATTGAACATATTCAAGCTGACCACTGCTGTCTTTGAACATTGAACATATTCAAGCTGACCACTGCTGTCTTTGAACACTGAACACATTCAAGCTGACCACTGCTGTCTTTGAACATTGAACATATTCAAGCTGACCACTGCTGTCTTTGAACATTGAACACATTCAAGCTGACCACTGCTGTCTTTGAACATTGAACATATTCAAGCTGACCACTGCTGTCTTTGAACATTGAACACATTCAAGCTGACCACTGTTGTCTTTGAACATTGAACATATTCAAGCTGACCACTGCTGTCTTTGAACATTGAACATATTCAAGCTGACCACTGCTGTCTTTGAACATTGAACATATTCAAGCTGACCACTGCTGTCTTTGCACATTGAACATATTCAAGCTGACCACTGCTGTCTTTGAACATTGAACATATTCAAGCTGACCACTGCTGTCTTTGAACATTGAACATATTCAAGCTGACCACTGCTGTCTTTGAACATATTCAAGATGACCACTGCTGTCTTTGAACATATTCAAGCTGACCATTGCTGTCTTTGAACATTAAATATATTCAAGCTGACCACTGCTGTCTTTGAACATATTCAAGCTGACCATTGCTGTCTTTGAACATTAAATATATTCAAGCTGACCACTGCTGTCTTTCAACTTTGAACATATTCAAGCTGACCATTGCTGTCTTTGAACATTGAACATATTCAAGCTGATCACTGCTGTCTTTGAACATTGAACATATTCAAGCTGACCACTGCTGTCTTTGAACATTGAACATATTCAAGCTGACCACTGCTGTTTTTGAACATTTAAAATATGTTCAAGCTAACCACTGCTGTCTTTGAACATTGAACACATTCAAGCTGACCACTGCTTTCTTTGAACATATTCAAGCTGACCACTGCTGTCTTTGAACATATTCAAGCTGACCACTGCTGTTTTTGAACATTGACATATTCAAGCTGACCACTGCTGTCTTTGAACATATTCAAGCTGACCACTGCTGTCTTTGAACATATTCAAGCTGACCACTGCTGTCTTTGAACATATTCAAGCTGACCACTGCTGTTTTTGAACACTGACACATTCAAGCTGACCACTGCTGTCTTTGAACATTAAACATATTCAAGCTGACCACTGCTGTCTTTGAACATATTCAAGCTGACCACTGCTGTCTTTGAAAATTAAACATATTCAAGCCGACCACCGCTGTCTTTGAACATTAAACATATTCAAGCTGACCACTGCTGTCTTTGAACATTGAAAATATTCAAGCTGACCACTGCTGCTTTTGAACATTTTCAAAAAGACCACTGCTGTCTTTGAACATTGAACATATTCAAGCTGACCACTGCTGTCTTTGAACATTGAACACATTCAAGCTGACCACTGCTGTCTTTGAACATTGAACATATTCAAGCTGACCACTGCTGTCTTTGAACATTGAACATATTCAACCTGACCACTGCTGTTTTTGAACATTGAACATATTCAAGCTGACCACTGCTGTCTTTGAACATTGAACACATTCAAGCTGACCATTGCTGTCTTTAAACATTGAACATATTCAAGCTGACCACTGCTGTCTTTGAACATTGAACATATTCAAGCTGACCACTGCTGTCTTTGAACATTGAAAATATTCAAGCTGACCACTGCTGCTTTTGAACATTTTCAAAAAGACCACTGCTGTCTTTGAACATTGAACACATTCAAGCTGACCACTGCTGTCTTTGAACATTGAACACATTCAAGCTGACCACTGCTGTCTTTAAACATTGAACATATTCAAGCTGACCACTGCTGTCTTTGAACATTGAAAATATTCAAGCTGACCACTGCTGTATTTAAACATATTCAAGCTGACCACCACTGTCTTTGAACATATTCAAGCTGACCACTGCTGTTTTTGAACATTGACATATTCAAGTTGACCACTGCTGTCTTTGAACATATTCAAGCTGACCACTGCTGTCTTTGAACATTGACATATTCAAGCTGACCACTGCTGTTTTTGAACATTGACATATTCAAGCTGACCACTGCTGTCTTTGAACATATTCAAGCTGACCACTGCTGTTTTTGAACATTGACATATTCAAGCTGACCCCTGCTGTCTTTGAACATATTCAAGCTGACCACTGCTGTCTTTGAACATATTCAAGCTGACCACTGCTGTTTTTGAACATTGACATATTCAAGCTGACCACTGCTGTCTTTGAACATTAAACATATTCAAGCTGACCACCGCTGTTTTTGAACATTAAACATATTCAAGCTGACCACTGCTGTCTTTGAACATTGAAAATATTCAAGCTGACCACTGCTGTCTTTGAACATTGAAAATATTCAAGCTGACCACTGCTGCTTTTGAACATTTTCAAAAAGACCACTGCTGTCTTTGAACATTGAACATATTCAAGCTGACCACTGCTGTCTTTGAACATTGAACATATTCAACCTGACCATTGCTGTTTTTGAACTTTGAACATATTCAAGCTGACCACTGCTGTCTTTAAACATTGAACATATTCAAGCTGACCACTGCTGTCTTTGAACATTGATCATATTCAACCTGACCACTGCTGTCTTTGAACATTGAAAATATTCAAGCTGACCACTGCTGTCTTTAAACATTGAACATATTCAAGCTGACCACTGCTGTCTTTGAACATTAAACATATTCAAGCTGACCACTGCTGTCTTTGAACATTGAACATATTCAACCTGACCATTGCTGTTTTTGAACTTTGAACATATTCAAGCTGACCACTGCTGTCTTTAAACATTGAACATATTCAAGCTGACCGCTGCTGTCTTTGAACATTGAACATATTCAAGCTGACCACTGCTGTCTTTGAACATTGAACATATTCAACCTGACCATTGCTGTTTTTGAACTTTGAACATATTCAAGCTGACCACTGCTGTCTTTAAACATTGAACATATTCAAGCTGACCGCTGCTGTCTTTGAACATTGATCATATTCAACCTGACCACTGCTGTCTTTGAACATTGAAAATATTCAAGCTGACCACTGCTGTCTTTAAACATTGAACATATTCAAGCTGACCACTGCTGTCTTTGAACATTAAACATATTCAAGCTGACCACTGCTGTCTTTGAACATTAAACATATTCAAGCTGACCACTGCTGTCTTTGAACATTAAACATATTCAAGCTGACCACTGCTGTCTTTGAACATTAAACATATTCAAGCTGACCACTGCTGTCTTTGAACATTGAACATATTCAAGCTGACCACTGCTGTCTTTGAACATTGAACATATTCAAGCTGACCACTGCTGTCTTTAAACATATTCAAGCTGACCACTGCTGTCTTTGAACATTAAACATATTCAAGCTGACCACTGCTGTCTTTGAACATTAAACATATTCAAGCTGACCACTGCTGTCTTTGAACATTGAACATATTCAAGCTGACCACTGCTGTCTTTGAAAATTAAACATATTCAAGCTGACCACTGCTGTCTTTGAACATTGAACATACCCAAGCTGACCACTGCTGTCTTTGAACATTAAACATATTCAAGCTGACCACTGCTGTCTTTGAACATTGAACATATCCAAGCCGACCACTGCTGTCTTTGAACATTGAACATATTCAAGCTGACCACTGCTGTCTTTGAACATTAAACATATTCAAGCTGACCACTGCTGTCTTTGAACATTGAACATATTCAAGCTGACGTCTGATGGTGAACAAAGAAGAAGATGATATCCACCTGTCCCGTATCTTCTCTCTTTGTAATCCTCTATCTCTTTTCTCCCTTCAATCTTTCCATTTGTCACAATATATTCAACTTTTCTTCTACTTTTTCTCATCATCCTCAATTTCTGTTTTACCCCCCACAGAACATGGAGCAACCATTACAACTGACCTCCCTACAGAACATGGAGCAACCATTACAGCTGACCTCCTTACAGAACATGGAGCAACCATTACAGCTGACCTCCCTACAGAACATGGAGCAACCATTACAGCTGTCCTCCCTACAGAACATGGAGCAACCATTACAGCTGACCTCCTTACAGAACATGGAGCAACCATTACAGCTGTCCTCCTGACAGAACATGGAGCAACCACTATAGCTGACCTCCCTACAGAACATGGAGCAACCATTACAGCTGACCTCCTTACAGAACATGTAGCAACCCTTACAGCTGACCTCCCTACATAAAAGGTAGCAACCCTTACAGCTGACCTCCCTACAGAACATGGAGCAACCATTACAGCTGACCTCCCTACAGAACATGGAGCAACCACTACAGCTGACCTCCTTACAGAACATGGAGCAACCATTACAGCTGACCTCCCTACAGCTGTGGTTTTTGTAGCAGTTAGTTTTATATGATAAGGCTGCCAACTACAAGCACAACTTTAGTCACCACGTACGGCATGTATGAGGCTGCCAACTACAAGCACAACTTTAGTCGCCACTTACAGCATGTATGAGGCTGCCACCTACAAGCACAACTTTAGTCACCACTTACAGCATGTGTCAGGCTGCCAACTAAAGCACAACTTTAGTCACCATGTATAGCATGTGTCAGGCTGCCAACTACAAGCACAACTTTAGTCACCACGTATGGCATGTATGAGACTGCCACCTACAAGCACAACTTTAGTCACCACTTACAGCATGTATGAGGCTGCCAACTACAAGCACAACTTTAGTCACCACTTTCAGCATGTATGAGGATGCCAACTACAAGCACAACTTTAGTCACCATGTATGGCATGTGTCAGGCTGCCAACTACAAGCACAACTTTAGTCACCATGTACGGCATGTATGAGACTGCCAACTACAAGCACAACTTTAGTCACCATGTACGGCATGTATGAGGCTGCCAACTACAAGCACAACTTTAGTCACCACGTACGGCATGTATGAGGCTGCCAACTACAAGCACAACTTTAGTCACCACGTACGTCATGTATGAGGCTGCCAACTACAAGCACAACTTTAGTCACCACGTATGGCATGTATATATATAAAGAAAGCAGCAAGTCATGCTTGGGATTCCAGGAAAGAAAGAGCCAAGACTGGATAACACCAGAAACGCTAAACACCATAGCGAAGAGAAAGGAAATGAAAAGGAAGAAAACAGAAGCTAAGTCTCCCAGGTTAAAGGCAATATATAGTGAACAGTACAGTCAGCTGGACAAGGAAGTAAAACATCAAACCCGTGCTAACAAAAGGACATTTCTGGATGACCTTGCAAGACAGGCAGAAGAGGCAGCACTGAGAAATGAACAAAGCACAGTTTATAAAATAACTAAAGCTATCAGTGGAAAAAGAGGTGCAAACAACATAACGTTAGTAAGAGACAAGCAAGGAAATCTCATCACCACAGCACAGGGGCAGGAAACAAGGTGGGCAGAGCACTTCAGAGAAACACTGAATAAGGAACCACCAGAGACTCAGCTGAATGTTCCTGAGGCTGAAAGTGACTTAGACGTAAATACAGACATTCCACGAAAAGAAGAAATTATCACAGCTATCAAAGGGCTAAAAAATGGAAAAGCGCCTGGTCACGACAATCTGAATGCTGAGCTATTCAAGACAGACCCTGAACTAGCAGCAGAACTATTAGAACCACTATTTGCACAAGTCTGGGAAACTGAGACAACACCAACAGAGTGGAGTAAAGGAACAATTGTCAAATTGCCCAAGAAGGGCGACCTTGCAGACTGCAACAACTGGAGAGGAATTACCCTCCTCTCAGTTCCCAGCAAAATACTAGGCAGGATAATCATCCAGAGAATTTCAAAAGCAGTTGACCATAAACTGAGGAAAGAACAAGCGGGCTTCAGAAAGAACAGAAGATGTGCAGATCATATATTTGCCCTCAGGAACATTATAGAGCAGTGCTCAGAATGGCAGAGACAGCTGTACATTAACTTTGTTGATTTTGAAAAGGCTTTCGACAGCATACACAGGGACAGCCTATGGAAAATTCTGAGGGCTTATGGAATTCCCAGCCGCATTGTTTCCATTATAAAAAGCCTCTATTCTAACTTTACGTGCAGTGTTGGATCGAGTAATGTAACTTTCGAAGTGAAAACAGGAGTACGACAGGGATGCCCCTTATCAACAACATTATTTTTGACAGTCATAGATTGGGTGATGCGCCAGACAACAGAGGGCAGTCCAAGGGGAATTAGATGGACAACGTTTTCTACACTGGAAGATTTAGAATATGCAGATGACATTGCACTGCTCGCGCATTCACACCAACACATTCAAGACAAAACTGATAGACTGAATAAGTATGGCCAGCAGGTTGGCCTGAACATCAATCTGAAGAAGACAGAGGTCATGACACTAAATGTGGGCAATCCTGAGCCAATAACAGTAAGGAACCAGAAGTTAAAACAGACAGACACATTTACTTACCTAGGAAGCATAGTAACACCTGACGGCGGAACAAGCAAGGACATTAACAACAGAATGAATAAAGCGAGAACAGCCTTTGCTATTCTCAACAACATTTGGAAGTCTTCCCAGTACAGCACAAACACCAAATTAAGACTGTATGAGAGCTGCGTACTTTCTGTGCTTCTCTATGGTGCGGAATGTTGGAGAGTAACAGAGAAGGAAATGTCGAAACTGTCCTCCTTCCACACAATCTGCCTAAGGAAAATTCTCCGAATCTTTTGGCCAAACACCATCACCAACCAAGAACTACTTATTCGGAGTAACCAGGAGGACATGCACACCATCATAGCTGGCAGACGCTGGAGTTGGGTTGGCCATGTCCTCAGAAGGGACCCTGATACCATCGCAAGAACAGCTATGCTATGGACCCCCGAGGGAAAGCGAAAGAGAGGCCGACCAAAAACAACTTGGCGGAGAACTGTGGAAGCTGAGATGCAAAGAATGAACCACAGTTGGGGCACTGTACGAAGGATGGCCGCCGACCGAGCAAAGTGGAATCAATTTGTTGCTGCCCTACAAGACGCCACCAGGCGTGATGGCCGCTGACTGCTTTGACGGTTGGCGGTTATGGATCAAAGAAGAAGAGAAGAAGATGGCATGTATGAGGCTGCCAACTACAAGCACAACTTTAGTCACCACGTACGGCATGTATGAGACTGCCAACTACAAGCACAACTTTAGTCACCACGTACAGCATGTATGAGACTGCCAACTACAAGCACAACTTTAGTCACCACGTACGGCATGTATGAGACTGCCAACTACAAGCACAACTTTAGTCACCATGTACGGCATTTATGAGACTGCCAACTACAAGCACAACTTTAGTCACCACGTACGTCATGTATGAGGCTGCCAACTACAAGCACAACTTTAGTCACCACGTACGACATGTATGAGACTGCCAACTACAAGCACAACTTTAGTCACCACGTACGGCATGTATGAGGCTGCCAACTACAAGCACAACTTTAGTCACCACGTACGGCATGTATGAGGCTGCCAACTACAAGCACAACTTTAGTCACCACGTACGGCATGTATGAGGCTGCCAACTACAAGCACAACTTTAGTCACCATGTACGTCATGTATGCAGAAGCAGTAAGTCTATTCTATCTTTGTTTCCCAAGAGATCATCAAAAACTACCACAGGGCGCTCGTTGTCACGTGACACACCCAAATTAAGTAGCTGGCTTCTTTCTAATGTCAGTAATAAGCTTCGTTTGTGACTGGGTTATCTCAGGACATCCTCATCCCTTTTTTTTTTTAGCTGTCCATGGTATTCTGACTGTTGATTATGTAACAATTTATTTTACACAAGGAAATAGCCAGGTTTCTGCGCAACCTCATTGTAACCACCTCTCACAAGACAACACACCATCTAGGACCTGATTTCCTGTTCTCTTCTAGGTCTCCTCTGCCCCCCAGGGATCACTTAATGGAAACAACAAAATATAAGACATTTAATAATCCTCATCATTTTTGTGTGCGCTCCTTACAGACCATGAAGTAACTACCACAGCTGGTCCCCTGGCAGGACGTCTGCACCAAACATTGACATTCTCTTGTAGCAGCAGTTTCTGTGGCAATTAGTTTGACATGATGAGGTTGCCAGCTGTATGCACAATCTCATATTAGTCACCGTGTACAACATACCTATATTAGTCACCGTGTACAACATACCTATATTAGTCACAGTACAACATATAGTCACAGTGTGTACAACATACCTATATTAGTCACTGTGTACAACATACCTATATTAGTCACCGTTTACAACATACCTATATTAGTCACTGTGTACAACATACCTATATTAGTCACCGTGTACAACATACCTATATTAGTCACCGTGTACAACATACCTATATTAGTCACCGTGTACAACATACCTATATTAGTCACCGTGTACAACATACCTATATTAGTCACCATGTACAACATACCTATATTAGTCACCGTGTACAACATACCTATATTAGTCATCGTGTACAAAATACCTATATTAGTCACCATGTACAACATACCTATATTAGTCACTGTGTACAACATACCTATATTAGTCATCGTGTACAACATACCTATATTAGTCACCGTGTACAACATACCTGAGGGTGCAGTATTTCTCTGTCTGTCCAAAGACCCCCGGGAAGTACATGGGCAAGAGAAAAAAAGGACATTTAGCAGTAGCCTCTTTGTTATACTCACATCTACAAAATGCTTAATAGCCCATTATAAAATGAAGAAAAAGAAGATTCACAAACATTACTCACCACCGAAGGTAAATTTCTCTTGCGGTCACCAGCATCTAGCATTCCTTTTGTACTGTAAGACCTGCGTGCTTTGTCCTCTAGAGCTTTTTGTGGAATGCCACCAATTCCGTAAGTTCCGGGACCTGGTGTACAACTCTTGCAGATGATATATTAAATTAGAAAACTGTTTATTACATGGAAACTTTATCATTTTTTGTTAGATGAACATTTTATAATGTTTTGTTAGAAGGAAACTATAGTTGTTTGTTAGATGGAAACTTTATAATTTTTTGTTAGATGGAAGCTGTATGATTTTTTATTAGATGGAAACTTTATAATTTTTATTAGACAATAAGTAGTTTTAAAAAAAAAAAACCTCTTTTCAGTAATTACAAAACTTCACTGTTTTTATTTTTAGCTGTTTAATTACACTTGTTTGTTGTATTTAATGTTTCTTCTCTTGTACTTGTTTTATTCCATGTGTCTATTGTGCTTGGAAAAAGAAAAAGTGAACAAGACATTCCCCCCCCCCCCCCACCCCCGTTAAACATGTTGAGAACACAGCACTGCACATTATGCTTGATGGAATCACTTGAGCCCCAGAATTAACTCCAGCCTTTACCTGGCAAGAGGGTCTCATAGAGTATTGGATACATGACATGCAAAGGGTGCTGGGAATTGACTGTGCAAGATGTGACAACTCCTTGTGAGAGCTCAGAACGACATCACAGTATTTTAGCCCTGCACATTTGGACAGCCCCTCTGGATGATGATGAATACATAGTATGCCAACCAGCTTCCACCCTCCCCCTTTCCAGCTTTAAACCAGATGTGAGAATTCTTTAAATTCATTTCAAGCCAGAACAGCATACCCAGAACAGCATACCCAGAACAGCATACCCAGAACAGCATACCCAGAACAGCATACCCAGGACAGAAACTAGAGCTCATAACTCAACAAGTTCACGAATTATAGATAACCCACAGTGACAGCCTAAGTTCACGAATTATAGATAACCCACAGGGAAAGCCTAAGTTCACGAATTATAGATAACCCACAGTGACAGCCTAAGTTCACGAATTATAGATAACCCACAGTGACAGCCTAAGTTCACGAATTATAAAAAACCCACAGGGAAAGCCTAAGTTCACGAATTATAGATAACCCACAGTGACAGCCTAAGTTCACGAATTATAAATAACCCACAGGGAAAGCCTAAGTTCACGAATTATAGATAACCCACAGTGACAGCCTAAGTTCACGAATTATAGATAACCCACAGGGACAGCCTAAGTTCACGAATTATAGATAACCCACAGTGACAGCCTAAGTTCACGAATTATAGATAACCCACAGGGACAGCCTAAGTTCACGAATTATAGATAACCCACAGGGAAAGCCTAAGTTCACGAATTATAGATAACCCACAGTGACAGCCTAAGTTCACGAATTATAGATAACCCACAGGGACAGCCTAAGTTCACAAATTATAGATAACCCACAGTGACAGCCTAAGTTCAAGAATTATAGATAACCCACAGGGAAAGCCTAGATCTACAATTTAGATAATGCAAAAGATTCTTAAGCTCGGCATTGGCTGTGAAAGAACAAGCTCAACAGCTCTAGCTAAACAACAAGAATACATCTGGTTACTGGGGTCATTCATGTTTTGTTTTTGTTCTCAGCAGAATTCAGAAGTATGTTTTATGTGGATACATAGAAGACTGGAATATGATACCTAAATGAGGCATAGATCATCTGCTAGTGCTCATTAAATCCCACTATAGCTGCTAGATATCATTGCCTGTAGGCTACTACAAATAGACAAACATGGTTTTGAAATAAAGTGTAAATTTAAAGCTGTGAACATGGCTGGCAACCCTTCAATGTAAAGGAAATGCTACAGAAACCACTGCTGTAAGAGAACATAAACTAGTTTGGGGCAGGCCTCCTGCATGGAGTCTACTACAGTGGGGCCCCATGCTTCACAAGGAACAAGAAGGGAAGGAAGAAAGAATAAACTTATTTAAAGTACCGTAACTCTGAACTTAGAACATGAAGGATGATAATTTTGCTTCCTTCTAGATTTATTCCCTCATGGCCCTTTGACACGGCTTCATTCCATTTCAGTGGGCATACCCTCCCCTCAAATAAGTTTTAAAACCATTGCACACCTTTTGGTCCTAACATAGACATGTACTTAAATTTTTATGCTTAGCTAAAACTGCCCATTATTGATCCATGGATTCAAATACCTGGACACAGTAATAACATCAGTGAATGATGACATCTCAAGTATAAAGAATAGAATAGCCAGGTATTAACAGTATTCAGTAAAATGAAAAGCAAATTTTTGCAACAAATATTTGGCAATGGAAGAGAGTTCTTCAGCGTTAATTGGGAAGCGACCATAGAAGCAAGCCATAGACAATGAGTAAACAAAGAAGAAAGTCCCTAGAGGCAAAAGATATGTAGTTTTACAGAAGAATGTTATGAAGCCAGTAGGCAAAGGAAGATTATAACACACATCTGAAAAAAACAGACCCCACATTTCAGACATATTACAAAAATATGTTACAAGACAGCTGTAACAGGCAAAGGTGATGGAAAAGAAGGCAGAGGCCAACAATGAGAAGATATGGACATTGGCATGGTTAAAGTTAATAAAAGAACTGAGAAACAGCACAAGGGACAGGAAGTTTCTGAGATACAAGTTCATTGACATGAAAGCAGCACAACACATGAGGAAGTTTCTGAGATACAAGTTCATTGACATGAAGGCAGCACAACACATGAGAAAGAAGAAAACTATCCATGACCTATTCTCTTATGGTCCACTGATGGTTTTCAGCTTTACCCCAAGCACCTGCATGTTGTAAAGGCACTTTATGCAGACGCAAATACAATGACACAAACCCCTTTTACAAACCAAAAAAAATTGCAGGAAAATTTTTGCTGCATCAAATGAAACACTAACCTGTACAATTTTATCAAATCGAGAGCCAAGGTTATCACAAATGCCCCTCCCACTTCTTGGCTTTTCATTGCCCAGTTGAATAAAGTCCTTCATTTCATATGAACCAGGCCCTAAATTTGCTTTCTGTAAGCAGCAGAATGTTGTATGATAATTATTTTAATGTTGGTGAATGAAAAGTAATAAAACATAAATAAAAATGTGTGAAATCACTATTTGGATATTTTAAATAGACTAAAAGTCCAACATTTATGGTGGTCTTAATGATAGAGCCCTCTAGGTGAGCTTCTGTAGCTGTTAGTAGTTTCCACAAATCAACTATCATCATATATTCTTAAAACAACATTCACTCATTCATGACCCATAAACTCCGTGGAGAAAAGGCTTTCAGCAACTTCATGCCAAGACTTCCAATCCATGTTTTTTTTTACTCATTTGAAGTCTGTCTACAGTTCCCTTATCCATGTTTCTTTTGTGGGTCTCCCTCTGTTTCTCTTATCCTGGGAGTTCTAGAACAAGAACTATTTAACACCAGCTCTTCTTCCACACCCCAATCCAGTTTTTGGCAACCTATCCATGTTATCAAAGTTTTTTTTTTAACTTTACGTTTCTACAGGATGGGGTATTCCAACCTTATTTATCTTCTGTAATATGCCTGGATGGCTGCAGCACTACTCTTTGCCACCTTTTTAGGCCTCAATAACACACGGCTGAAATAATATGTAATAGAGTATGTTGAAGCATCACACTGAACAGATAAAAATACAGTAAGCTGAAGTAAAATATATAAACTTAAAGGATACTTATATCGTAAATCTATCAATAAACAGATCATAAAAGTATATTATTCAACATATGGACAATCATTTTCTTTGAAGAGGCACAGAATGACAATTAGTATTTGGGCTTCTTCTGTATATAACATGCTGGATATTTTAATAATTAATAATACATAACATCTTGTACGTTTTAATAATACACTGCCAATCCTCTATTTATGAAAAAAGCTTCATCAAATAGACATACAATTGTATCCAAAATGAGTGTACGTCAGGAAAACAAGGTAAATTTGTATTTTTTCTTAAATTCAAATAAAAAAAATGTAAGAACAAGTGTACACAGCAATGACTTCGTGTATGAACTAAACAACAAAAGATACCATATGGTCTAAGGGCCAGGTCAAGACAGACTTAAACTGCAGGAAAATCCTTGTGATTTTTATATAGTTTGCTCAAAGTTGTAATGAAAGTATAACACGATGCGCCTAAAAAAATTTCAGTCAGCAAAACATACGAGCAAAAATGTTAAGAGGTCAGCATATTTGTGCAAGTAACTTCTCTGTTGTGCTTCCTTGCAGGCATGGCTCAGATATTAGCATTATTAGTTTGTAATTTATTCACTCTTGGAAATTGTCCTTCTTTGACAACTTGACTAGATATCTTTTCTGCCAGTCTGCTGGTATTTCTTCTCCTTCCCAGACAACCAATTATTTTGTATAATGTCCCTATGGAGGTGTCAGTGGCCTCTGCTGGAATGCCATTTGGACAAGCAGCTTTTCAATTTCTCAGAAACCTTATGTCTTTCTTCATATAGTTCTCCTTTAGTCTTTCACCATTAAACTATAACTCCTCTACAACTGGCTGAATGACTGGGGGTTCTTGTACAGATATCAAAACCGTTACTGATTAAACAATTAACACTGCAGGCAATGAAAGACCACCTCATAAAAAATACAAAAACAAAATAGTAATACAGCTAGTTGACACAACAGACAACCAGTCAACAGCATAAAACGGCAAAGTTGCCTTCCAATGGCTACCAGGTCACACAGAAATGTTTGGCAGTAAAAAAGCATACACATTAGCAAAACTAGGAGCAAATAAGGTTCACAACAACAAAACAAATATCCAAGCCAACATGCAGACAGCTAAACTAATACTTTAAAACAACTTTAAAGAAGAATGTCTGAACCGACAGGTTTAATTGACATGCCATGTATAAAGAAATGACCCATCCAGGCAAAAATGCCAATATCAACAAGCTACGATGCAAGGAGCAGAGCACATCCTTTAAATCAAGCACAGAACATATCTGACACAGGTTTGGTATTGAGGACCATCTCTATTGCACAGAGACAATCCCATCAGTGCTCAAACCTCCTCCCTTAGATCACACAAGGAGGATCTCAGCATAGTGAACGAACTCCGTAGCACTGGCGAGGATCCCATTGTGTGTATGCAGGAATCACACATTCTATATATAAGTTGCATATTTGAAGAGATAATGCCATGTTTAGTTTAGCTGATGAAGGTATAATCGTTGTTATTGGTACAAGGAAAGAATACCACATCTGTTTGTGACTTTATGGAGAGCATTTAGTTAGAGAAATTGATCTGAACTGTGAGTATTCAGTGTGAGGTGCATGCCGCACTAGAGGAAGCTGAGATTGTCAGCGTGTCCTGAGTGTTTAACTCAAATATCAAGTCAGCCATGTTGTATGGCTCTGAAATGAGGAGAACTAAAAAAAAAAGGACAAACAAGAAGGTTACAGGCCTTCATAAATGGGTGCCTGCGTTTAACAGAAGGATTAACAAAGTATGATAAGATCACCAAAGTGGAACTGATGACAAGAACCGGTAGAACCAGAGAAGAGAAGAAGATGCTGGCAATGGATATAGCCTTAAAAGGTCATTCCTGTTCTGGAATAGCCAGGGTAAAAGATAATGAGGATTATAATGGTCGAAAAACAAAAAATAAAAAAATAAAACAACAAGGAAGCAGGGAAGAACTACTGTACAGGTGGCTGAAACGTCACTTCCTATTTTAAATGATTATTTCGTCACTTGTGTCCAGCTAATTGACACAGACATGAAACTGTGACTCAAAATAAAGACAATTAACTGATATTTTATTATATAACATGAGATCCCGGTATGTTGTACTTGATTTCACAACAGGCAGCCATTTTTGTTTATCTCTTATAGCACCAATATATTGGCCATTTTAGATAGTATTTTCTTTCTGGGAATAAAAAAATTAAACTTATTTGTCAAATGACAGTTATTGCCCATTGTTTGACATTGGTTTCATGTCTATCCAAAGCATACAAATGAGGATATAAATATTTTAAAAAACTAGACTTGACTTTTCAATCACTTTGTAATCAGAAAATATAAGGCAGGTTTCTTACAATATCTGACTCAACAAGCACTTAAGCTAACCTCTTCATAAGCACCCAATTCTACAACTGTTCTCATCAATGCAAGACAGTTTAACATGGGTTGCTTACATGCCCACGACTCACCACAGGAAGATGAAAGCTACTGTCAGACACCACAGCTGTTACAAACACTCTATATAGCAATACCTAACAATTTCAAAACACATGCAAATTCTTCAACCTGCATTGGTTGTATATAATCAATATATTCATGAGTTCAGATATATTACAGTTTTTTATGAACTGTTGATCACAGAGAGTCTTACCTTACACATACTTCTGCTGAGTGTTTGTTTATGTCAGGATGAGAAGAGGTATACAGGAGGTAGCTGTGGGCATCTGTCGGCTTGTAGTATACTGAGGTATTAAGGCCGGAGGGCGTGATAGAAATAGTAATGTCAAGGAAGTTGACAGATACTGTGGAGACGAGGGAGGTGAACTTGATGGTGGGGTGAAAGTGGTTGACAAAGTCGATGAAGTGGTATAAATCAATCTCAGACATATCGGTGAAACCTATGCCATCATCGATATATCTGCGGTAAAACCCGGGGAAAGGACCGGAGTATTGTTGCCATATCTGATGCTCCAAGTGGCTCATGAATAGACAGGCATAGCTAGGACCCATCTTCGTACCCATGGCAACACCACTAATTTGGTCAAAAAACTGACCATTGAATTCAAAGGAATTCAGTTGAAGGACCAGTTCAGCCAGACGGAGAAGAGTGTCAGTGGATATAGAAGGGCAAGTGCGCTGGTCCAGAAAAACCGAAGAGCTCGGAGACCATCAGAGTGGGGAATAGAAGTATACAGAGAACAGACGTCTAACAAGAAAAGACGGTAGGAGCGGTCTGCTGGGAGTCGGATAGAGGAGAAAGTTGTAAGAGCATGATCGGTGTCTTTGATAAAGGAGGGAAGATTCTCAACGATAGGCTTGAAAATGCTATCGAGGAAGTCAGAAATGTGCTCAGTAGGGCAGGAACAGGCTGAGACAATAGGTCTTCCAGGGTTTTCGATCTTATGAATTTTGGGGAGCATGTAGAATACAGGCTTGCCCAAAGAGCTGTCATGAATCCTAAGATGAGATGCTTCAGGAGGAAGAACATTACTAGTGATGAGCTGTTTAATAGTGTTGTGTACAATGCGATTGTTAGAGACAGTCGCATCGCTGGTCCTGGACCTGTAAAAAGAGCCATTGGTCAACTGGTTTTTATCTTCACTTAGGTACAAGTCCTTCTGCCAGACGACAATGGCTCCTCCCTGTCAGCCGGTTTGATGACAATGTCATCTCTACGGCGAAGAAGGGAGAGAGCACTAGACTCTGCCGAAGTGAGATTGGAATAATGCAATCTACGAGGGCGGAGCTGCTGAATGTCATGGATGGTGTTCTTGATATACAGGTCCAGGGCATAAGAGGCTCCATGTTTAGGTGTAAAGGGAGGTTTAGTAGAGTCAGAAAAGCGTGCGAAGATGTCGGATTCAGCCTGAGACTGCGGAGTGCTGTCTTCCTCTCTAAAATGGAGATTCAGCCTCATGCGACGGTGAAACCGATGAACATCCTGGAGGAGATTGTATTGGTCTAGGGTCGGACGAAGAGGAACAGATTTTAAGCCCTTACTAAGAACAGAGCGCTCTCCCTCAGAGAGGGGTAGATCTGGGGGGATGCAGACTACCTGAGTGCATGATGGAGTGGAGGATGGAGGGGTAGCTTTGGGGGTAGGGATGAGACGGGATAGTTTATGGTGTTTAGACGTGGAAAGGAACTCGTGCAGCTGCCGGTTCAGTGTGTGGATAGTGGTGCGTATCATAGAATAGAAAGGGAAGTTGTTGGAGGTGAGACAACGTAAGCGAAGCAGAAGCTGGGTCTGTTGGGCACTGAGGTCTGATAAAAGGCGGGAGTGACTGGCGGCCACTACGCGCATACGTTGAAAGCCACATCTTGTCTCAATACGTTGTAGGAGACGTTGTTCCCTAGGATTGAGTGTACCAGCAGATGGATGAAAATTGGAAGAGAATCCATTAGGAAGAATTTTGTGGTGAAGGCAGGTGTGAATAAAGTGGAGATGAGAGGTGAATCTAGTTTTCTTGAAAGTAACGAACCCAAAGTCAATAGCGACACGGGATATATCAGGAGGTAGGGAGCTAAAGCTGGTGGTAACCGACACACGGAGAGAGTTGATAAAATATTTCAGAGAGGGCATAGTGGGGAAAAGTAAAACGTCCAGAAAATAAAAAACGTAAAATATGCAATAAATAAAATATAAAACGCTAAATGAAAATAGAGATTAATGAAACAATAAATAAATAGGGTAGATTGCGGTAATATAAGGTATGAAGGAAGAATAGGGACATACGAAAATAAATAAATAAATAGGATATAAAATACTGAGAAAAAGAGATAGGATAGGATCAGGGAGATAAGCAGGATAGGTAGATAGAGATATGAGATAACAGAGACACGGTGCAGTCAAAAAATATATATACCGGTATATATAATCGAGGAAGTGGAGGGGAACTGCGGTAAGACGTGGAATACAATGGATGGGTTTGAAAAAAAAAATCGAAAAAAGGTGATTCGTTTTACGAGGACAAAAGACAAAGAAAATAGTCTACGTTACGGCCACAAGGCCTTCGTCAGGAAAGGAAAGAAAGTGAAGGCTAGATAGGACACATAAAAACTTAATAAAATAATAAAATAAAACCTAGGTATTTGGTTGGTTACAGTACATGGGGAAGATCTCAGATCTTGAAATGTCCAGGACATTTAACTGTGGCCTTGGGGCAGTTCTAGTTGTGGGACAAGGTGATGTTGCTGACGTTATCTCCATTCTGTCAGACAATGGGGGCCGACCTGTTGTTGTTGGTGTAGTGGTGTTTATGGTATTGTATGATGTTGATGGTACTACATGTAAATTGTATGAGGCCAGCTGTGAAGGCTCCTGAGATAAAATGTAATTGAGAATTGTCAGAAGGCCTTTCTTGCTACCACTACGACCTCACACTTAATTTTTTTTTATTGAATGTAGCTATGTGAAGTGTCTAGGGTAATGATATGTATTTTGGTGTGTTAGTCATAGATACACCCACAGATATTTAAGTAGATTAATAATATTTAACAAATATTATAACACACTGAACTAACTCAAGAGTGTAAAATTTGTGATAAAGTTATGTTACATTTATTTGGTTCTGGCTCAATTTTTAGGTTGACCAGAACTTATAAAAGAAAAGATTTAGAGTTTATGAAAAGAATGCATGGAATAGTACATCAGAAAATGCAATAGTGTTCATGTGTAATTTTTATACCAGTTAATTTATTTAAAATGTTCTAGTAGTTATCTAACTGGGAGGATATTTAATGTTTGTACTGTTGGGGTGGCCTCATCACTCCTGTCTGTATTGACTACACATTGTCCAGAAAATTGCAGGAATTTTGTGGGGAATGGCAACTAAAAACCGTTGGTGAACTTCCAGCAGACCAGAGGCTCACTCATCTGGAATGTGTGGATCTGGTGCTGGAATTCGGCGGTCCCACCTCTCCGTGCTAGCGGGCAATAATGGTGGTCTCTGGAACAAGAACCGCACAGATACACTTGTGTAAATCACCACCCGAAGAGATACTTCTTCGTTGACGACAGAAACTCGCAGCTCTGCAATCAAAGTATGGGCTATGTGTCAAAATCTATTTTCTACCCACGTCTGGACACCACACTGACACAACAACCACATTTTACAGACAGGTCAGATCTCTCTGACCAAACAGCACAGTTACCATGGTGGGTTTACATCCGATAGATCCTCCCAGACTATAGATTCTGAAAATAATTATTAGTTTACTTCCCTAAAAGAGGATAGGTAATATGTTTCCTTATTCTCAACTCTTGCTCTGTCTTGCATAATCCTTGTTGGAGTTTATGTACCTTGTTAGTCCCTAGACCCTGACTTGGGCGGGGGGTCCAGAGCAAATCCCTACTAGTTTGTAAGGCTAGATTTTGATATGGCAGTATCAACTCACTCAAATATGAAACAATATTCAAAATATATTTAAGGAAATAATTTCAATCTTACCAGATTATGAATATATAACACAGAATTGCTAGCAAAACTCAGCTGAGCTGCTGGCTATAGTATGGCGTCCCTAACTTTCTTTCACTTTCTTTCATATATGGAAAGCACCACACTTACAATCTGTGTCTATCACTGAACACTATTGAAGAATGACCCCAAATGCGCTCTGAGCGCCAATAATATGATTGTTTGTGGCCAATCACTGCCGAGGTTTATTTTTAATTTCAAATTTCTACACCCAAGTCATTTCAGTCATGCTCAGTCAAGTATGGATGGTTATCTGTTAGTCTGTCCGTCTCTACTTGTGTTTCTACAAAATTGTTCTTGATTTTTAGAACCAACCTTCCTCTCCCCCCTAAATTTTGTCGTGAAAAGTTATATTTAGACACAGCTTCCACCACCATCCCGTCTCTTCCCTACTAAGTAGATTTGAACATCTGCGACTCAAGGTCGTGATTTTGTGTGCAAATAGTGATACTTTTTATTCCAAGACAGTTTGTCGCTGATGTAATCTACACTGTCTTTTGTCATTATCTTCAATATTATCTATCCGTTTGTAAAATTAAGAACATATTCGTTCACTGCTCAGAATAGGCCATCCGGCCAGCTAATTTTTATTTTCCTAACATGAATATTAAGAAAAGTTACTTTTTAACTTTTGTAATATTTTCTAGTAATTGCGTTCTGCCGCTCAATTCAAATCAAAAGCTTGGTATCGCAAAAGCGTCCAATAAATGACTGTGGCGTATAATATACAAGGTCCCTTCTGTCGAGTTGCTTACTTTTTATGTCAACTTGAGAAACGTGACTTTTCTCCGTTTCCCCCCCCAATTGCGTCTCCTTAGCCTTTCAAATCTCACGCAATCTTTCCAGTCATATTTTTTTTTCCTTTTTATCCGCCGTTCCTCTCCTGTCTAGCAAGTCAATAATTATGGAGGCTGATGACCCGCGGTCTGGGCGATCATGTCTATCAGCAGCCTACGCTTTATGTTTTTTTATCCTTATATGTTATCTTTGGAGGTATTTTACCGTTGTATCTCTGTCCATTTCATTACACATCTCCCCACTTAAAAACATGCCTATGGCAAGTTCCAAAACAGCGATACACATAGGTAAAATTACTCCTCACGTCTGCCATTACTCTAATTTTGATCACAAGGGTGCCGACTGAGGAAATCTGCACCAACATTCAATTTGCCTGGGATATATTGGATACTAAACTGATAAGGTTGAAGCAACAAAGACCACCTCAACAATCTTGCGTTTTCATGCTTAGCCTGAGACAAGAACACGAGAGGCTGATGATCCGTCTCCACCACAAAAGTCCTACCATACAGATAGATTTGAAACTTCTTTATTGCCCAGATTAATGCTAAACATTCTTTTTCGCTTGTGGAGTATGCTTGTTCCGCCTTATTCAATTTGCGGCTTGCATAAGCGACTGGTTTAAGTTCCCCATCAGGTGAAGCTGATCTTTGCAACAAAGCCCCTCCGAGTCCCACATTACTTGCATCTGTTCTTAAGACAAAGTCCTGTGTCAAGTCAGGCAGTTTGAGAATAGGCTTGCTAGTGAGTTTTTCCTTTAACTCTTGGAACGCTAGTTCACATTGTGCAGTCCAATTAATTTTATCTGGAAGTCCCTTGCGAGTCAGATCAGTCAGAGGAGCACAAATAGCGTTAAAATTCTTGATGTATTTCTGATAAAATCCGCATAACGACACGAATGATCGCACGTCCTTTTTTGTTTGCGGCCTAGGTGCTCTCTGAAGTTTTTCCAAGTTCTTAGGATCAGGGGTCATATTACCCTGATATACAGTGTGTCCCAAGAATTCCAACTCTTTACATCCAATACAACATTTTGTTGGCCTAGCAGTCAAATTCGCCTCCCGAAGTCTATCAAACAACATCTCCAGAGCTTCAATGTGTTCTTCAAATGTCTCTGTGGCGACGAGAATATCATCCATGAAATTCGTGATACATGGGTTATTCAGGGGATCCAACAATTTTCGCATCATCCTTGAAAACACACTCGGAGCATTTTTCAGTCCGAATGGTAGCATATTGAATTCATAATGTCCATCTGAAGTGCTAAAGGCCAAATAAGGTCTCACTTCAGGCTTCACTGGGATCTGGTAATAGCCTTTACTAAGATCCACCTTTGAAAAGTATTTTGCCTTGTTCAGTCTGGCAAATAACTGTTTTGTGTCTGGTAATGGGTCCACTTGTCCTTCTGTGACAGCATTCAGTTTCCTGTAATCTATGCACAGTCTGTGTTCCCCAGACGGTTTCCTCAACAAAACGACACTAGAACTAAAAGATGATTCACTGTGCGAAATAATCCCCTCCTTCAATAAATAATCTATTTCTTCTTTTAATGCCTTCTCCTTCGCGAACGGAATAGAATAGGCTCTCATACAGATTGGGGTTGCGTCTACCAGTTTCATGTCATACTGTAGCAAATTTGTATGGCCTGGTTTATCTGTTAATACATCTGTATGTTCCTCCAGAACTTGTTGAACTCTCTCCCTCTGGTTTTTAGTCAGGTGCTTACTGACTTTTACCTGTGCTGCTGTTTCACAAGGATGTAATGGGTATTCATGTGAGGTGAGTGGTTCTTTTTGCATCTGGGTTGCAATAGCCAAGGTCAATAAGGGGGTGCTTTCCTGGAGTGGTCTGTCCAGATACTTCTTTAACAGGTTTACATGATAAACTTTTTCCTTCCCCTTTTTGTCAATTTTATAGTTTGTTCTAGACACCTTCTCTAGAACCGTATATGGACCTTGCCAACCAATTTGTAATTTATTCTGGCTTCCCGGTAGTAGAAGCAGCACCTTCTCTCCGACTGCCAGTTCCCTGTCCTTTGCCTTCCTATTAAAATATGCTGCATGTTTCTTCCTGGCTTGTTTCAAATTATCATTTGCCAGTTTCCATCCAGCTTTCAAACGAGTGGTCAGTTCGTTCACATATTGATACGATGAGGTAACAGTCTCTTCCGCCTTCTCATCTGTCCAGGTCCTTAATAATGCTACATCTGGATCTTTAATTTATCATACTTAGTTTTCATGGACCCCATCAGGTCCCGTCCATTAGAAGCTTTATAATGAGGACTTTTCTTCCTAGAATCATCACTCACAAATCGACCACTACCAATTTTTTTCTGGGGTTTGTCTCCCCACTTTAGATTGCTTATGAGAGATCTTCGCTCTCTTGTCTGTTCCTCCAGTTTATATAAGTCTGACCGAGGGATTGTCATCCTATCCTGGGTAAAATTTCTTCTTTGTACTCTTCGCATAGCGGCCATGTTAATCCATTCAAGTGACGACTGGGTGTGAAAAGGGGGCTCCCATTCCACTTTGTCTACCCGAGTATAATTAGTTTTCCTTTCAGGCCTAAAGTTGCCCCGTGGCGTTTCTAGGTCCTGCACATATTTTCCCTTTGTGGGTGTTCCCTCATGAAATACGCCACATGCTTCTACAAAGTTTTCAATGTCGACATTAACGTCGGGCCAATAGTATTTGCGAGCCACTTTTTGGCAGATGGTACCGACTTTTTCATGGTCCCCATCCTTTCCAACATGTAAGCTCCGTATTAAATTTGCCCTATATATCTTGGGAAGAACTAATTGTCCGTGACCAGTGGATCTAGTTCCTGTCTTCCTGTATAATAATCTATTCTTCATGAAATATTCCCCCTTGCTCGGAGGTGTGTGGCATTTGGGCAATTTTTTAAAACAGGCCTTGAGTGTCCTATCCTCAGCCTGCGCCTTCCTCATCTCCTCTGGATGAGCGTTTATAGGTTCACCTTCTTCCTCCTTCTTCTGTGACCTGGTCTGCACTGTCGCCATGATCACAGGTTTCTCGGGATTCCCCAAGAAGACGTATCTACACCCCAATATCAGAGGGTAGATTGGTTCATCTATCACTGCTGCTCTGATTTCTCCTTCCACATAGCGAGTTTTCACCGTTATCCTTGCGATGGGAAGTGTCATGAGTGGTATGTCCTTAGTCGCCCCTTGTATTTCCACTGTTTCTGTGGTATACTGACTTGGGTCCACTAGGCTAGACTTCACAACTGAATCATAATCCAAACCTGTATCATAAAGGCACCTTATGGTGACCCCATTACAAATAACATCCTCACAAACTGGGGGGGGTGATAAGGTTCCTGTTGTCCCTTAGGATTAACCTTTAATCTTTGCGTCCCCGACTTCATTGCAGCAATGTTTGAAGGTTTCCTTCTACAAAATTCGGTGTTATGGTTATCCTTCTTGCACCATTTACACCATCTTTTCCCTTGGTTCAACGGTTTTCTTTCATTGAACTTTTGGTCATTGAACTGTGAGTTTCTGTCGCGATAGTCATTTCTTGGCCGCTCAAAGTTTGTCCTACCTTTATTTCCCTGCTCTCTATTATCAAATTTATTAAATTGCTGTGGAGCTTTAAAATTGTCTATGTGCTTCTTCTTAGCACCACTTACCTCTGCCTGAGCTGCCTGATACCTCTCAGCAACATTTAAAATTTCCCCCAACTTCTCTGCACCTTGTTCCATGAGAAATTTTCTCATGTCTGGAGCCATGGACTCTCTCAATTGCTCAATCATGATCATTTCTTTAAGATCTTGGGTCTTCCCCAGAGCCGTCCATTTCTCCAAATAGGTTTCTAGTCTGGCAGAGAATTGGTGGTATGTCTCCCCAGACAACAGTTTAGCATTTCTGAATTTCTTACGATAAAATTCACCATTCTTCTCGTACCTTAATAGCAAAGCCTGCTTTAACATGTCATAATTGTCTTGGTCTTCCCTGTTCATTTTGGCAAATACTTCATAAGAAGCACCCCTCAATCCCTGTGATAGCTTTAAACTCCACCTCTCTCGCTCTAACCCATATGTAGTAGCTAATAACTCAAAACGTCCTAGGTACCCCTCTATGTCATCGTCTTTCTCAACAAAATGGTCTAAATGAAACCCCATAGCTGAGTTTGAGGCTCCCATACTAGGCGTAGCATCTGAGGCAAAAGGGCTGGCACCAATTTCAGGAGCCTGGCCTTGTAATTCCAGCTCCCTTAGTCGTAATTCGCGCTCCCTCTGCAACCTTCTATCTTCAGCCTCCCTTTCGGCCTTTTTATCTTCTGCCTCCCTTTCGGCAGTCAACCTTTTTTCCTCTGCCTCCCTTTCGGCAGTCAACCTTTTTTCCTCTGCCTCCCTTTGCTGTCGTTTTTCTTCTGCCTCAATCTGCAGCCTCTTAATTTCTCTATCAGCCTCAATTTGTAACCTCTTCTCTTCAGCTACCTTTCTATCTTCCCTTTCAATATATTTATCACATTCAGTCGTTACGTATTGAATTAAAATTTGACCATCCATTCCCATCTCCTTAGCGGTGAGCACAGCAGCTGAGCGAAACTTTGCTAACTCCGCCATACTTTTTAGACAATATAATAAGATGTAAATTAAATCTCCAACTGATAAATCCACTAAGTACTTCTAATTAGTATAGTCTAAATACTTCTAACTAACCAGTTAACTAATTAATTATAATTAATTATCACTGGCTGTGAAGGTTCACCAACTTTTATCTGCAGGGACACTTTTAATTTTCAAGGGAATTTACAATTTTGTTTTCCCTAATTCTATTTCTCCCACTAGGAGATCCTAATATTACTGTTGGGCTAATTATCCCGGACGAGCCCCCAATTTATGTAGTGGTGTTTATGGTATTGTATGATGTTGATGGTACTACATGTAAATTGTATGAGGCCAGCTGTGAAGGCTCCTGAGATAAAATGTAATTGAGAATTGTCAGAAGGCCTTTCTTGCTACCACTACGACCTCACACTTAATTTTTTTTTATTGAATGTAGCTATGTGAAGTGTCTAGGGTAATGATATGTATTTTGGTGTGTTAGTCATAGATACACCCACAGATATTTAAGTAGATTAATAATATTTAACAAATATTATAACACACTGAACTAACTCAAGAGTGTAAAATTTGTGATAAAGTTATGTTACATTTATTTGGTTCTGGCTCAATTTTTAGGTTGACCAGAACTTATAAAAGAAAAGATTTAGAGTTTATGAAAAGAATGCATGGAATAGTACATCAGAAAATGCAATAGTGTTCATATGTAATTTTTATACCAGTTAATTTATTTAAAATGTTCTAGTAGTTATCTAACTGGGAGGATATTTAATGTTTGTACTGTTGGGGTGGCCTCATCACTCCTGTCTGTATTGACTACACATTGTCCAGAAAATTGCAGGAATTTTGTGGGGAATGGCAACTAAAAACCGTTGGTGAACTTCCAGCAGACCAGAGGCTCACTCATCTGGAATGTGTGGATCTGGTGCTGGAATTCGGCGGTCCCACCTCTCCGTGCTAGCGGGCAATAATGGTGGTCTCTGGAACAAGAACCGCACAGATACACTTGTGTAAATCACCACCCGAAGAGATACTTCTTCGTTGACGACAGAAACTCGCAGCTCTGCAATCAAAGTATGGGCTATGTGTCAAAATCTATTTTCTACCCACGTCTGGACACCACACTGACACAACAACCACATTTTACAGACAGGTCAGATCTCTCTGACCAAACAGCACAGTTACCATGGTGGGTTTACATCCGATAGATCCTCCCAGACTATAGATTCTGAAAATAATTATTAGTTTACTTCCCTAAAAGAGGATAGGTAATATGTTTCCTTATTCTCAACTCTTGCTCTGTCTTGCATAATCCTTGTTGGAGTTTATGTACCTTGTTAGTCCCTAGACCCTGACTTGGGCGGGGGGGTCCAGAGCAAATCCCTACTAGTTTGTAAGGCTAGATTTTGATATGGCAGTATCAACTCACTCAAATATGAAACAATATTCAAAATATATTTAAGGAAATAATTTCAATCTTACCAGATTATGAATATATAACACAGAATTGCTAGCAAAACTCAGCTGAGCTGCTGGCTATAGTATGGCGTCCCTAACTTTCTTTCACTTTCTTTCATATATGGAAAGCACCACACTTACAATCTGTGTCTATCACTGAACACTATTGAAGAATGACCCCAAATGCGCTCTGAGCGCCAATAATATGATTGTTTGTGGCCAATCACTGCCGAGGTTTATTTTTAATTTCAAATTTCTACACCCAAGTCATTTCAGTCATGCTCAGTCAAGTATGGATGGTTATCTGTTAGTCTGTCCGTCTCTACTTGTGTTTCTACAAAATTGTTCTTGATTTTTAGAACCAACCTTCCTCTCCCCCCCTAAATTTTGTCGTGAAAAGTTATATTTAGACACAGCTTCCACCACCATCCCGTCTCTTCCCTACTAAGTAGATTTGAACATCTGCGACTCAAGGTCGTGATTTTGTGTGCAAATAGTGATACTTTTTATTCCAAGACAGTTTGTCGCTGATGTAATCTACACTGTCTTTTGTCATTATCTTCAATATTATCTATCCGTTTGTAAAATTAAGAACATATTCGTTCACTGCTCAGAATAGGCCATCCGGCCAGCTAATTTTTAATTTCCTAACATGAATATTAAGAAAAGTTACTTTTTAACTTTTGTAATATTTTCTAGTAATTGCGTTCTGCCGCTCAATTCAAATCAAAAGCTTGGTATCGCAAAAGCGTCCAATAAATGACTGTGGCGTATAATATACAAGGTCCCTTCTGTCGAGTTGCTTACTTTTTATGTCAACTTGAGAAACGTGACTTTTCTCCGTTTCCCCCCCAATTGCGTCTCCTTAGCCTTTCAAATCTCACGCAATCTTTCCAGTCATATTTTTTTTTCCTTTTTATCCGCCGTTCCTCTCCTGTCTAGCAAGTCAATAATTATGGAGGCTGATGACCCGCGGTCTGGGCGATCATGTCTATCAGCAGCCTACGCTTTATGTTTTTTTATCCTTATATGTTATCTTTGGAGGTATTTTACCGTTGTATCTCTGTCCATTTCATTACAGTTGGTTCAGTGGTCAAAGTTCAAGATGAGGCAGAACAGGTTCATATTGAACACCTCAGACCCTCGTTTCTTGTGTGGCCGTGATGGTGTGGTTGCTCTTGCATTTTTTTGGGGTGTTCGTATAGTGTGTTCGTCTCACAACCCCAGAACAGTAGACAGTACAGTGCTGATGATGTTAAGTTATTTTTACTCTATATGATAGGACATCATACGAAAACACTGTTGGTGGATGAAGAATCTCCATCTAAAATACCGCACTAAACCAAGTGGTGAATAACAAAGATGATGTTTAATTTTCAGTAATCATCCAATAACAACATTCCATTGAAATAAACTTGCTTCACGCCTAATCTTCAATCTAGGCGGAAATTCTCACAAAATATACAATGTCAAAAACACAATAATTCTCCTCTCGTTCTTTCAATCCTTCTATATATGCACAGTCTGCTATGGCTGTTCTACCTCATCTTAGAAAACTTATGTAGTCGGGTTTTGTTTTCTTCAACTCATGATGAAAAACACGATAGGTCTGGTGGAACTAGTTTTGAGGTATTTATTATAGAATAATTACTGGTCTGACTACCAGGGCTGTTTCGTTTATCTCAATTTGTCACTGTTCACTGTTCCGACCTAGCTACTGTCTATCTTGCTTGTACATCTTTATCAACATACCTGTTCTGTTTTGAAAACAATCTTGACAATCTTGTTAACTCAATTCTCACAACAAATGGCGACATCGTCTTTCTTTCTGTACGGCATAACAACTTGATATTAGCCTGTAACTACAGTATCAACCATCTCCAGTGGCTTGTTCGCCAGAATAGCGACTTCACAACTTTATTATTTATTCCTCAGCAACCCGCTGACCCACGCTGAGCGCGTTCAAAACAAGACTCTCCTAACCCCTATTTACATTCTTCTCTTCTTCTTTGATCCATAACCACCAACCGTCAAAGCAGTCAGCGGCCATCACGCCTGGTGGCGTCTTGTAGAGCAGCAACAAATTGATTCCACTTTGCTCGGTCGGCGGCCATCCTTCGTACAGTGCCACAACTGTGGTTCATTCTTTGCATCTCAGCTTCCGCAGTTCTCCGCCAAATTGTTTTTGGTCGGCCTCTCTTTCGCTTTCCCTCGGGGGTCCATAGCATAACTGTTCTTGAGATGGTATCAGGATCCCTTCTGAGGACGTGGCCAACCCAACTCCAGCGTCTACATTCTTCTCGTTCACCCCTAAAATCTGTTCACTCGTCACAATATTCACGTGCGTACTTTTTTTTCTCGCTCACTAATTTATCAAGGGATGTAATTTCTAGTTGGCTCCCTTTGCTAAATATACACACATTCATACTCTCCTCTTTAAACCTGATTACAAAATCTTAACATGCAAATTGGTTCTACCATAATTTGGAACTCATTCAATATGCTTAACTCTAAACAACAACGTCATCTTCCAAAAAGGATTCCTAGATTTATCTCCCTTCGCACAAAACACTCCTGCACTCATATTACCCCCCTTCAACAAAGGCGAACAGTCTTTTTAACAATTTCATTCATTATTCCCTAACCATTTTTCTATACTCACTTACCCTACCAAAACCCAAACCTACCGTTCACACTTGAAAGTTGGCCCAGGCCCAAAGTACCTGGGTCAAGAACTACTGATACCAACAGAGTTATATGTGAAGTCAGTAATACTGCTCATGTTACTGGACTCCTAAACTCGCCATAACACACCTAAAGGTCTTTTATAATTGGACATGCGCCCTAATATAACCATGTGCCCGGCACAAAAGATCAGTATAGTGACACTTATGTGTCATTAGATCTTTTGTGTGAAAACACAGAGGATCATTGGTGACACTTGTGTGTCATTGGGTCTTTTTGTGTTGGGACATGCGTTTATGTTGGGCGTGAGCCAATGCGACATCATGCGAGGAAAAAAAAAATATTGATACCAACAGAAATATATGTGAAGTCAGTATACTGCTCATGTTACTGTCACAATACAGATATTTGATTTGGAGTTTTAGGAATTTAGCAGTTTTCAAATACCGCCATTTTAATCCCCATATACTTTTACAGGTATTTTTGCAAAAAGCACGGTCAATTTCACCTGATTTTAATGTACAGCGGAGCAACACCCCTGTAGCAAAGTTTGATTTTGCTGGGGAGGTTATGATGGTATCCTAAAAGAATGAAATCGGTGTCTGCATTTAACCGTGTGAGGTCAAGCACATGTAGGCCCCTGACCCTAAAAGATGAAAATGATGAATTATTTGCAGGGAACCTAACGCCACCTCCCTAGATCTCACATGGTCACTATTTTGGCTCTAATGTCTGGTGTATGATGTACCTAGTGTCTAGGGGACAAATGAAATGATGGTACACAACACAAAAAACACTTTAATTTTCTATGAGGAATTGAATAAAACCAGTGGTTAAGTTTTTCTGTAAAAAAGGAATATTTTTTCTTTACAATTTAATCTGCCTGTCCAGCCATATCTTTTGGACAGGTCTTTGAAAATGAGGACAAGATAGTTTACAGAAAAGATCAACTAAAATATCTGGACTCTTTGTCCACTAACTATAAAGTCAATATATATATCTTTCCTGTTGGAATGTTCACAGCTTACACTTTATTCATCTATGAGGGAGAGTCACTGTGTATGAGGGGCTGTAGTATCATCATACCCCATAAACTTCCTGGGTATGATTTGAAATACCAGTGTTTATTAACGAAAGTGTCAGATATACCCAGATGCTTAACACATTACCTGGGATTCCTTGTAGAATGATAATACAGTGTGTAGTTGCAGAAAATCTCGATCTTTCAACGTGCCCAAGCTCCTCCCGTTATCTTTTGACAGCATAAACGAATGGTCGGAGACTTGATGGCGTTATTTTGACTCATCAGGTTTCCTGTTACCAGCTGGCAACAGGAAATAAAACCTCTGCAACAAAAGGACACCCTGGCCTTTTATATCTGATCACTTATTATATTTATTATTTTCCTACGGAGGTATGGGGTCAGCCTCGCGTGCATTACAGGTGCACTCGCCCCTAATTTTAAATGACTCACACCGTGCTGTGACCTTACCTCAGGTCCCTATGGCAGATACGCCACTGTAAGTTTACGTAGTTTTCCTCAATAAAATAATGTGGAGTAACCACATTTCCTTTGGTATGATTTTTTCTTCTTTTCTTTTTTAAATATAAATGCTTCAGGCATGTTTAACAGTGTTCATAGAACACAGAGGCTTACTAATATTCTAATGCAATAATATTCAAACAAAATCATGACAACATACGCCAGTTAGATACATTTCCATGTGAGGACTCAACAATGTCTGCTCCCGGCATGTCCTTCACTTTTCCCAATAGCAGTATCTAACTTTGGCAGTGGGATTAAACATATTAAACTCATAAAGCATTCTTACCACAAATTTCAAGAAATATAAACAAATGACGCTGACTTGCAAAGAAGTGGTCTCAGTTTCTTCTGCACTGTCCAGACTGTGAATACGTCTTTATTTAATTTTACAATTAACACAGCTGATCTCAGCGTATTTGAATGAAAAGTTTTGTTCAACTGGCAATGAATAGTGAAAGCCTTTTGCTAATATTTATTAGCACTGGCCAATCGAAAGCTTGCGACTACCAGAATTCAAATGTAGTTTTTGAAAAACAAAAATAATTCCAAACAAACTCTGTCTCTGGTAGTCGATTGGTCAGCCTGCTTTAGTTATGCCCAATACAAAAAGATGTTTCGTTTTGGTTAACAATTTACCTACCGCTCCCCTTTCCTCCTATACTCTTTTTACCCAGGCGAATTTGAATGTACCTCAATGCCTCTTTTCTAAGCTGGCGTCCCCACTAACGTTATGAAAAAAACAAGCAAGAACAACAGTCTGTCTGGTTGAGCGTCCGTAGACATTTAGTATTTTCTCAATAACTTGGCTAATTCTTGGACTACCATATTATTTAAAGCACATTCTTGCTCAGTGGACTCTAAGCTATACTACCATATGATTTTTTTATGGTCAGTTTCATATTGGTTTAGATTTTCAATTTTGTCACTGTCCATCGTCAAATAAAAATTTTACACAAGACGGCCATCTTTCCCCCCTTTTCATCTCTCGCTAGCATGTATTTTCAAATAACTACTTGTTTTAGTGACGTCAGTAATACTACCGCGAGGAGGAAATAAATGTGTCTGCGTGTTTGCCTCTGCCACAACGTGTATATATGCAAGGCACAACGTGTCAAGCGAAACGGGGTTTTGCGTGGCGGGGTAAGAATTTGCGTTAATTATTACAGTCGTCTCGTTATAACTACTGGGAAAAATCCAAAAAACTGCCAAATTTTACGTTACTGTTGACAGATTACGTTACTTCAGACAGCAGTTTAGCGTTACATTTCTAACAAATCGTTAATTATAAGGCTTGGCTGCATTGTGTATGCAGCAGATCTGGCAAAATGTTAAATATTAGTAGTACGTTTTTCGAAACCGAAACTGAAACGCGTGTTAGATTTTTACCGTGGGATCGTTCTATAGGCTTTAGCACTGCACAAAAGGCAGCGTTGCTGGCGTGTGAGACCATCACAGTCAGACCCAATCGGGCGGGTTTATTGATTATTATTTTATGACCAAAATCTACTGAAATGAGCAATTATTCTCGCAGATTCTACTACACACCTCCCATCTTAAAAACATGCATTGATTTGCAGGTTATAATCTGCGAGATAACTTAGCTCAATAAAGTCTTACGCGTTTTTCTGATCTTCATCATAAGGATGTCTACTCAAAAAGTCTGCACCCACGTTCTTAGGGCCGGGAATATATTCTATCAGAAATGAGTATGGCTGCAATAATAAAGACCATCTCAATAATCTGGAATTTTCATGCTTGGCCTGTGACAAGAACACGAGAGGTGAATGATCTGTTTGGACCACAAATGTCTTGCCATATAAATAAATCTGGAATTTTTTTATCGCCCATATCAAAGCTAGACATTCCTTTTCACTTGTTGAATAATTTTTTTCCGCCTTGTTCAACTTGCGGCTTGCAAAAGCGACTGGGTTCAATTCTCCATCTTGTGAGGAGGACCTTTGCAACAATGTAGCGCCTAGGCCCACATTGCTTGCGTCACTTCTCACGATAAATTCTTGATTCAAGTCAGGCAATTGCAATACTGGCCTGCTTGTGAGTTTTTCTTTTAACTCCTGGTAAACCAATTCACACTGTGCTGACCAATTTATCGTATCAGGGTGACCTTTGCGAGTTAAATCCGTCAGAGGAGCACATATAGAGTTAAAATGTTTAATGTACTTTTGGTAGAAACCACACAACGACACGAAAGATCGCACATATTTCTTTGTTTGTGGTCTAGGTGCTCTTTTCAATTTTTCCAGATTCTTAGGATCAGGGGTCATGCTACCCTGATGTACAGTATGTCCCAAGAATTCCAACTCTTTACAACCAGTACAAAATTTTATTGGCCTAGCGGTTAAGTTAGCCTCTCTGAGTCTATCAAACAGCATATTCAAAGAGGTAACGTGTTCCTCAAATGTTTCCGTAGCAATGAGGATATCATCCATAAAATTCGAAATACATGGATTTTTCAGGGGATCCAGCAATTTTCGCATCATCCTTGAAAACACACTCGGGGCATTTTTTCAACCCAAACGGTAACATGTTGAACTCATAATGACCTTCCGAGGTGCTAAAGGCTAAATAAGGTCGAACCTCAGGCTTTACTGGAATTAGGTAATAGCCTTTGCTAAGATCCACCTTAGAAAAATATTTTGCCTTGTTCAGCCTGGCAAATAATTGAGTAGAATCAGGTAATGGATCCACCTGACCTTCTGTGACAGCATTCAGTTTCCTGTGATCTATGCACAGTCTATGTTCTCCCGATGGTTTCCGCAACAAAACCACACAGGAACTATAAGGAGACTCACTGTGAGAAATAATCCCTTCTTGTAAGAAATAATCAATCTCCTCTTTCAAAGCTTTTTCCTTAGCGAAAGGAATAGAATAGGGCCTCATACAGATTGGTGCTGGGTCTAGTAGTTTCATATCATATTCCAACAAATTTGTGTGCCCCGGTTTATCCGTTAACACATCTGTATGTTTCTCAAGGACCTTGTTGCCTCCTTTATGCTTTATGCATCTTTAACATTCTCAAGTAGTCGTCAGGTTCTACTTTTGTTAAGTGAGTACGCACCAACTTAGGTGGGGGTTAGATTTTGTATAGTTCATTTATCGCGCACGTATATGCACAATTTTGTGTATGGGTATCTGCGGACGCGCTTGTTACCAAACAAGCCAGATGACGTCAGAGGTTGAAAATGAAGCCAGCATCTCACGCCAGACATTGAGTCTGTTGCCTAATTTTATATATACCCAGTGTGTTGGGGTAATAATTCTTCTGGAGCAATGACTCCTTGGTAGAAGCCATTGTCGGCTTACTCTACACGTAAGTCCGAACCAGTTTTGATAAGAAATTAATTGATTATTTGAACTTTCGTGTCACCATCCTCTGTTTTTATCTAGCTAGCACCTTTTCTCCAGAAGGGGGTGCTATAATGGATCAACGGGGACTTTCACCGAAAGCATTTTGATATTGTAAAGAATTCATGGCTTCATCGTTACGGCTTATCGATTTGTAATATTATGTGGATTGCCATCGCACGAGTCACGGCGACGAAGAGAGGTTAACCAAGTATTAGGACATAACCTTCGTTGTTTATTTTATATGCAAGTATGTATGGATCTGCCATGTCAGAGGTACCAAGCCACTTAAGTACCCGACCAGAATTATAGGACAGAATTAATATATTCATTCCAAGATTAATAGTTGAATAGTCCTAACGGTCATGACATTGATGCAAGGTCAAACCCTTTTCTTATGTGAGGAATTTATTATGATGCCTGTACCATGCCTTTACATGCTACATGTACGTTTGCTCTGTGGAATCCATGTTGAAGTACTGTAACCTGTTGTCGTCAACGTATTTCGTCCTAAATAAATTATGATGTCAGTAAACATAACGAGTTCTCCCATGTCTGCATTGGCACGGTTCGAAGTGCCCAGTTACGAGTCCAGTTCACGGATGCTTTTATCCTACCAATCATTCATTCGACATTCGCGTATACATTCATAGAGGTGCTCCAGGAAAGAGCAGCTACAAAGTGGTAGGCCATTCTGTGGTCCGATATCAAGTCAGATGCAAAGGAACGATCCCTAACCAAACGTTTGAAACTGTCTTCAAGTTGCAGTCAACATCCGGAACGTTGGAATACAACTGCATACTTCAAGTGGGAACTGCCTTCACTATCAAACTCAGCGACGTTGCTTGACAATTTAACGGACACTCAAGGTCATTATGAACTCGACTACTTCCAACATTTGCGGACTCTGCCACATGCTACGTAAGCTTCCTCGGTAATACAGCGCCGGATTGCAAGACTCTACAATCCTGGGAATTGTTTTCTTAACGAAAAGATGAGTATTACGCTGGTGTTTTTTGTTACCGTCTTACGTTAGCTGAGCCGCTCTTTGACATGTCCATTGTTCTATTTTTCGTAATGCATGTTATATGTTCCATGTTTGTTCTGGGCGGTAGGGAGGTCGATCTGACAAACGAGGTTCATCTCGAAGCTGATTCGGGCTCTTGTCAGGCGTTCTATAGGATTTAGTTTGTAAGTTTCAATTGAGCGATAATTCCAGTTCAAGGCTAGAAACCTTGCTGAAGTTCGGATCGCTATTTGTTTCTTATAATCATGACTGTTTAGCTGTATTGTCAAGATTTCATTGTCGTTTTTGGCAGTAATTTTTATACGTATTTTAGTTTTATGATGTATTTTGTTTGTAATATTCGTCCATTCTCACCTTACTTTCGTTTAGTTTTTTACACCTTTGTGTTTTTACACTGTGTTGTCAATTGTCTTGTTTAATTATATTATCGCAGTTTTCGATGCATCTTTTGCATAATTATTTCTTATTTTTCCATTTTTTACTTGTTTGATTTCTGCGACTGTTTTTGGTTGTCATTGATTATCTTGTCCCGTCACAACTGTTGCTATTGTCTATTGCTTTTGTCTTTTCATTACATTTCATTGGTTAAATTATTTGATTGATTAGTAATATATTGCATAATTGAGTCATATTTTAGTGCCGTTCTTGGACAGGAACGTGTTACACTTATTGAATGGAAAAGTAATTGGTGATTAGTTGAGTAAATCTTTAAAGGAATAAGTATTTCAAGGACATACTAGTAAAAATGTATTCGCTTGATTATTTTATTAAACAAGCTAAAGCCCTTCAGATGACTCCTGAAGAGGTTAGAACATTCGCTTTGGCGGAGTATGAGAAATCTCAAAGGTTAGAAACTTTAAGATTAGAAAATCAGAAATTTGAAGCCGAGGAAAATGAAAAGAAAAGGCAATCTGAGGACAAAAGACTTCAGATTGAGGCAGAACATAAAAGATTGGAAGCAGAAGAAAATGAGAAGAAGAGGAAATTTGAGGCTGAAGAAAACGATAAAAAACTTAAATTTGAGGCAGAACAGAAAAGATTGGAAGCAGAAGAAAATGAGAAGAAGAGGAAATTTGAGTGTGAAGAAAACGAGAAAAAAGAAAGGCAACTCAGACTTGAATTGGAAGAGAGGAGATTTGTTAGCTGAAGAAAATACAAGAAAATATCAACTTCAGATTCAACATGAAAAAGAGATGAAGGAATTAGAATTTAATCAATTTCGATTAGCTCAAGAGGCTAACAATCTAAAGTCTCATGAAGGTCAAACTTCATCTAAACATGAAAATAACAAAGAGGTAAACTTAAAATTACCTAGATTCACTCCTCCATCGGACGACGTGATATTCTACCTTGATAGATTTGAATTACTATGTAAATGCTATAACATTGAAAAATCACAATACTGTACACATTTACATAGGCTACTTACAGGTGAAGCATTGACAGTTTATAATATGGTTAAATCTGATGACAAAAATAATTATGATGTGATCAAAGCTGCTCTTTTGAAAAAAATTCCAATTGACTGATGATCAATATAGGATGCGATTTAAATCTCTTCTTCCACAGAACGGGAAGAATTTTAGTGAGTTTATATCACAAATACTCCTCACTCTAGAAAGATGGATTGAATTATTATCCAAGATACAAAAATCTTATGACGCTCTCTTTGATTTAATAATGCGTGATAAGATCATGTCTTCGGTTAATCCATCATTCCTTGCGTTCTTACACGAACGGAAACCGAAAAATTTAGATGAAATGGAAGAAAATTGTTTACAATTTTGCACTGCCCATTCGAACATGGAGTTTAGCAATTCTCATGTTAAAGATGAATTTCCTGTTGCTTTTGCGGTGCCACAAGATTATCACAGACGCCATCGCTCCTTAAGTAATGACAGAAACTATAGAAAGGGAAATAACGAGAATTTCAATTCTTTTAATTTTTATAAGGGGAAACAATTTCAGCAATCTTCTCCATATAACAATTCTTGGGGACAATTTCACAGATCACGAGATTTTGATAACTATAATTTTCAAAAAAAAATCAAGGAGACAATTATAAACAACATTGTTTTCTAACAATAGACAGGGTTCTCGGAATAGATCATACGGTCAAAGCCATAACAGTGATAACAATAATTGGCGTTCTAACCAATATGCTAACCCAAGAAGAAATGATAATAATGGCAATTTTAGAAATGATAGTCAGAATCGATCGCGACGAAGAGATAGATCTTCTAGCAGGGGGCCACGCCATCAATCTAATGTAGCTATGATTGACACACAAGGTAACAAAGAGCAGAACACGAATACTGACACACATAACGCAATGTCTTGCTCTATTGATTATGAACAGGTAAAATGTTGCCAAGAATGCAAAACTCTGTTCCAGCCCAAGGCGATCACGACGCTCCGTTGCGGACATGTGTTACCCAGTCTACCAGCGGTGTGTACGGCCACGTCAGCTACTCACGATGGAACAGGAAGCCTTAAATTAAATAGGTTAAAAAAAAGGTAAAGGAACCCGTTACACGCCCATTGAGGCATATTGGGAATATGGTGTTAGGCCCATATTATCTTGACCGTCGGCACACGAGGGGTGATGTGGTCGGCATCACGCCGGCCGCCTTAACCTTCCCAGAGTAGCTCTGGTACCCATTTGGGGCTGGGTCGACCCAGGAGCCGTTTGTGGCCTAAAAATTTTCCGCCTCATCTGGGGATCGAACCATAGACCACTGCGCTAGGAAGCCAGTGCACTAACCACTATGCTACCGCGGCTCCCTTAATTAAATAGGGGTTTTTTAAATGCTATTCCATGCACTGTTCTTTTTGATTCAGGCTGCTCCACGATCGGCGTCAGAAACTCTTTGGTGGATCCTTCGTGTGCTACTGGAAAAACAGTCAAGTGTGTGACTTTTGGAGGGACGATGGAAACGTTCCCTACTGCCATTGTTAATATTCACACTCCATTTTTTTCAGGAAACATTCATGCCTGTTTGCTCCCGGCTTCAGTTAGCGACATAATATTGGGTCGCATACATGGCATAAAAGAGTGTACCTCACAGCAAATCGCTAATTGGGAAGAGCGACATATACATACTGCAAATGCAGTTGTGACTAGAGCACAAGCTCATGATATGTTGCAGGATACACCTACTGTACCTACGGTTAACGGTAATGATGATGTTGACACTTCTATTTCACGGGAGTCATTTATAACATTACAAAAAATGATGCTTCTCTGAAATTTTTTTTTTCAGTTGGCTAATAACACTAGTAATAATTCTAATACATGATCTAAACATAGATTTGTATTTAAGAATGGGATATTGGTGAGAGTGATACGAGATGTTGATTCATCCGTACGTTCTCAAATCTTGGTACCTACGGCAATGAGAGCTCGTATATTACATCATGCGCACGACTCTCAATGCGCGGGTCATATGGGGTTCTCCCGTACCAAATCTAGAGTGCTATCTGCATTCTATTGGCCAGGCATTCATAGAGATGTCAATATTTACTGCCGCTCCTGTGTGACATGTCAGGAGGTCAAAGTACGTGGTCCATACCACGCAGCTCCGATTCAGGCTGCGGACATGTGAATCCAAGCAAATAAGACTGAACATCCTCTGGAATATAAGTATGTAGTAACCAGAAATATCTCCTCTGCTATATCATGTCTACTACATTCTCGTAAGTTTCTAAGTGCTTTAATTGTTGAAAGAGAGTCAGTTAAAACTGTTATACTGTTAATTTTTTGGGAGGGTTATTAGAGAATATTTCTAGTGCTTTTAGTATTGCCACCATCTCTTTTCTGTCAGCTGGAGGCAATTCAGAAAGTACCCCTTACATTGAAAATAAGTTACTTACTTACTTAGTCGTTCCTCTTCTACCGTGAGGTGCAGAGGTTTGGAAGAGAAAGCGCCATACTACCCTATCGGATGTCTTCCTCCAGACCTGGTTCGGGACCCAAAGATGCAGCAATAGAGAATGCAGTCAGTGACCCATAGCTTGACTGCTTGCATCAGAATCAGCGAACCAGAGCTGGTCAAGACCGTACTCCACCTCCACGTGGTGGTCCTGGAAACAGTCTGCAGCAATGCAGTCTGGCTGAGCGAGTACGGATAGAAGAGGGAAGGCAAACCATGTCCCAAAAAATGCCGTGCAGAAATCGGATGAGTCGACCGAAAGGTGCAGATATGACAGCTACGGGTAAACAGACACAACGCAACCACCTTCCTTTTCAGGGCGAACGAGGAAGAAGAAGAAGACCTGGTTCCATTCTAGTCCTTGGTTCTTCAGAGATTGTTAAATGCTGTCTCCCAGCGCACTCTGGGTCGTTCTAGAGTTCTGGATCTCTGGCTCTTAGCCTCCCATACCTGCCTGGCAGCCAGTCTTCTCCCATTCTGCAGACATGGCCAAACCATCTTAGTTGGGACTGTTCTACTTGGGTCTGCAAGGGTTGGATTTTTAGATTTTGGGGTATCGTCTGGTTGCGGACCATGTCTCTTCTTGTTACTTCAACCACCTTTCTCAGATACCTCATTTCTGAGGTTTGGATCTGACTTTTTTGGCTTGTAGTCATTGCCCAAGACTCGCATCCATACGCCTAGACTGGGACATAGGCGAAGCGGTATAAGGCCATTTTCGTTTTTTCTAACTTCTCGTTTGCTGAGGAATCCTCGATTTATGGCCTGAAAAAGTCTCCCCCAGCTGCTGCTCTTCGGGTAGTCTACTCTTCTTTGATGCCCCCCTCCCTTTTCCAGTCTATGGCAGCTCTGAGGTATTTAAAGTGGTTGACCTGCTCCAGGACCTGTTCTCTCAGCTTAATCTGATGTCTTCTTTCCTGTCGTGATATCACCATGGTTTTGTTCTGGGGCTGCTGATGACCATCGTTCTCTTCTCTAGCTCTTCCTTCCAAACTTGCAGGTTGGATTGAAGATGTGCCTCTGATTTAGCAATCAGGAAAACATCATCGGCAAATGCCAGCTCTGAAATACAAACCTGTCTCATCTTCCAGTACCCCAGTGAATATTTTCTTGTCCTCTCCTTACATGTTTTGATGACATCATCCATGATGAGTATGAACAGATATGGTGACAGGATATCACCTTGTCTTACACTAATGTTTTGTCCTGAACTCTTCTGACTTATGGCTTGCCGTCCTCACATAATTTCTACAAGACTTGTAAAAGCTGTATTTAGCACGAATCAGAGGTGCTGGAATGTTCTTCCTTGCCAAGTAGTCCCAAAGTTTGCTCCAGGGGACCTTTTCAAATGCCTTTTTCCACATCCAAGAAACAAAGATGCATCTCACCTTTATACTCAAGGACCAGCTGTCTGAGTGTGAAGATCAGGTCTTGAGTACTTTGGTGTGCTCGGAAGCCACACTGAACCGCATCCATTTGTGGATGTCTCTGCTCTAGGATTCTAGAGTAGATTTTACCAGTGACACTGAGAAAGGATATGCCTCTATGCTTTCCACATTGTCGGTTGTCAAGCTTTTTGAAAATGGGTGTTAAGATGGCAAACTCCTTTGTTATGGAACAACGATATCAACCACCATTCTGACGTCACAGTTTGATAATTTAGACTGCCACTGATTGTGACTTTCGATTGCATGACCTAAATGCGAGATTACTGGATGCGAAATGACAGCAATTGGGTCTGAAAATCCACTGATAAAATACAAAGGCCGTGAGAATAAATACTGCAAATGATGAGCCGGCCTCTAGAAAGTTTTGCCCACTCAACTTTCATGTCAACACTAGATTGAACAAACAACTCAGAAGTTTAAAAAAAAAATAACGAAAGAAAGAATTATATAAAGAATTAAAACCAAAACCACAAATTTTTAAGATGTTTACCGGCAATGCGAGTGTGACAGTGCCGGTGTTCTTTTATTTATAAATGACTTTGTACTAGGTGACTGTGGCAGGCCTAGTATTTAAATCAAGTGGTCAAATTTCTTTCCTTGACCTATCTTCCAAGTTAGAGCTATCTCTTTGACTGGCCCTTTTCGCCAGAGATGGTGATTCCTGGATGAGATAAGGTTCGTCTCTTTCAACCCAGACCACGTTCTTCTCTCCTAGGTGTTAAATAGCGACTGATGCGTATAGGGTGTTCCTATTATTCCTTATCCTTACTCACTTCTAATAACTCTCCATTCCTTAAATCTCTTCACACATCAAAGCAACTGGAGTGATGTGATTCAATTTACAAAAAAACAACTTTTATTTACATGAGTTACTTTCCATGCTCTTCAAACATAATTCATCAGACATCTCAAAGTATAGGTCAATTTTGTCTCTTCTGCAACCTTTTACTCCTTTCTTTATATACCTATCCTACTAAAGTTCATTCTCAAAGTCTACTAATTTCCCTCATGATTCTTATAAGTTCTGCCAGATCCTTGAGATCATTTTATCTCCTATCTCAACTTAGTTGGGCTTACTCTTTTAAATACAGGGCTTTTTTCACGTCATAATAACTGTTATACCTGTGTAAAACCAAACAATGTCTACTACTCATATGGCATCCACCATACTTACTCTGACATGAGAGAGCGCAGAATAAACTCTGTGGATGTTTGAGCACTTCCAGCTTTTACTTCTTACTATAGCCGTAGACTATGACTCTCTTTCATAGTCATGACAGCTAATCCTGGATATTTATTTTACAAATCATCCGCTCTGTATTCAGTCGAAGGTTCAACTTCTATATTCACTCTGTTCAACCGCTCCCTTAAATCTGTGCAGCATTATCCTCATGTAGTCTCTTGACTATAATTCTGAAAACATTTTCTCTAACTAAAATTGATGCCTGTTAAAATTTATCTTCATAATTCTCTTCTGTCGCTCGCTCCCTTAAATGTGAGCGTCATTACCCTGTGACAATATGTGGACTGTATTTCTGAAAACATGTCTCTCTTCATATCTTATGCGTAAATAGAGTCAAAAATGTTTCTCTTACCGTAATTACACAGAAGTCCGTTACTTATCACAGTCCTACTAGCACCTCTATGAGCTAGCCCTATGTTTAACAGCACAAATTATCAATCAAATCTAAGCCATTCTCCTGAATTCCTATCACTACATTTCTATGTCTAGCTATTTCTGTAGACCTTCTGCAAACCGCAGGTTTCACACTTCTTGAGCGCCCAGCGCGGCACGTCTACCCTGGTTGAGGTTTATGGAGAGACTAATCTCTTTTCTCCTTCAATTTATTCCCATGATCCTCATTTCTGTTCTCAAGTTAATGCGATTGGTCCATTCCTCAGTTCACTCACCTAATCTCACCTTTCACGCTTTTAAACCTACTCTGTCAACCCCGTGAACTGTGCTTCATAACTGTTTATACTTCATAAACAACTCAGTGACTTCATTCTATAAATGTTTACACTTCGCTCACATTTCACGTGCGTTTTACTCTGCTCTCCGTTCTCTTAAGGGGAAGAACTACAGTGAAAACTAACTTTTGTTCTAATAACATTTTCACATTTTTTATGTGCTCAATAGACATAGTGTATGTCCATGAACCAAATTCCAGAGTTTATTTTGTTAAAAAACATGTGGTTACCATGGTAACAAAAAAAAAAACATCCGCCATATTGGATTTTTACCACTTTTCGAGAGCTAAAAACTTATGTTTCCCATTGACCAAACTTTATCAAATTGCACACACATGTTGTGACTGACAATTAAAACAATTTGTCACATGCTTTTTTGATAAGTTTAAAATTCTATTTTTAATGATTTTTTTTTTTTTAAATTACACTTGACTTGTATGAAAAAAATGAAAAAAAAAATATTTTAAAAAATATATCAAAGCAAATTACCAAAATATCAAAAAAAGCATGTGACAATTTAAAGGTATATATGTGTACTACATGCATGCCAAATTTCAGACTGATCTATTAGATAGTTTGTAAAAAATAACATTTTTTGTTAATAAAATGTTAGTTTTGAGAAAAATGCATTTTAGTCACCGAGTGACTTGTCTTGTCCAATATGCTCCATTCTGGGGGGCTGAATGTGTTTAAAATCCTCCAGGACTATATGCTGCACATCCTTCAGCTTCTTGCAGCTCCTTCTCTCGCCTTTATCTTGCCTAATTTTTCTTCTTTCCTTCTACATGGTAACCCAAAAAAAAAACAACCGCTATATTGGGTTTTTCACCAATTTTCAAGAGCAAAAACCGCATGTTTACCATTGACCAAACTTTATCAAATTGCACACACATATTGTGACTGACAATTAAAACAATTTGTCACATGCGGTTTTTGATAAGTTTAAAATTCTATTTTTAATGATTTAAAAAAAAAAAAAACTATATTTGTATGACAAAATATTTTTTTTTTAATAATTTTAAAAAATTTATAAAAGAAAATTACCAAAATATCAAAAATGCAGATGTGTTACTTTAAAGATATAGATGTGTACTACTCATGATTATTTTGATAAGTTTAAAATTCTATTTTTAATGATTTAAAAAATATATATATATTTGTGTGAAAAAATATTTTTAAAAAATTTATAAAAGAAAATTACCAAAATATATATATAGATGTGTACTACATGCATGCCAAATTTGAGACTCCTCTGTTAGATAGTTTTAGAGAGAAATCGTGCATTTTCGGCACAAATTTGAAAATCATAGCATGGGGGTAGTGCCGACAATATGCTTTTTGATACATCAAATGCATTTTTTATGTTATAAAACCTTGCTCAATCGATTCCTCGATGATTATTTAATAATATAAGCTCAAAAGTAAAAAATCGATATTTTGTACGTAAAATCCAGTTTTCATTGTAGTGGAGCCCCTTAACTGTAAAGGGCGCTAATAATATTGTTATCTCCCTTAGTGGTTTATGCTCAATTGCTATGTTCTCTTACTTCCAGTTTATTAAAAACGTCGTTATGCTAATTTTATAAAGCAGAACTATGTACACCTAGGAAATATTAAAGTCTAAAATAGTTCTCTCCCTTATCATCTAAGCACAATAGTGCTGTTTCTTGTCTCCCATCTATAAGACAAATAGTCCACTTTAATAAATTATTTACATTTTCAAAACCATTTTCTCATACCCTGTTATTTTATTAACCCCAAATTACTATTAATCTGAACTTAAACTCAGCATGAATAAAGCTGTAAAAACTCCACGGTGACGCTGGGGTTCGAGTCGCTAGCTGTACCATACACTTTGTTGCTGAAGAAGTGGATGCTGGGGCCATAATTGCCCAAGAGAGTGTTCCACTTTATCCAGCCGAAACAAGAGACATGCTGGCTGAGCGAATCAAAACAGCGATGCATTTTGCATTCCCTTCTGCCTTAGAGATGGTTGCTAGTGACAGAGTTAAGCTGGGGTCAGACGGGAAGCTGGTGTGGAACTGGTAGTGGTATTTTGCGACGGATAAACTGGTTTTGGTACTACCTCAGTGCAGTGTTTAACTGGTGTTAGAACTTTTTTTTACTGAAAGGTTGAACAGGTATTCGTACTTCATGAATGAAATGTTGGATGGATATCGATATGCCATGACTGAAGTGTCAAACTGGTAATAGAATTATTGAAATGGTAGCATTACTTTGAATGAATTTGGGGAACTGGTATCGTAATCCTTACCTGGAGTGGGCATCTGACAGGGCTTTGAGACGGGTGGTTTTCTGTCTCGTGAGTGTGTGCAGATTTGTGTATTGAAGGGAAGAGTTTCTTTCCCAATCTATGGATTATTTTCCAAGATATTATTGAAATGCCAGGGAGTGTGTCGGCATTACGTATTCGAGAATTTTGATATATATTGAAGATATCTTTTTGAGGCCTTGGAGTATACCGGCCGCGATTATTATCATTGATAAAGGTGTCTATGTATGGTGAATAATTCCTTCCCGATCTTACTGTGGCAGTTTGCTCCCAATAAAGGTTACTGAGTATTCTTATATCTTTTCCATCAATACCTATGTCTTTGAGGCATTCAATTATTTTCTCATGATGGATTCTGTCAAAAGCCTTCTTATAGTCAATGAAGCACATATACATACTTTTTTGGACCTCTGTATATTTTTCTGCTAATCTTCTTAGGCAAAATATTGCCTCTCTTGTTCCACTGTTCCGTCTAAAACCAAACTGTTCTTCTTGGATTTCGCTGTCTACTTTACTTTTTATTCTTTCCTGTATGATTTTGAGCAGTATCTTAATTGCATGACTCATCAGGCTGATTGTTCTGAAGTCTGAACATTCTGTTGCATTTGGTTTTTTGGGCAATGTTATAAAAACTGATGTCTTCATGTCGTGTGGTAAATATCCTGTATTGTATATATCATTGCATATTTCTGTGATTGTATCTATACCAAAGCTCTCCAGAGCTTCTATCATTTCAATGTTTATGTTATCCATGCCTGCTGATCTTCCTTTTTGTATCATATGAATGGCATTCTCTACTTCTGATCTGAGAATGTGTGGGCCTTCATTAGAATCTGGTGATGGTTTTTTACCTCTGTTGTCCTCGAATAGTTCTTTTACGTATTCTGCCCATCTGTTTGATATGTCTTTTTCATCTTAGTTGGGACTGTTTTACTCGGGTCTGCAGGGAGTGGGATTTTAGGCCTTGACGTATCGTCTGGTTGCGGACCATGTCTTGTCTTGTTACTTCAACCACCTTCCTCAGATACCTCATTTCTGAGGTTTGGATCTGGCTTTTATGGGTTGTAGTCATTGCCCATGACTCGCATCCATATGTCAAGACTGGGACATAGGTGGAGCGGTATACAGCCATCTTCGTTTTCTTACCAACCTCTCTCTTGCTGAGGAATCCTCGATTTATGGCCTGAAATAGTCTCCCAGCTGCTGCTTTTCGAGTGGCCAACTCTTCTTTGATGCCTCCCTTCTTCTTTATTTTTATGTTTTTTTTAAGGCAGTTGTGACAGTTTATGGAATCTGTAACGAACACTATCTTGCCATTAGCATTATTTCTGTTTGTCATGCTCACTAATATATGTTAGAGCCCCTTTATCATATAAGAGTTATGCCAACTATGTCAGAATCGAAAACGAGGCTGAATGACGTAGGCGCCATTTTCGGCTGGACAATACCAGGGCTAGTAGCGAGAATAAGCATCGAGTAAGATTTTCTTTTTTTTTTTTTAATTAATGAAGATAAATATCCCGTTCAACCTCTGATGGGTTATAATTAGGATATATATTGTTTTCAATTCCAAATAATATGAACAACTGCCAATATGAGAAAGTGGCATCACATTTGTCAAATCATTGTAAATAGGGACGATTACAATTATGCTTATAGGGCCTACGTTAAATAAATAAAAATAAAAAAGAAACTCTGGAAAGTGGAGGGGTGTAAAGGCCTGGTGGTTCCAGTTATATAACTGACTTTAACAGATATTTAATTGACTTTCGCCATTAAAAGTCATATGTATTGTAAGAACAGCATCAGACCTTCACATTCCCAGCCACTATATATTAACATTTGTTCGTGTTAAATATTGTTTGACTACATTATGCAGTTCCCTAGGTCTGTCTATTCTTAACACCTCTTCTATATTTATAAGATTATATTTATTTATATATTTATAAGTATATTTATATTTAATAAATATTTCTGGAATGCAGAGGGAGTGAACAGCAAGCAGGCTGGATACAGCAAAAGCAAAAAGACAGAGCTGGAAAACATCTTGTATGAGAAGCAAGTCAGTGTTTGCTGTATCCAAGAGACTCACTTGAAAGCAGATCAAACCTTTAAAATAAGGGGATATCAATGCTTCAGATCCGACAGAAAAGATAGACGAAAAGGAGGAGTACTTACTCTTGTAAGGAATAACATTCATGCACACGAAAGGAAAACCTACATGGATGGAGCAGAATATCAGCTGTTGCAGATAAAGGTAGACAAGATGGAAATAGAACTCCTGAACTATTACTGTCCGAACAACAAACCCCTGAGTCTCAGCTCTATACAGGTACCAGCCACCAATTTTATAGCAGTTGGAGACTTTAATAGCCACTCCCAGAGCTGGGGCTATAACCATCTGGATTACAGAGGTGAAGAGGTTGAAACTTGGCAAGATGATCACTCCCTAATCCTAGTCAATAATGCCACAGATACTCCTACCTTCTACTCCAGAGGATGGCACACAACTTCAACACCAGATCTTGCCTTCTCCACACCAGATATAGCTGGATCTATTAGTAGAGAAGTAGGAGACCAACTAGGGGGAAGCGACCATCGCCCAATCTTTCTTACTGTCCAGAGTGCAACTCTCAGTACAGGCCCAGCCATTACAAGATGGAACTACAAAAAAGCCAACTGGGGTTTATTCAGGCATCAGGTGAACACGCTGCTGTCTACCCTCAAGGTACAGAGCAGAGACATTAATGAAGTGGTAAAAGACTTCAACAGATGCATACTACAAGCTGCAAAAGAAACCATTCCCAAAGGATGCCGGTGTAACTACATACCATACTGGTCCAGCACACTCCAAGAACGTCAGGAAGCTATGGACAGGGCTAGAAAGGACGCAGAGTCTCAGCCTTCACTTGAAACTCACAACAAATGGAAAAAGGCTGTAGCAGAGTTTCAGAGAACAAAGCTAGAAGAAAAACGGAAAAGCTGGAGAACTAAAACGGCATCGCTGAACCTTGAGAAAGACGCAGGAAACTTTGGAGATTAGTCAAGTCTCTAAATGAAGAGCGTTCCTCACCTAGGCAGACTATCACATTGGATGAAGGTGGCAAACTTTTCAGAGGAAAACAAGCTGCAGACTTGTTTGCTAGAAGATACAGTTCAGAAAGCAACTTACCCATT
>JAMPIV010010466.1:0-165000 GCA_024509875.1 Oreohelix idahoensis | reverse complement strand
GTTAGAGTTGTCTCAAGACTGTGAGCTGAATAAAATAAGTTTTCATGCGAGTCTTAATAGAGTAAAGGGGGAAGGGATGGAAAGAAATTCACACTCCTCTCACGTTAATTCCAGAGTCAGATCTCTAACTAGACCTAGAAGCACCTCCATGTGGTGCTTCCTGGAAACTGGCAACATTTGAGTTACCACATCAGCGCTTCATGGATCAAGTAGCCACATCAGAGTGCCCTAGCATCACGAGTCCCCCCTGATAGTGAAACATGTTGAGAACCTAGCGTTGCACACAAAACTTGGGGGAATCACTTGAGCCCCAAACATAACTCTGGCTTTTACCAGGTTGGCTATGTGCAGGAAGATCTCACAGTGAATAAATGACAGACCTGGGAAGTGGTTCTATGCCAGGTGTGATGATTCCTTGTGCAAGCCCAAAGCTGGAACACAGCATTTTAACCCTGCGTATTTGGAGAGCCCCCATTTTACAAAATGAAGTTGCCAGCCCCACGCATAGTCTCGTATTAGTTGCCTCCTACAACAAACCTGAAGTAGCAGTGGTTCTATTCTTTGACACTGAGAGAGCCACCCCCCCCCCCCCCCCCCCCCCCCCCCCCCCACCCCCCGACACAGGACAGGGATGTCATGTGCTGTTATATATTCATTTTAGTATGTACGAGGGAAGGTCAAAAAGTAATGCCTCCTATTTTTGATGTATGTAAATACTGCATCGGTGTGCAATTTGTAAATTTAGCAGGATTCCTCAAACACTCTTCTGCACTGTATAGCATTATCAACCTGTTTCAGTAACAGGTGGCACCACTGTAACAGTTTAAAAATGGCTGCCAAAGACGTTCAGTTAAAACAACGTTATGTCATAGAATTCCTCAATGCTGAAGGCGAGACCCCAATTTGCATCCACGAACGTTTGAAGAATGTTTATGGAGATTCAACAGTGGATGTTAGCACTGTCCGACGTTGGGTACATCGTTGTGACGAAGCTGAAGTAGGTCAATCCTCAATGGCTGACGCAAAGCGGACTGGCCGTCCGTCTACCGCAGTGACTCCACACAACTTTCATCGAGTTGATGGCATCATTCGTGGTGACCTTCGGATAACACTGGATGAACTTTCTTCCATGTTGTCCATTAGTAAAGGCAGTGTGCAGGACATCATTAAAGACCTGGGTTATTCAAAAGTTTGTGCACGGTGGGTACCCAGAATGTTGACAGACAGACATAAAAAAAAAAGGAAAACCATGGCCATCAACCTCCTGCACCGTTACGAAACTGAAGGAGAAGAGTTTTTATCGAATATTGTGACAGGTGATGAGACTTGGGTTCATTTTTTTTTAACCAGAATCCAAGAGGCAGTCAATGGAATGGCATCACACAACATCGCCGACAAGAAAGAAGTTCAAAAGTTCACCATCTGTAGGGAAAGTTATGGCCTCCATGTTTTGGGATGAGAAGGGTGTGATTCTTCTCGACTTCTTGGAACAGGGAAACACGGTGAATGCAGACCGTTACATTGAAACTTTGAAGAAGCTTAGAGGTCGTCTTTGGCGACTTTACCCATTAAAAGATCAGAGAACTGCACTACTGTTGCACGATAATGCCACGCCACACACCGCTAAACGCACCATTGATGCGATTGCAGAATTTGGCTGGACATTATTACCACATCCCCCTTACAGTCCCGATCTTGCACCTTCTGACTTCCATCTGTTTGGACCACTGAAAGATCTTCGCGGACATCACTTTGAGGACACTGAGACCCTTAAACGCTCCGTACACCAGTGGCTTAGGAAAAAGGACACACATTTTTACCATGAGGGGATACATGCCCTTGTGAGAAGATGGACAAAAACTGTAACAAATAACGGAGACTACATTGAGAAATAAATTTTTGAAGTTCAGACTTGGGGCTACATTTCAATGTGAATTTTATCTGTTTTCTTGCCTATTGAATGAAATTAAAAATTACGAGGCATTACTTTTTGACCGTCCCTCATAGTATACTGTGCTTACAATTTTCTTATGTAATAAACAGTTGTGCATAATTGAATATGTTATGTTCTGTAGTTCTGTCATAAGTTTGGATCAGCATGTGTTTGTTATGAGATATACTGTTCTGCACATGTAAACAGCCATCTTAATGTTCAGTGTCAAATTTGTTTCACCATCACAAAAATAATATTAAACTTAATAAATGATTCCAAATAATAATACTATAACTTTATTTGTTCTCTTAGTTTTCATGCAGCAGAAATTACATTTCAGCAAGGGCTTTTTGTTTTAAAATCTCTTTTACTCTGCAGGATGTCCATTCAGACATTTTGAAAAATTATGGTGCGTATTATACACGAATTTCCATTTTACCAGAAAATATTTGGCTAAATCAAGCATTCGTATTATACACGAGTGCGTATTATACGCGAGATTTTACGGTATGCTGATGAGTTTTATAGTTGCTAGTGTAAGCTTATGGTTGATAAGGTCAATCAGAAAGTTGCCATTGTGAGTTTTGTGGCTGCTAGTGCAAGTTGATACTGTGTGTTCTGTGGTTAAGTTTCAGTTTTTACAAGTGCGAACTTTATGGTTACTACTGTGGGCTGTATAGTTGCCAATGATTGTTCCATTTTATCATTGCTATTTTTAGTTCTTCAATTGCTGTATGAAACAAATGATGTGCTCATTGTATGGACATTTGTCTGGAGTTGAAATATGGCAACTTCTAATTAAATGTCTTTGATTATGCTGTCATGACAATGTATTTGCTGGCCTTGTTTTTTCAGTGTATTTTAGAAACATGGACATAAGATATTGTTAGCGTAGAGAGAACTGCTACTTGTGTACTGCGTGTGACTTCCAGTAGAATAACATACCATCAATGATATGGTCACCTTGTGTGTTGAGTGTGACTTCCAGTAGAATAACAAACCATCAATGATGTTGTCACCCTGTGTGTTAAATGTGACTTCCAGTAGAATAACATACCATCAGTGATGTGGTCACCCTGTGTGTTGAGTGTGACTTCCTTTAGAATATCATACCAGCAATGATATGGTCACCCTGTGTGTTGAGTGTGACTTCCATTAGAATATCATACCAGCAATGATATGGTCACCCTGTGTGTTGAGTGCGACTTCCAGTAGAATAACATACCAGCAATGATTCGGTTACCCTCAGGGCAAGAGAGGCAGAGGTAGACCAAGAAGCACATGGAGAAGAGTGCTGGAAACAGAAGTGAAAATGATGAGAACGTGGAAAGAACGTGAGTATGGCACGTGACAGGAGGACATGGCATGTGTTTGTTGAATGCCTATGCTTTTTGGGAGCGGAGGGTAATGAATGAATGAAGTGGTCACCCTGTGTGTTGAGTGTGACTTCCAGTAGAATAACATACCATCAATGTTGTGGTCACCCTGTGTATTGAGTGTGACTTCCAGTAGAATAACATACCATCAATGATGTGGTCACCCTGTGTGTTGAGTGTGACTTCCAGTATAATAACATACCATCAATGATGTGGTCACACTGTGTGCTTCCTGCAGGGGTCTCTGTGAAGACCCATAGGACTACTGCTACCACAGGCATGTGATAAGAGGCAACTCCACATCCAGGTACATACACATTTCACCTTGCCAAGTCCTCCTGTCACATGTTATAAGAGGCAACTCCACATCCAGGTACATACACATTACACCTTGCCAAGTCCTCCTGTCACATGTCATAAGAGGCAACTCCACATCCAGGTATATACACATTTCACCTTGCCAAGTCCTCCTGTCACATGTCATAAGAGGCAACTCCACATCCAGGTATATACACATTACAGCTTGCCAAGTCCTCCTGTCACATGTCATAAGAGGCAACTCCACATCCAGGTATATACACATTTCACCTTGCCAAGTCCTCCTGTCACATGTCATAAGAGGCAACTCCACATCCAGGTATATACACATTACACCTTGCCAAGTCCTCCTGTCACATGTCATAAGAGGCAACTCCACATCCAAGTATATACACATTACACCTTGCCAAGTCCTCCTGTCACATGTCATAAGAGGCAACTCCACATCCAGGTATATACACATTACACCTTGCCAAGTCCTCCTGTCACATGTCATAAGAGGCAACTCCACATCCAGGTATATACACATTACACCTTGCCAAGTCCTCCTGTCACATGTCATAAGAGGCAACTCCACATCCAGGTATATACACATTTCACCTTGCCAAGTCCTCCTGTCACGATGCCAAGTCCTCCTGTCACATTGCTAAGTCCTCCTGTCACATGTGACCTTGCCAAGTCCTCCTGTCACATGTCACCTTGCCAATTCCTCCTGTCACATGTCACCTTGCCAAGTCCTCTTGTCACGTGTCACCTGCTTAAGGTCTTTACAAGTCTTCTACTTCAATTTTATTTCTGTCTCTTGTTCTCTTCAGTCTACCTCTACAACTCTTCAGTCTACCTCTACAACTCTTCAGACTACCTCTACAACTCTTCAGTCTACCTCTACAACTCTTCAGTCTACCTCTACAACTCTTCAGTCTACCTCTACAACTCTTCAGTCTATCTCTACAACTCTTCAGTCTACCTCTACAACTCTTCAGTCTATCTCTACAACTCATACCCTGGGGATTCCAGCTTTGACTGTCCCCAGCCTACCCACAAGGCAGCAGTGTGTTCTCTGTTTGACAGGTTTCTAAAAAAATTTTGAAAATTACTACCGTCAAAAGTTAAGTCGCCATATTGGCAAGGGGAGAACACTTCTATCTTATTGTAATATCACCGGAAACGAAAAGGCTGACAGATTGGCAAAGGAAGGTGGAAAGCCACCTCAGCCTGATGCAAGAATAACTTTCGAGGAGGCAAAGATTTTTATCAGTATCAGATACAGAAACAAATGGGAAGCAGAACATCCAGGCCACACACAAAATGATGCTTACTACCAGCTCAACAGAAGAGAACAAGTGGTAATCTACAGACTCCGCACTGGCCACAACAGATTGAGATACCATCTATTCAACAAGCTAAAGATAGGAACTACTGATGAGTGTAACTATGGCACTGATAAAATGACTGCTGAACATCTGCTTCAGATTTGCCCAACATATTTGGAACAGAGAAAGTGCATATGGCCGACACCAGTACCATTCGTAGAAAAGCTCTGCAGAGATTCAAGTAGCCTCAAACTGACCACTGTTTTCTTTGAAAACATTCAAGTAGACATCTGAGAGTGTACGAAGAAGTATTCTTATTTTGATATCATCATCTGTTCTATTTTGCTGGTTGATAATATAATATGGTCAAAAAAAAAAAAAAAGATGCATAATAATTCACCTTATACCTTATCATTTACATTCCAATGAGACTACAGCCACACAGCTGTAATGTTTAATAAGTCAGCTGAAAGTTGGATGTTTTCATATCTCTGTTCAGTCATCATCATCATCTACATTCCAACTGAGACTATGACTACACAGCTGTAATGTTTAATAAGTCAGCTGAAAGTTGCATGTTTTCATATCTCTGTTCACAGTCATCATCATCATCTACATTCCAATGAGACTACAGCCACACAGCTGTAATGTTTAATAAGTCAGCTGAAAGTTGGATGTTTTCACATCTCTGTTCACAGTCATCATCATCATCTACCTTCCAACTGAGACTACGACTACACAGCTGTAATGTTTATCATTGTGGATGTGGATATAATAATGTGATGGATGATAAATGTATCATTGTGGATCTGGATATAATAATGTAAGTGTTGAGTAAACCACTACTACATGAGCACCTAAAAACTTTGGTGCAGACTTCATACAGTGGTTGATCTGTGCTCCATCTTTCTTGATTTAGAAAACCTGTACATAAATATTGTTAATTATGATGAATGAGTAATTTTGGATATTTTATATATAATGTAAGTAATGTTGAATAGATCTTTCTGAATTTTGATAGACATAATGTAAATAATGTTGGATAGATATTTCTGAATTTTGATACAGATAACATAAATAATGTTGGATAGATCTTTCTGAATTTTGATACAGATGTAATGTTGGATAGATATTTCTGAATTTTTATGCAGATAATGTAAGTAATGTTGGATAGATCTTTCTGAATTTTGATACAGATAATGTAAGTAATGTTGGGTAGATCTTTCAGAATTTTGATAGAAATAATGTAAGTAATGTTGGAGAGATCTTTCTGAATTTTGATACAGATAATGTAAGTAATGTTGGATAGATCTTTCGGAATTTTGATACAGATAATGTAAATTGATTTTTCTTTCAGAAAAAAATTATAATCTCTGTTAATGTTCTCAACACATAATGTTATGGTTAACTAATTAAATGTTGTTCATTATGAAGGAAGGTTAGTTCAGTAATAAAATATGTTAACATTTTATCACTAAATATTTGTCTAGACAACTATAATATCAGTATTTGAGATGCAGATGGTAGAAAACACACATAGACACTAAGAGAAATAGAAAACATAGTTGCATCAGAGATAGAAACACCTGTAATAACACATAAAGAAGGGAAACCCGATGCCTGTAAACAGATATTTAGAATCTTGTTATATCACCTGTATTCATATGACATTATTGATCTGTTATTGCAATATTTATATGTTACCAGGAGTTGGCTAATGTGCTAATGTCACACTGGGAGGAACTGGAGCAGTCTTACGTGAAAAACTTGAAAACAGTGTTCCGTAACATACGTGATGAGAGAGAGAAAACATCTTTAGATATTTCTTCCAGATAAAGTAAATCATGTACAATTTATGTGGCAATAGCATTAATGCCACTTTTATTGCTTTGGTTTAACAAATGTGACAATAGCAACTTGTAAAATATTTTATACATTTGAGATGGCAAGAGTCATACCAGATGACTTTGACAGAAGTCTCTGTATATTTCCTGTGGTTTCTGGTGTCTTAATCAGCTTTATTTTCAATCTCTTTCCATGTGTGCAGTCAGTTTATTGAAAAATTTCTCTCTTTGTCTGCCTCTTCTTCTCTCTGAGTTGAATTTACTAGTGTTTCCTTTGTGCTATAATTTATTCCTCTTCTAATGACGTGGCTCAGAACTTTGACAGTTTGAGCTTTATCTTGATAAAGTGACAGCTTGCCTCTTTTTCTCTGAGGAATTCCTCAATTGATGATCCCATTAAAGAAATTCACTGCAACCTTCTTAAGAACAGCATCTTTGCTGCCTCAATTTCTTTTCATATATTTATTTATTGCCCAGGTGCCTAAAATAATAAAGGATGTATGTAGGATCATACTCCTGAATTATATATATTTATTTATATATTTTTTAATTTAATATTTTGAACACAACTGACAGAATACAAAACTGTGTACAAACAGTATGTACATATGCTCTGTCTGGAAATCTAACTACTACACAGTACAGAATCACATCCTGATTTGAACTAAGGGACACTTATAATGGTTTTTCAAATAAGGTCATTCAGACTCCAAATGCAAAAATCAGAGGGAGCAACAGATATGTGATTTCTCACAAGAATGTTAATAATGTCATCTACAGCTAAGATAATTAACAAAGAATGTGTGAGAAGAACTAATGAACAAAGAAAGATAAACACAGAAATAAGGAGAAGGCAGTCATCCATTGTTGGATGATATGAGGAAAATGCAGAAAACATTATGACCATGGAAAAAATAGAGGGAAAAGATAGTTTGATACTGGTGTGGGAAGAGATCAACAGCAGAATTGGTGGAGAACATTTAAAAAATGAAGATCTATCAAGGACTTGACCATCCATGCTTCTAGGCTCAGTCATCTAACTAGACACAGGTATCTAACTAGACACAGGCATCTAACTAAACAAAGGTATCTAACTAGACACAGACATCTAACTAGACTTACTTACTTAGTCATTCCCCTTCTACCGTGAGGTGTAGAGGTTTGGAAGAGAGAGCGCCAGACTATCCTATCGGCTGTCTTCCTCCTGGCCTGGTTCCATTCTAGTCCTCAGTCCTTCAAAGATTGTCTAATGTTGTCCTCCCAGCGGACTCTGGGTCGTCCTGGGGGTCTGGATCCTTGGCTCTTTGTTTCCCATGCTTGTCGTGGTAGCCGATCTTCTCCCATTCTGCAGACATGGCCAAACCATCTTAGTTGGGACTGTTCTACTTGGGTCTGCAGGGGGTGGGATTTAAGGCCTTGACGTATTGTCTGGTTGCGTACCATGTCTCTTCTTGTTCATCTAACTAGACACAGGCATCTAACTAGACACAGGCATCTAACTAGTCACAGTCATCTAACTAAACACAGGCATCTAACTAGACAGTCATCTAACTAGACACAGGCATCTAACTAGACAGTCATCTAACTAGACACAGGCATCTAACTAGACACAGGCATCTAACTAGACACAGTCATCTAACTAGACACAGTCATCTAACTAGACACAGTCATCTAACTAGACACAGTCATCTAACTAGACACAGGCATCTAACTAGACACAGACATCTAACTTGACACAGGCATCTAACTAGTCACAGTCATCTAACTAGACACAGGCATCTAACTAGACACAGGTATCTAACTAGACACAGTCATCTAACTAGACACAGGCATCTAACTAGACACAGGCATCTAACTAGACACAGGCATCTAACTAGACACAGCATCTAACTAGACACAGGCATCTAACTAGTCACAGTCATCTAACTAGACACAGGCATCTAACTAGACACAGGCATCTAACTAGACACAGCATCTAACTAGACACAGGCATCTAACTAGACACAGGCATCTAACTAGACACAGGTATCTAACTAGTCACAGTCATCTAACTAGACACAGGCATCTAACTAGACACAGTCATCTAACTAGACACAGCATCTAACTAGACACAGCATCTAACTAGACACAGGCATCTAACTAGACACAGGCATCTAACTAGACACAGGCATCTAACTAGACACAGGCATCTAACTAGACACAGGCATCTAACTAGACATCTAACTAGACACAGCATCTAACTAGACACAGGCATCTAACTAGACACAGGCATCTAACTAGACACAGGCATCTAACTAGACACAGGCATCTAACTAGACACAGTCATCTAACTAGACACAGCATCTAACTAGACACAGCATCTAACTAGACACAGGCATCTAACTAGACACAGGCATCTAACTAGACACAGGCATCTAACTAGACACAGGCATCTAACTAGACACAGGCATCTAACTAGACACAGGCATCTAACTAGACACAGGCATCTAACTAGACACAGGCATCTAACTAGACACAGGCATCTAACTAGACACAGGCATCTAACTAGACACAGGCATCTAACTAGACACAGGCATCTAACTAGACACAGGCATCTAACTAGACACAGGCATCTAACTAGACACAGGCATCTAACTAGACACAGGCATCTAACTAGACACAGGCATCTAACTAGACACAGGCATCTAACTAGACACAGTCATCTAACTAGACACAGCATCTAACTAGACACAGCATCTAACTAGACACAGGCATCTAACTAGACACAGGCATCTAACTAGACACAGGCATCTAACTAGACACAGCATCTAACTAGACACAGCATCTAACTAGACACAGGCATCTAACTAGACACAGGCATCTAACTAGACACAGCATCTAACTAGACACAGCATCTAACTAGACACAGGCATCTAACTAGACTTGATTAGAATCATCAAGCTCTTGTTCTTACTTCTAGTGACAGTTTGTTGCTTATGAGAATGCTTGTTGCTCTATACAAAGTTTATTTTGTTTTATAAGTTTATGTTGTCAAACTAATATTTCTTTGTTTGTTTTTTATTTTCAGGAATGATTTTATTCTGTACTTGAAAAACATTACAAATCTATGTTGAAAAACTAAGATTTGTTAATTTTTAATAATTTCAGAAAAGATTTTATTTTGGACTTGAAGAAACCTTATTCATTTATGTTGCTAAACTAATATTTGTTACTTTTTAATAATTTATAGGAAGATTTGTATTCTGTACTTAAATAAACTTTATAAATGTTTGTTGACAAGCTAATATTTGTTACTTTTTAATCATTTTAAGAAAATATTTTATTCTGTACTTGAAGAAACCTTATAAATTTATGCTGACAAACTAATAATATTTAATTTTTTTAATAATTTCCAGGAAAGATTTTATTCTGTACTTGAAAAAGCCAGACTGTAAACAGGAGTATGTTGACCAGTGGCAAAAGGTATAATTATTTTCTTTGCTGTTGTACCTGATAACAAAATTGAAACTTCATCATCTGCGGCTTGCACATTTTTTAAAAGATATTTATTTGCTGAAGAGTGAAAGGTCAAGTGCTCCTGTATCAGTACAACATCAGTAGCAGCAACAAGAAGTTGTTTTATATTATCATCATCATCACCATAGTCCTTCAGCTCCCTAAGAAGCATAGGTTTTCAACAGATTCATGCCAGTCCTTCTTGTCCTGTGCCATCCTTTCAAGATTTCTCCATGTCTTTAAAAAAAAGAATTTGTAATGGCTTGTCTGCAATTCCTTCCCATGTGTGGTTTTTGGTCTGTGTCAAGAGTTTCTTGAATTCTTGTGTGTGTTTGTTGATTGCATAGACCAAATTTGTCATGGTGATTGGTAGTGAGAGACCACTCAACTCTCAGCCTCACAACACATTGATAATCATGCTCAAAAGACTGCTGAGACGGTCCGACATGTTAAATACATAATTTGAACAATGAATGAAGTTCAAACATTGATGCAGATGCACAAATGATCAATTCTGGTATCCACACTGATTCTTGATACTTGCATCCTCAAATCAACATCCTATGATGAACATATATATAATATTTCTTCATTTAACTCAATGTTTCCCAAACTTTTTCAGGTCACCACCCCCTTGACTTCCAGAGCACATTCCCAGGATCCCCTCCAAGTTCCTGCATTACAGTAAAAAAACAAAACTATAAATCACACTGTTGGTTATGAATATGGTTCTATTGAAAATGTCCTCTTGTTTATTAACATATCACTTATATCACATTTTCACTTCACTGAGATAATCAAATCTGCAATGAAGCAAAGTTGGTCCTTTTTAAACACCTGCAGATTTATCATTTCGTCAGCTGCCAGCGGAAGTACTGCCAGACACAGCTTGCCAGTGGACATTCACCCATATTAAACTGGTAAACACAATTTAGCACTGGTTGTTACCTTCCAAAAGTTGCTGATTAAATCTTAGTGAGGTGACCACACCCTTCTTGTTCTCATTTTCTCTTTCTTCAGGGTTGACAACAGGGGCTTCATTATCCTTCACATCTGCTTTTATAGCAGATGATTACATTAGAATTTATGATCAGTGAAGGTTACTTGAGCTCAGGATTGCAAAAAGTGATGAAACTGTGCCTTGCTTAATGATCCTAGTAATACAACCACTGCATTAACTATTGTTACTATCTCATCCTCATCTCACTGATGTTGTCTCTCCAATCCACAACCTTTTTTTCCCAACTAATGCTGCTACGCAATATTTGAATAGATAATGCAATTAATTACCAGATATTCCCCATACCCCCCCCGACAAGTTTCTTGTACCCCCTGGTACGCGTACCCTAGGTTGGGAACCTCTGCTATAAGGTGTATGAGAAACTGGGACAAGAGGCGTTAGGAGCGGTGGGTTAGGATTTGTTAAGGCTATGTTCTCTTTTTAAACCCTCACAACAGAGCACTGTGTAATCAAAACACTTTTACATGTAAGTGTTAGATTGAGTAATATTGTTGAATTTAGCCTGTCAAATCCTCAACTAACCACTTACTACGGAATGGCACCCTGCAGCCCAATTTTCCCTTATTGCCCCCTTGAATGACTCCAAGGGGAGGGGGGCAGTACCTATCTCAATAAGGCGCATTCCACAGAAAACATGAGTGCTTGACACGTCTGAATACCTTGAAGGACTCACACAAAAGACCCTTGTAATGAAGCATAAGTCATGCTTGATAACATGCTTATGTCATTCTTACTAAGTGACATTATGCAACAACATGCATTCATTGGGAGCGCTCTGTAGAACCCAAACCAATTTGAAAAAGATTAATTGTAGTTTACACTCACCAGATCAGCTATCAACAATCTCCCTCTGCCTTTCTTACCCTAGGGATTCATGAATAAGAACTGCCTTGTAAAGCTATCAGCATGTCTTCCCCCCCCCCCCCCCCCCCCCCCCACCTGTATGTCCTACCTGCATGTTCCCCCTGTATGTCCTACCTGCATGTTCCCCCCTGTATGTCCTACCCAATGCCAGCATATCCTTCTCACCTTTTTCAACTGACTTTTGTATTCACACCAGAAACAAACAATGTGATAGAATCAGTGATAGGAAACTCTCTTCCAGAGCTTTACACTAGGAGGCAATATGATCATCAGAAATGACCCTCATGTCAGACCAGAGTTTTGGCCCTTTTAACTCCTATAATATATCAAACTATTCACAACAGAAACAGCATGATGCTTTTTTGCTGTTCTTTTTGCCTTCATTATGGAGCTAGGAGTCGCCACTGCAGATGGGCCCCTTGCTGGAAGCCTGCATAAAAATCATTCTTATGTTTTTGCAGTGGGGGTTGCTGTAATTTGTTTTACATGATGAAGTTGCCAGGCCCCATACACAAGCTCATATTAATTACCTCTTACAGCAGCAGCTGACAGACTTTTCCAGGCCATAAATCGAGGATTTCTCATCAAAAGAAATGGGCAAGAAGACGAAGATGGCACTATACCATTCCAACGGTGTTTTAGTCTTGACTTATGGATACAAATCGTGGACAATGACTACAACCCACAAAAGCCAGCTCCAAACCTCAGAAATGAGGTATCTGAGGAAGGTGGTTGAAGTACCAGGATGAGACACGGTCTGCAACCAGACAATAAATCATGGCCTCAAAACCCAGCCCCTGCAGACCCAAGTGAAACAGTCCCAACTAAGATGATTAGACCATGTCTGCAGAACGTGAGAAGATCATCTACCACGACAAATATGGGAAACCAAGAGCCAGGGATCCAGACCTCCAGGATGACCCAGAGTTCACTGGGAGGTCAACATTAGACAATCTCTGAAGGACTGAGGAACCAGGCCTGGAAGAAGACAGCTGATAGGATAGTATGGCGCTCTCTCTCGCAAACCCCTACGCCCCTGGGTAGAAGAGAAATGACTAAGTAAGTAGTATGTAAGATGGCCTGCAAGACACATACCTTCAGCTAGTTTTGTCATCAGGTCATTCACCATTTAGTATCTTGCTGGCACTTTCTATGTCTGATCCAAGTTTATACATGCAACATTTTACTGATTCCTGTCTTGTCTGTTAAATCCTTAAATTGTTCTTGAAATGCATACTCCATGCAATATGCACATCCCAAGAGTTTGATGATTACACCTGCCATAAATAAATGTGAAAAAAGAAACTATACAAATACACAGCTTTTTTCGATTAATTGTATTTATTCCTTGTAGATTCATGGTACAACTCTCTTGTATATTCATGGTACAACTCTCATGTATATATTGTTACAACTGTCACATTTTCAATAAATTCATAAACCTTACGCAATAAGAGTCACATGAGAGTTGACAACAAAATGTTTATATACGTTCACTGAGTTTGTTTGTCTCTATTTGAATTCCTGACTCATCAAAGGAACATTAATGCCTTGGTCCACATTTCTTATATTAAAACAGTATCGTCTTGTCCTCAGTGGCATCAGAACCTCATTAGATGTTAGTTTTGTGTCATAAATTACTATATTTAAAAATGCATTAGGTGTTCATGTCTTATTCTTGTTTAATATAATAGCATCTTGCCTTGTGTAAGCGCGCGACCACCCTCCCCCCCCGCGCCCCCCCCCCCCCCCACCCCCCCTAAGGTCATTCAGACTCCAAATGTAAAAATCAGAGGGAGCAACAGATATGTGATTTCTCACTAGAATGTTAATAATGTCATCTACAGCTAAGATAACTAACAAAGAATGTGTGAGAAGAACTAATGAACAAAGAAAGATAAACACAGAAATAAGGAGAAGGCAGTCATCCATTGTCGGATGATATGAGGAACACCCAGAAAACATTATGACCATGGAAGAAATAGAGGGAAATGAAAAGTATAGTCTATCCCTTTTGACTCCCTATGGAGCATAGAACCACAACTGTAGCTGACCTCCATGCAGGAAGCCTACACCAAAGCGTTCATGTACTTTTGCTACACCAAAGCGTTCATGTACTTTTGCTACACCAAAGCGTTCATGTACTTTTGCTACACCAAAGCGTTCATGTACTTTTGCTACACCAAAGCGTGCATGTACTTTTGCTACACCAAAGCGTGCATGTACTTTTGCTACACCAAAGCGTTCATGTACTTTTGCTACACCAAAGCGTTCATGTACTTTTGCTACACCAAAGCGTTCATGTACTTTTGCTACACCAAAGCGTTCATGTACTTTTGCTACACCAAAGCGTTCATGTACTTTTGCTACACCAAAGCGTTCATGTACTTTTGCTACACCAAAGCGTTCATGTACTTTTGCTACACCAAAGCGTTCATGTACTTTTGCTACACCAAAGCGTTCATGTACTTTTGCTACACCAAAGCGTTCATGTACTTTTGCTACACCAAAGCGTTCATGTACTTTTGCTACACCAAAGCGTTCATGTACTTTTGCTACACCAAAGCGTTCATGTACTTTTGCTACACCAAAAGAGTTCATGTACTTTTGCTACACCAAAGCGTTCATGTACTTTTGCTACACCAAAGCGTTCATGTACTTTTGCTACACCAAAGCGTTCATGTACTTTTGCTACACCAAAGCGTTCATGTACTTTTGCTACACCAAAGCGTTCATGTACTTTTGCTACACCAAAGCGTTCATGTACTTTTGCTACACCAAAGCGTTCATGTACTTTTGCTACACCAAGCGTTCATGTACTTTTGCTACACCAAAGCGTTCATGTACTTTTGCTACACCAAAGCGTTCATGTACTTTTGCTACACCAAAGCGTTCATGTACTTTTGCTACACCAAAGCGTTCATGTACTTTTGCTACACCAAAGCGTTCATGTACTTTTGCTACACCAAAGCGTTCATGTACTTTTGCTACACCAAAGCGTTCATGTACTTTTGCTACACCAAAGCGTTCATGTACTTTTGCTACACCAAAGCGTTCATGTACTTTTGCTACACCAAAGCGTTCATGTACTTTTGCTACACCAAAGCGTTCATGTACTTTTGCTACACCAAAGCGTTCATGTACTTTTGCTACACCAAAGCGTTCATGTACTTTTGCTACACCAAAGCGTTCATGTACTTTTGCAGCAGGGGCTTATGTAGCAATTTGTTTTATATGATGAGTTTCCCCACTCCATGCACAACCTCAGAAAGTAAAAATAGGTCGAATTTGTTAGCTGTTTACTTAAAAAGGGGATAGAAAACTTGGTAACAATCAGAGGATTAAGTGCAAAAGAAGTAGAGAAAGCATGAGAGTAAAGATCTGGGGTGATATAACAAGATGGATGAGAAAACAGCGGGTATATGAAACTGTGAAATGTTCACAAGACATGCTATTGTAGAGGGAATTATTATTGTTGTTGTTACTGGAAGGACCTGATGATATTGAGATAAAGATATTGATTGTCTTCTTCTTCTTCCTTGTTCACTTTCAGCCCCCCCCCCCCCCTCCCCGAGCCTCTGATGAGACAAAGAAAGAATAAGTTGTGCACGAGGCTGACAACCTCATCATGTAATACAAATGGCTACAGAAACCATCACTGTAACAGAATGTGAATGTTTGGTGAAGGCTTCCTGCAACAGGACCAGCTGGGCTGCAGTGGTGGCTTCATAAGGAGCAAAAATAAAATGATGGTATTAGAATGTTGTATGTGCCATGTTCTACTTTATTTTATTACAACCTTTTTAGATGTTAATGCCCTGTCTCATTTAATTTTAGAGACTTGTATTATTTTGTAAATGGTATTCTTTTGTGAGGCAGGTATCTTATTTATGTGCAGCGGTAGGTCTATTACTAATGACTTTGTGTTGTATTTTTAAGACATACAACGAAGTAGCAGATGACCTGCGGGATGATGAGGAAGTGAGAGCAGAGCTTCATCAGCAAGTAGACGACCTGGTGGAAAGGTTGTGGAGTATTTGTGATGAAAGGAAGGAACAGGCCAAAGCTGAGAGGACTGAGGTCATGAAGGAGGGATGGCTGGAGGACCGGATAGGAATTCTAACTAACCACTACATTACTATAATGCAGGTCATTATTATTGTTTATATTAAAATTGTCAGGTGATTTGATTCACCTTCTGAGCCTTAAGGCTCTTTTTTTTTTGTTTTGCTCTGTTTGCTTGTGTTCTTTCAGTGTGTCCCAGCCATCGTAGTCTATATCAAAGTTGGTGACCAGGCGATCCCAGTCTATCGGTAGATGCACATGGATGATTAGGCGACTGCAGCAGCAACAAAAAAAAAAATACAAAGACTTTGCTTTTAAAATCGTGGTGTTCCCGGGATCAAAGGTACTTTTTTCACATTCCCGATGAACACTCTCGAGCCGGCTACTAAAATATATTCGTGAACTGCATGAGATAGGAACACAATCTTTTCTTTGTAAGGCTCATTATCACCCCCCCCCCCCTCTTAAAAAAAACACACACACGTACATATATATATATATATATATATATATATATATATATATATATATATATATATATATATATATACATATATATATATATATATATATATATATATATATATATATATATGTATATCCAGTTACATTGAATTCTGATAACTAGAATTTTCAGATAAGTCGAGGTAATTTATCTGTCCCAACTCCAATTTGAACTTGCGTAAGTAGAAGTTCTGACTTCATCACCTAAGTTACAATACAGCGCGGCCAAACATAATTTTTTTTTTTTTTTTTTTTGGTGGTGATCTGGTGATAACAAGTTAATACACATCCGAGCATCTGACAGTACATTACAGCGCTAACATTTATTAAACCAGCAAGCACTTAATCGTCAGGCTGACAAAAAAAGTCTTGCGTTAAACTCTGACAGCATTGGGACCACGCATTTGAGATTTAAGATAAACAGAGAGTGACACCTGAGGGCTGTGAATAGTAAATATTAAACAAAAAATCTGGACAATAGGTAACTCTTACATCGGCTTACTTGTCCTGCAATAGTTATTGCTCTAGGAATCCATGTAGGAAACACTAACAGAGCACACTAAAATACTAAGCCCAGAACACAATTCCAACGTTTTTACACTTGCTACTATTTGCCACTATTTGGGAGCCGCGGTAGCATAGTGGTTAGTGCACTGGCTTCCTAGCTCAGTGGTCTAGGGTTCGATCCCCATATGAGGTGGGATATTTTTAGGCCGCAAACGGCTCCTGGGTTGACCCAGCCCCAACTGGGTACCAGAGCAACTTCTGGGAAGGTTAAGGCGGCCGGCGTGATGCTGACCACATCACCCTGGTGTGCCGATGGTCAAGAAAATATGGGCCTAACACCATATTCCCAATATGCCTCAATGGGCGTGTAACGGGATCCTTTACCTTTACTATTTGCCACTAGCAATTAGCTTGACATTACAGTTTAAGCTTTGCTAAACTGCTTTTGAAAACTTTAAGAGTCGCAGAAATGAAAATTTAAAATCACAATCCTTGCTTCTAAATGGTTAAAATAATTGCTTCATGATTACCTTTTATTCTGACGAAAATGTCCATCTTTGAGCAGAATTCTGATAAGCAGAATTTAGGATAAGTATAAGTATTTTTAGATGGTCCCAGCAACTTCTTCTTATCTGATTGCACTATATTATTCTCAGTATTCTCTTCTCAAAAACACTACAGTTGTGCTATATTTTATTCTCAGTATTCTCTTCTCAAAAACACTACAGTTGTGCTATACATTTATTCTCCTGTTATGTCTACATGTACCCTTTTGGTGACAGTTTGTCTAGACATTGTTTTTAAACATGATATGGCAGATGTTCCATGCATTAGTCGCCATTTGTGACATGCCTGAGTAAGCAGTGTTTTTCTTTCTTTCTTTGTCTCCTACTAAGACCTTGAGACAGACAGAGGGAGCGCTGTAAATGAGCCTATTGTATTTTGTCTGAGCTTTTACTGCCATCTCTTATACTCTAAGAACACTTTATTGTGTTACCTATCTGTCTGGGAGTGTGGCTGGCAATCTCATCATGTAAAACAAATTGCTACAGACACCATCCCTACAATAACATATGAAAGGTTTAGTGCAGACTTCCTACAGCGACCAGTTACAGTGGCGACTGCACACTCCATTAGGAGCAGAAAGGGAAGTAATTACGATGACTTATCTGTCAAGTGCCAGTAACTCTGTCCAAAGATTCTGTCTATTTCTGAATGAATGTGTTGGTTGGTCAGTTGGTTTGTTGGCTATTTGATTGGTTGATTGAGCAACAGTGATTTTAATTCGATTAATTGATTGACTGAACATGGAAATTATAGACTCATTACCAACATGTACGTCATAGATACATTAAAAGTATGATCTTTATTTTTATCTAAGGTGTGTCCAAAATAATATCACTTTAAGTGCTTTTGCATTCTTGGAGTAGTTGGTTCTTTAACTGGATACATTAATTTTGAATTGTAAATATGAACAATTGATTTTCCAAATCTGAGTTTTGATTGGCCAGGAACTCTGGATAGATTAATTATGAATTGTTATCATCATGAAAATTTTTTTTTTTTGCAAATGTGAGTTCTGATTGGCTATAAACTAACAGTCTTGTATATGTTTCAGGCTGAGGTTGATCGCTTTCAGGATACAGTGAGGTTGTTGAAAGATTACTACCTAGGAATGGAAGGACAAATACCTGATGCTTTTAACCCTCATTATGAAAGACTTCCACTAATTGAGGTTTAAATTATCTTAATTGAATATTTGCCAGTTATCTGTTCCTGGATATTTATGATAAATTGTCAACATTTATGTGACTGAACTTCTGCTTGTTTGTTTTAGTCATGAATTACTGATTATGCAAAAAAGCTTTCATCTTAACCCTTACTCCTTTGTTTACCTTTTATTCACAAACATGGAATTCATTTATTTATTCACTCCATTCACGCCATCCATTCATTCATTCACTCCAACCATTCATTCATTCACTTCATCCACTCCATCCATTTATTCATTCACTCCAACCATCCATTCATTCATCCACTCTAACCATCCATTCATTCATTCACTCCAACCATCCATTCATTCATTCACTCCAACCATCCATTCATTCATTTACTCCAACCATCCATTCATTCATTCACTCTAACCATCCATTCATTCATTTACTCCAACCATCCATTCATTCATTCACTCTAACCATCCATTCATTCATTTACTCCAACCATCCATTCATTCACTTCATCCATTCATTCACTCCAACCATCCATTCATTCATCCACTCTAACCATCCATTCATTCACTCCAACCATCCATTCATTCATTTACTCCAGCCATCCATTCATTCATTCACTCCATCCATTCATTCACTCCAACCATCCATTCATTCATCCACTCTAACCATCCATTCATTCATTCACTCCAACCATCCATTCATTCATTTACTCCAACCATCCATTCATTCATTCACTCCAACCATCCATTCATTCATTCACTCCAACCATCCATTCATTCATTCACTTCAACCATTCATTCATTCACTCCAACCATTCATTCATTCATTCAATCCAACCATCCCTTCATTCATTCAATCCAACCATCCATTCATTCATTCACTCCAACCATTCATTCATTGTTTAAGAGGAGTATCCAATAATCCCTTCTTGCTTGTATTAATAAGATAGACCCGGTCCCAAAAGACAGGGGGGGGGGGTTGATGATCAGAGATAGGTAATTTAACTCAGCAGTAAATTCGTCTCTGATAAGAGATGTTACATCGTTATGAAGTTGGGGGGGGACAAATTATCCTATTAAATTCTCAAGAACAAAAGTTTCCCCTTCCTAAGCAGATTTAATGGGTCGGGGGGGGGGCGGGGGGGGGGGGGGGGGGGGGGGGGTAATAAAATCCCACTTAAGAGAAATAATACGATGAATACAGAAAACGTATTTACTAGGTGAACAACTTATAATGGTTTTAAAAAATTAGATCTCCCTTCATTCATGCACGCTCAGTTGGCCAACGTACTGTCGCACACACAGACTTACCGAATCTTGGACTCTGGCGCTCCTTAGAAATATTACAAACAAACACTTCAAAACACTTTACTAAGTTAGTGTCTTTTCTTCTGTTGCCGGCCCCAGAGTAACAGGGTTGTTTGTTTGCACAATGGTTCCTGAAATTGCCGGAATATGAAGATAAAGAGTTCTTTGTTTTTTGTTAGGGAAAAAGAGTTCTAAAGGATGGCACGGTCACAAGTATCTGCAGTGAGTGAAGGATTCAGGCTTTTGAGCATAAATGTTATAGAAGAATTTTGCGCATTTGCTATAAAGAGCACAAAACAAATGTCTATGTTAGAGAGAAGATAAACACCTATGCAGGCCACCAAGAACCACTTTTGTCAATAGTGAAACGTCGAAAGCTTGCCTGGTTTGGGCATGTAACTCGTCATGACTCCCTTTCGAAAACGATCCTTCAGGGAACAGTCGAAGGTAAACGGAGAAGAGGAAGGCAGAGAAAATCCTGGGCTGATAACATCAAAGAATGGGCAGGACACGGTTTTTCCACACTTGTACGCATTGCTGAGGATAGAGAGCAGTGGAGGACCCTGTCTGCTGATGCTTCCACCATGGCACCCCTACGACCCATGACGGGTTACGGGCTGAGATGATGATGACTAAACGCCAGCAAGTTGGGTTTTCCCCAGCATTCGCTAAATGAAGAAAACAACGTATAATATAATATACAGAATATGTACTCGTTATAACTTACATTTCAAACGTTTAGTAAAGAGACATAATTGTGAGAAGCATAGACATTTCCTATCTTTAACCACGTGGGTTTTTTTATTAAGTAACCCAGGTCTGACAGTGCATGTGCCATCAGAGATAAACAATAATACCAATCCCACTAATGGTTGCTAAAGACTAATGTGTATACTGGGCTTCTGAGCCAGTTCATCTTGCTTCTCAAATTGAAATATACATGCTGCCTGGCGGCGAGGATAATTACAAGTAATAACATTTAACAATTTCGACAACTATCGAAAGAGTGGATAGTGAACCAAGACTATCTGTTGAGAGCAGTTGTCCACTGGTCATCTTTCCCAAAATTAAGGAAATCCTCGTGTTTTTTCTGACTCTGTGTGCCCGTTTAAACTTGCTTATCCAACCTGATTCAAGTGACATTAACAGTAATCAAAATTTAACTGGTGAAGTGAATGCTCCCCGAAAACAGTGGAATAAACCTGTAATTGTAGAGCTGGGATTCGCTTTATCCAAAGAATACAGATTCACTGTAAAGAAGTGTCCTAAGGTTGCGCCAGACTGTGAACTACATCAAGTTTTTAGGTAAGAACGTGTGCCAGGGATCCCTGATGAAAGAACCGAGTGAAAGTGGACTGAGTGAGTTTTTTTTGGATAACTATTGATTCACCCCCCACGTCACAATCTCCTTACGGAAGAGTGGCTGCTTGAGTAAATTGTTCCTTTTTAAAGGACAATATTAGACCCTAATCATATGTATTTATGACTCTTTGGGCCATCATCTGTCTGATAACGGGGCTGTGGGTTAAACCTAGAGTTAATATCATAACGGGTCTATCATCCTTGTAGTATTTTCTTGAATTTGATGACTATTTGTATATGTTTTCTTTTGATGTAAATTCTATATGTTGTGTCGTAAGTTTAATATGATAAATAAACTTAACCATAAATTAATCAGCGTGTTGGTCAGCTCGTTCTAAATATCTATATAATCATTGTTATAGTTTCCCCACGTCTGTGTGTCTACCTGTCGTCACTGTATGTGCGTGCACGTGAGTGGGTAGAGATCGGTTGGTATACACATATATTTAATGTATATGTGGTAGACTGTCTGACTGCTTAAAATCTGTCGTAGAAGATAGGTGAGAGAGAGAGAAGATTTTCTCGCATCTCAGAGACAGCCTCTATCACTATTCTATCATCTCACTCGTGGAATCTATTTCCTTTACTAACTCACCCTGGGACTCTCACTCATTCCAAGCTATTCAGAAGGGACCAACCCAAGTCTTAATTCTCCTATCAAAAATCTACGACATATATCAAGGAGCAAATCAACGACCTGCATCCAGTCATAGCAAGTATTACACGAAGAGAAGACCAACGAGACATGATCCTACAGTGTGCACCAACAATCAAAAAAAGGCATGCCGATCGCGCAAGTACTTAACACTATATACAAGACCGTGTGCGAGACAATAATACTATATTAACAAGACACAGCTATTCCGAACAAGCAAGAAGAAAGAGCATAGCACCGAACATTTTAGGTTACTTAACTTAAATCATCTAGATATTAATTAATTATAAGTTGTTTATGGTTGATTATTTCAAATCTGTTTATATTTGAATTACATGTAAAAGTAATTATTATATTTTGGACGATATACATTTGTGTATATTACATGATTAGAGGGTTAGATTTGTTTCAGGTAACTAATACAAAATTTTTCCAGGTATTTGACTAATACTAACAATTACAGGTCCTATATAAAACACGACTTAACAGTGTCTATCTGTATACGCGAATGTTAAAGGTTCTCTCATCTAACAGACTGAAATCACACACACCTCAGCAACATTGGGTCAGGAAACAGTGGAACTCGTTCTGACTCATACATAGTTTATTAACACCACAACACTGTCACGTTGACATTGTAGAAACACAGTTCATAGCAAATCATGAAGCATCAAGTACAAAATATCCATGGAAAAATAGATGCAGAACATGGTATCAAATATCCGTTACGTCGGTTGCATAAACCACAGGCATCAGCACAGTACACTGTTACAATAAATATCCCTCAGGAACAAACTTCCAACATCTTAAATATCTAGTATCGGTAAGTACATCCATGGGGAAAAATAGGCTGCATAACAAAGCAGCTTACAGTATCTCTCATTTCATAATAAACCATCGTACACATCCATTAGGAACAAAGGTTTGCATGAATATCTTCATCAATGATAATAATCGCGGCCGGTATACTCCAAGGCCTCAAAAAGATATCTTCAATATATATCAAAATTCTCGAATACGTAATGCCGACACACTCCCTGGCATTTCAATAATATCTTGGAAAATAATCCATAGATTGGGAAAGAAACTCTTCCCTTCAATACCAAATCTGCACACACTCACGAGACAGAAAACCACCCGTCTCAAAGCCCTGTCAGATGCCCACTCCAGGTAAGGATTACGATACCAGTTCCCCAAATTCATTCAAAGTAATGCTACCATTTCAATAATTCTATTACCAGTTTGACACTTCAGTCATGGCATATCGATATCCATCCAACATTTCATTCATGAAGTACGAATACCTGTTCAACCTTTCAGTAAAAAAAAGTTCTAACACCAGTTAAACACTGCACTGAGGTAGTACCAAAACCAGTTTATCCGTCGCAAAATACCACTACCAGTTCCACACCAGCTTCCCGTCTGACCCCAGCTTAACTCTGTCACTAGCAACCATCTCTAAGGCAGAAGGGAATGCAAAATGCATCGCTGTTTTGATTCGCTCAGCCAGCATGTCTCTTGTTTCGGCTGGATAAAGTGGAACACTCTCTTGGGCAATTATGGCCCCAGCATCCACTTCTTCAGCAACAAAGTGTATGGTACAGCTAGCGACTCGAACCCCAGCGTCACCGTGGAGTTTTTACAGCTTTATTCATGCTGAGTTTAAGTTCAGATTAACAGTAATTTGGGGTTAATAAAATAACAGGGTATGAGAAAATGGTTTTGAAAATGTAAATAATTTATTAAAGTGGACTATTTGTCTTATAGATGGGAGACAAGAAACAGCACTATTGTGCTTAGATGATAAGGGAGAGAACTATTTTAGACTTTAATATTTCCTAGGTGTGTACATAGTTCTGCTTTATAAAATTAGCATAACGACGTTTTTAATAAACTGGAAGTAAGAGAACATAGCAATTGAGCATAAACCACTAAGGGAGATAACAATATTATTAGCGCCCTTTACAGTTAAGGGGCTCCACTACAATGAAAACTGGATTTTACGTACAAAATATCGATTTTTTACTTTTGAGCTTATATTATTAAATAATCATCGAGGAATCGATTGAGCAAGGTTTTATAACATAAAAAATGCATTTGATGTATCAAAAAGCATATTGTCGGCACTACCCCCATGCTATGATTTTCAAATTTGTGCCGAAAATGCACGATTTCTCTCTAAAACTATCTAACAGAGGAGTCTCAAATTTGGCATGCATGTAGTACACATCTATATATATATATTTTGGTAATTTTCTTTTATAAATTTTTTAAAAATATTTTTTCACACAAATATATATATATTTTTTAAATCATTAAAAATAGAATTTTAAACTTATCAAAATAATCATGAGTAGTACACATCTATATCTTTAAAGTAACACATCTGCATTTTTGATATTTTGGTAATTTTCTTTTATAATTTTTTTAAAATTATTAAAAAAAAAATATTTTGTCATACAAATATAGTTTTTTTTTTTTTTTTAAATCATTAAAAATAGAATTTTAAACTTATCAAAAACCGCATGTGACAAATTGTTTTAATTGTCAGTCACAATATGTGTGTGCAATTTGATAAAGTTTGGTCAATGGTAAACATGCGGTTTTTGCTCTTGAAAATTGGTGAAAAACCCAATATAGCGGTTGTTTTTTTTTTGGGTTACCATGTAGAAGGAAAGAAGAAAAATTAGGCAAGATAAAGGCGAGAGAAGGAGCTGCAAGAAGCTGAAGGATGTGCAGCATATAGTCCTGGAGGATTTTAAACACATTCAGCCCCCCAGAATGGAGCATATTGGACAAGACAAGTCACTCGGTGACTAAAATGCATTTTTCTCAAAACTAACATTTTATTAACAAAAAATGTTATTTTTTACAAACTATCTAATAGATCAGTCTGAAATTTGGCATGCATGTAGTACACATATATACCTTTAAATTGTCACATGCTTTTTTTGATATTTTGGTAATTTGCTTTGATATATTTTTTAAAATATTTTTTTTTTCATTTTTTTCATACAAGTAAAGTGTAATTTAAAAAAAAAAAAATCATTAAAAATAGAATTTTAAACTTATCAAAAAAAGCATGTGACAAATTGTTTTAATTGTCAGTCACAACATGTGTGTGCAATTTGATAAAGTTTGGTCAATGGGAAACATAAGTTTTTAGCTCTCGAAAAGTGGTAAAAATCCAATATGGCGGATGTTTTTTTTTTGTTACCATGGTAACCACATGTTTTTTAACAAAATAAACTCTGGAATTTGGTTCATGGACATACACTATGTCTATTGAGCACATAAAAAATGTGAAAATGTTATTAGAACAAAAGTTAGTTTTCACTGTAGTTCTTCCCCTTAAGAGAACGGAGAGCAGAGTAAAACGCACGTGAAATGTGAGCGAAGTGTAAACATTTATAGAATGAAGTCACTGAGTTGTTTATGAAGTATAAACAGTTATGAAGCACAGTTCACGGGGTTGACAGAGTAGGTTTAAAAGCGTGAAAGGTGAGATTAGGTGAGTGAACTGAGGAATGGACCAATCGCATTAACTTGAGAACAGAAATGAGGATCATGGGAATAAATTGAAGGAGAAAAGAGATTAGTCTCTCCATAAACCTCAACCAGGGTAGACGTGCCGCGCTGGGCGCTCAAGAAGTGTGAAACCTGCGGTTTGCAGAAGGTCTACAGAAATAGCTAGACATAGAAATGTAGTGATAGGAATTCAGGAGAATGGCTTAGATTTGATTGATAATTTGTGCTGTTAAACATAGGGCTAGCTCATAGAGGTGCTAGTAGGACTGTGATAAGTAACGGACTTCTGTGTAATTACGGTAAGAGAAACATTTTTGACTCTATTTACGCATAAGATATGAAGAGAGACATGTTTTCAGAAATACAGTCCACATATTGTCACAGGGTAATGACGCTCACATTTAAGGGAGCGAGCGACAGAAGAGAATTATGAAGATAAATTTTAACAGGCATCAATTTTAGTTAGAGAAAATGTTTTCAGAATTATAGTCAAGAGACTACATGAGGATAATGCTGCACAGATTTAAGGGAGCGGTTGAACAGAGTGAATATAGAAGTTGAACCTTCGACTGAATACAGAGCGGATGATTTGTAAAATAAATATCCAGGATTAGCTGTCATGACTATGAAAGAGAGTCATAGTCTACGGCTATAGTAAGAAGTAAAAGCTGGAAGTGCTCAAACATCCACAGAGTTTATTCTGCGCTCTCTCATGTCAGAGTAAGTATGGTGGATGCCATATGAGTAGTAGACATTGTTTGGTTTTACACAGGTATAACAGTTATTATGACGTGAAAAAAGCCCTGTATTTAAAAGAGTAAGCCCAACTAAGTTGAGATAGGAGATAAAATGATCTCAAGGATCTGGCAGAACTTATAAGAATCATGAGGGAAATTAGTAGACTTTGAGAATGAACTTTAGTAGGATAGGTATATAAAGAAAGGAGTAAAAGGTTGCAGAAGAGACAAAATTGACCTATACTTTGAGATGTCTGATGAATTATGTTTGAAGAGCATGGAAAGTAACTCATGTAAATAAAAGTTGTTTTTTTTTTGTAAATTGAATCACATCACTCCAGTTGCTTTGATGTGTGAAGAGATTTAAGGAATGGAGAGTTATTAGAAGTGAGTAAGGATAAGGAATAATAGGAACACCCTATACGCATCAGTCGCTATTTAACACCTAGGAGAGAAGAACGTGGTCTGGGTTGAAAGAGACGAACCTTATCTCATCCAGGAATCACCATCTCTGGCGAAAAGGGCCAGTCAAAGAGATAGCTCTAACTTGGAAGATAGGTCAAGGAAAGAAATTTGACCACTTGATTTAAATACTAGGCCTGCCACAGTCACCTAGTACAAAGTCATTTATAAATAAAAGAACACCGGCACTGTCACACTCGCATTGCCGGTAAACATCTTAAAAATTTGTGGTTTTGGTTTTAATTCTTTATATAATTCTTTCTTTCGTTATTTTTTTTTTTTAAACTTCTGAGTTGTTTGTTCAATCTAGTGTTGACATGAAAGTTGAGTGGGCAAAACTTTCTAGAGGCCGGCTCATCATTTGCAGTATTTATTCTCACGGCCTTTGTATTTTATCAGTGGATTTTCAGACCCAATTGCTGTCATTTTGCATCCAGTAATCTCGCATTTAGGTCATGCAATCGAAAGTCACAATCAGTGGCAGTCTAAATCATCAAACTGTGACGTCAGAATGGTGGTTGATATCGTTGTTCCATAACAAAGGAGTTTGCCATCTTAACACCCATTTTCAAAAAGCTTGACAACCGACAATGTGGAAAGCATAGAGGCATATCCTTTCTCAGTGTCACCGGTAAAATCTACTCTAGAATCCTAGAGCAGAGACATCCACAAATGGATGCGGTTCAGTGTGGCTTCCGAGCACACCAAAGTACTCAAGACCTGATCTTCACACTCAGACAGCTGGTCCTTGAGTATAAAGGTGAGATGCATCTTTGTTTCTTGGATGTGGAAAAAAAACATTTGAAAAGGTCCCCTGGAGCAAACTTTGGGACTACTTGGCAAGGAAGAACATTCCAGCACCTCTGATTCGTGCTAAATACAGCTTTTACAAGTCTTGTAGAAATTATGTGAGGACGGCAAGCCATAAGTCAGAAGAGTTCAGGACAAAACATTAGTGTAAGACAAGGTGATATCCTGTCACCATATCTGTTCATACTCATCATGGATGATGTCATCAAAACATGTAAGGAGAGGACAAGAAAATATTCACTGGGGTACTGGAAGATGAGACAGGTTTGTATTTCAGAGCTGGCATTTGCCGATGATGTTTTTCTGATTGCTAAATCAGAGGCACATCTTCAATCCAACCTGCAAGTTTGGAAGGAAGAGCTAGAGAAGAGAACGATGGTCATCAGCAGCCCCAGAACAAAACCATGGTGATATCACGACAGGAAAGAAGACATCAGATTAAGCTGAGAGAACAGGTCCTGGAGCAGGTCAACCACTTTAAATACCTCAGAGCTGCCATAGACTGGAAGAGGGAGGGGGGGGCATCAAAGAAGAGTAGACTACCCGAAGAGCAGCAGCTGGGGGAGACTTTTTCAGGCCATAAATCGAGGATTCCTCAGCAAACGAGAAGTTAGAAAAAACGAAAATGGCCTTATACCGCTTCGCCTATGTCCCAGTCTAGGCGTATGGATGCGAGTCTTGGGCAATGACTACAAGCCAAAAAAGTCAGATCCAAACCTCAGAAATGAGGTATCTGAGAAAGGTGGTTGAAGTAACAAGAAGAGACATGGTCCGCAACCAGACGATACACCAAAATCTAAAAATCCAACCCTTGCAGACCCAAGTAGAACAGTCCCAACTAAGATGGTTTGGCCATGTCTGCAGAATGGGAGAAGACTGGCTGCCAGGCAGGTATGGGAGGCTAAGAGCCAGAGATCCAGAACTCTAGAACGACCCAGAGTGCGCTGGGAGACAGCATTTAACAATCTCTGAAGAACCAAGGACTAGAATGGAACCAGGTCTTCTTCTTCTTCCTCGTTCGCCCTGAAAAGGAAGGTGGTTGCGTTGTGTCTGTTTACCCGTAGCTGTGATATCTGCACCTTTCGGTCGACACATCCGATTTCTGCACGGCATTTTTTGGGACATGGTTTGCCTTCCCTCTTCGATCCGTACTCGCTCAGCCAGACTGCATTGCTGCAGACTGTTTCCAGGACCACCACGTGGAGGTGGAGTACGGTCTTGACCAGCTCTGGTTCGCTGATTCTGATGCAAGCAGTCAAGCTATGGGTCGCTGACTGCATTCTCTATTGCTGCATCTTTGGGGGTCCCGAACCAGGTCTGGAGGAAGACATCCGATAGGGTAGTATGGCGCTTTCTCTTCCAAACCTCTGCACCTCACGGTAGAAGAGGAACGACTAAGTAAGTAAGTAACTTATTTTCAATGTAAGGGGTACTTTCTGAATTGCCTCCAGCTGACAGAAAAGAGATGGTGGCAATACTAAAAGCACTAGAAATATTCTCTAATAACCCTCCCAAAAAATTAACAGTATAACAGTTTTAACTGACTCTCTTTCAACAATTAAAGCACTTAGAAACTTACGAGAATGTAGTAGACCTGATATAGCAGAGGATATATTTCTGGCTACTACATACTTATATTCCAGAGGATGTTCAGTCTTATTTGCTTGGATACCTTCACATGTCCGCAGCCTGAATCGGAGCTGCGTGGTATGGACCACGTACTTTGACCTCCTGACATGTCACACAGGAGCGACAGTAAATATTGACATCTCTATGAATGCCTGGCCAATAGAATGCAGATAGCACTCTAGATTTGGTTCGGGAGAACCCCATATGACCCGCGCATTGAGAGTCGTGCGCATGATGTAATATACGAGCTCTCATTGCCGTAGGTACCAAGATTTGAGACCGTACGGATGAATCAACATCTCGTATCACTCTCACCAATATCCCATTCTTAAATACAAATCTATGTTTAGATCCTGTATTAGAATTATTACTAGTGTTATTAGCCAACTGAAAAAAAAAACCAAAGAGAAGCATCATTTTTTTGAAATGTTATAAATGACTCCCGTGAAATAGGAGTGTCAACATCATCATTACCGTTAACCGTAGGTACAGTAGGTGTATCCTGCAACATATCATGAGCTTGTGCTCTAGTCACAACTGCATTTGCAGTATGTATATGTCGCTCTTCCCAATTAGCGATTTGCTGTGAGGTACACTCTTTTATGCCATGTATGCGACCCAATATTATGTCGCTAACTGAAGCCGGGAGCAAACAGGCATGAATGTTTCCTGAAAAAAATGGAGTGTGAATATTAACAATGGCAGTAGGGAACGTTTCCATCGTCCCTCCAAAAGTCACACACTTGACTGTTTTTCCAGTAGCACACGAAGGATCCACCAAAGAGTTTCTGACGCCGATCGTGGAGCAGCCTGAATCAAAAAGAACAGTGCATGGAATAGCATTTAAAAAACCCCTATTTAATTAAGGGAGCCGCGGTAGCATAGTGGTTAGTGCACTGGCTTCCTAGCGCAGTGGTCTATGGTTCGATCCCCAGATGAGGCGGAAAATTTTTAGGCCACAAACGGCTCCTGGGTCGACCCAGCCCCAAATGGGTACCAGAGCTACTCTGGGAAGGTTAAGGCGGCCGGCGTGATGCCGACCACATCACCCCTCGTGTGCCGACGGTCAAGATAATATGGGCCTAACACCATATTCCCAATATGCCTCAATGGGCGTGTAACGGGTTCCTTTACCTTTTTTTTAACCTATTTAATTTAAGGCTTCCTGTTCCATCGTGAGTAGCTGACGTGGCCGTACACACCGCTGGTAGACTGGGTAACACATGTCCGCAACGGAGCGTCGTGATCGCCTTGGGCTGGAACAGAGTTTTGCATTCTTGGCAACATTTTACCTGTTCATAATCAATAGAGCAAGACATTGCGTTATGTGTGTCAGTATTCGTGTTCTGCTCTTTGTTACCTTGTGTGTCAATCATAGCTACATTAGATTGATGGCGTGGCCCCCTGCTAGAAGATCTATCTCTTCGTCGCGATCGATTCTGACTATCATTTCTAAAATTGCCATTATTATCATTTCTTCTTGGGTTAGCATATTGGTTAGAACGCCAATTATTGTTATCACTGTTATGGCTTTGACCGTATGATCTATTCCGAGAACCCTGTCTATTGTTAGAAAACAATGTTGTTTATAATTGTCTCCTTGATTTTTTTTGAAAATTATAGTTATCAAAATCTCGTGATCTGTGAAATTGGCCCCAAGAATTGTTATATGGAGAAGATTGCTGAAATTGTTTCCCCTTATAAAAAATTAAAAGAATTGAAATTCTCGTTATTTCCCTTTCTATAGTTTCTGTCATTACTTAAGGAGCGATGGCGTCTGTGATAATCTTGTGGCACCGCAAAAGCAACAGGAAATTTATCTTTAACATGAGAATTGCTAAACTCCATGTTCGAATGGGCAGTGCAAAATTGTAAACAATTTTCTTCCATTTCATCTAAATTTTTCGGTTTCCGTTCGTGTAAGAACGCAAGGAAGGATGGATTAACCGAAGACATGATCTTATCACGCATTATTAAATCAAAGAGAGCGTCATAAGATTTTTGTATCTTGGATAATTCAATCCATCTTTCTAGAGTGAGGAGTATTTGTGATATAAACTCACTAAAATTCTTCCCGTTCTGTGGAAGAAGAAGAGATTTAAATCGCATCCTATATTGATCATCAGTCAATTGGAATTTTTTTCAAAAGAGCAGCTTTGATCACATCATAATTATTTTTGTCATCAGATTTAACCATATTATAAACTGTCAATGCTTCACCTGTAAGTAGCCTATGTAAATGTGTACAGTATTGTGATTTTTCAATGTTATAGCATTTACATAGTAATTCAAATCTATCAAGGTAGAATATCACGTCGTCCGATGGAGGAGTGAATCTAGGTAATTTTAAGTTTACCTCTTTGTTATTTTCATGTTTAGATGAAGTTTGACCTTCATGAGACTTTAGATTGTTAGCCTCTTGAGCTAATCGAAATTGATTAAATTCTAATTCCTTCATCTCTTTTTCATGTTGAATCTGAAGTTGATATTTTCTTGTATTTTCTTCAGCTAACAATCTCCTCTCTTCCAATTCAAGTCTGAGTTGCCTTTCTTTTTTCTTGTTTTCTTCACACTCAAATTTCCTCTTCTTCTCATTTTCTTCTGCTTCCAATCTTTTCTGTTCTGCCTCAAATTTAAGTTTTTTATCGTTTTCTTCAGCCTCAAATTTCCTCTTCTTCTCATTTTCTTCTGCTTCCAATCTTTTATGTTCTGCCTCAATCTGAAGTCTTTTGTCCTCAGATTGCCTTTTCTTTTCATTTTCCTCAGCTTCAAATTTCTGATTTTCTAATCTTAAAGTTTCTAACCTTTGAGATTTCTCATACTCCGCCAAAGCGAATGTTCTAACCTCTTCAGGAGTCATCTGAAGGGCTTTAGCTTGTTTAATAAAATAATCAAGCGAATACATTTTTACTAGTATGTCCTTGAAATACTTATTCCTTTAAAGATTTACTCAACTAATCACCAATTACTTTTCCATTCAATAAGTGTAACACGTTCCTGTCCAAGAACGGCACTTAAATATGACTCAATTATGCAATATATTACTAATCAATCAAATAATTTAACCAATGAAATGTAATGAAAAGACAAAAGCAATAGACAATAGCAACAGTTGTGACGGGACAAGATAATCAATGACAACCAAAAACAGTCGCAGAAATCAAACAAGTAAAAAATGGAAAAATAAGAAATAATTATGCAAAAGATGCATCGAAAACTGCGATAATATAATTAAACAAGACAATTGACAACACAGTGTAAAAACACAAAGGTGTAAAAAACTAAACGAAAGTAAGGTGAGAATGGACGAATATTACAAACAAAATACATCATAAAACTAAAATACGTATAAAAATTACTGCCAAAAACGACAATGAAATCTTGACAATACAGCTAAACAGTCATGATTATAAGAAACAAATAGCGATCCGAACTTCAGCAAGGTTTCTAGCCTTGAACTGGAATTATCGCTCAATTGAAACTTACAAACTAAATCCTATAGAACGCCTGACAAGAGCCCGAATCAGCTTCGAGATGAACCTCGTTTGTCAGATCGACCTCCCTACCGCCCAGAACAAACATGGAACATATAACATGCATTACGAAAAATAGAACAATGGACATGTCAAAGAGCGGCTCAGCTAACGTAAGACGGTAACAAAAAACACCAGCGTAATACTCATCTTTTCGTTAAGAAAACAATTCCCAGGATTGTAGAGTCTTGCAATCCGGCGCTGTATTACCGAGGAAGCTTACGTAGCATGTGGCAGAGTCCGCAAATGTTGGAAGTAGTCGAGTTCATAATGACCTTGAGTGTCCGTTAAATTGTCAAGCAACGTCGCTGAGTTTGATAGTGAAGGCAGTTCCCACTTGAAGTATGCAGTTGTATTCCAACGTTCCGGATGTTGACTGCAACTTGAAGACAGTTTCAAACGTTTGGTTAGGGATCGTTCCTTTGCATCTGACTTGATATCAGACCACAGAATGGCCTACCACTTTGTAGCTGCTCTTTCCTGGAGCACCTCTATGAATGTATACGCGAATGTCGAATGAATGATTGGTAGGATAAAAGCATCCGTGAACTGGACTCGTAACTGGGCACTTCGAACCGTGCCAATGCAGACATGGGAGAACTCGTTATGTTTACTGACATCATAATTTATTTAGGACGAAATACGTTGACGACAACAGGTTACAGTACTTCAACATGGATTCCACAGAGCAAACGTACATGTAGCATGTAAAGGCATGGTACAGGCATCATAATAAATTCCTCACATAAGAAAAGGGTTTGACCTTGCATCAATGTCATGACCGTTAGGACTATTCAACTATTAATCTTGGAATGAATATATTAATTCTGTCCTATAATTCTGGTCGGGTACTTAAGTGGCTTGGTACCTCTGACATGGCAGATCCATACATACTTGCATATAAAATAAACAACGAAGGTTATGTCCTAATACTTGGTTAACCTCTCTTCGTCGCCGTGACTCGTGCGACGGCAATCCACATAATATTACAAATCGATAAGCCGTAACGATGAAGCCATGAATTCTTTACAATATCAAAATGCTTTCGGTGAAAGTCCCCGTTGATCCATTATAGCACCCCCTTCTGGAGAAAAGGTGCTAGCTAGATACCAACAGAGGATGGTGACACGAAAGTTCAAATAATCAATTAATTTCTTATCAAAACTGGTTCGGACTTACGTGTAGAGTAAGCCGACAATGGCTTCTACCAAGGAGTCATTGTTCCAGAAGAATTATTACCCCAACACACTGGGTATATATAAAATTAGGCAACAGACTCAATGTCTGGCGTGAGATGCTGGCTTCATTTTCAACCTCTGACGTCATCTGGCTTGTTTGGTAACAAGCGCGTCCGCAGATACCCATACACAAAATTGTGCATATACGTGCGCGATAAATGAACTATACAAAATCTAACCCCCACCTAAGTTGGTGCGTACTCACTTAACAAAAGTAGAACCTGACGACTACTTGAGAATGTTAAAGATGCATAAAGCATAAAGGAGGCAACAAGGTCCTTGAGAAACATACAGATGTGTTAACGGATAAACCGGGCCAACAAATTTGTTGGAATATGATATGAAAAACTACTAGACCCAGCACCAATCTGTATGAGGCCCTATTCTATTCCTTTCGCTAAGGAAAAAGCTTTGAAAGAGGAGATTGATTATTTCTTACAAGAAGGGATTATTTCTCACAGTGAGTCTCCTTATAGTTCCTGTGTGGTTTTGTTGCGGAAACCATCGGGAGAACATAGACTGTGCATAGATCACAGGAAACTGAATGCTGTCACAGAAGGTCAGGTGGATCCATTACCTGATTCTACTCAATTATTTGCCAGGCTGAACAAGGCAAAATATTTTTCTAAGGTGGATCTTAGCAAAGGCTATTACCTAATTCCAGTAAAGCCTGAGGTTCGACCTTATTTAGCCTTTAGCACCTCGGAAGGTCATTATGAGTTCAACATGTTACCGTTTGGGTTGAAAAATGCCCCGAGTGTGTTTTCAAGGATGATGCGAAAATTGCTGGATCCCCTGAAAAATCCATGTATTTCGAATTTTATGGATGATATCCTCATTGCTACGGAAACATTTGAGGAACACGTTACCTCTTTGAATATGCTGTTTGATAGACTCAGAGAGGCTAACTTAACCGCTAGGCCAATAAAATTTTGTACTGGTTGTAAAGAGTTGGAATTCTTGGGACATACTGTACATCAGGGTAGCATGACCCCTGATCCTAAGAATCTGGAAAAATTGAAAAGAGCACCTAGACCACAAACAAAGAAATATGTGCGATCTTTCGTGTCGTTGTGTGGTTTCTACCAAAAGTACATTAAACATTTTAACTCTATATGTGCTCCTCTGACGGATTTAACTCGCAAAGGTCACCCTGATACGATAAATTGGTCAGCACAGTGTGAATTGGTTTACCAGGAGTTAAAAGAAAAACTCACAAGCAGGCCAGTATTGCAATTGCCTGATTTGAATCAAGAATTTATCGTGAGAAGTGACGCAAGCAATGTGGGCCTAGGCGCTACATTGTTGCAAAGGTCCCCTCACAAGATGGAGAATTGAACCCAGTCGCTTATGCAAGCCGCAAGTTGAACAAGGCGGAAAAAAATTATTCAACAAGTGAAAAGGAATGTCTAGCTTTGATATGGGCGATAAAAAAATTCCAGATTTATTTATATGGCAAGACATTTGTGGTCCAAACGGATCATTCACCTCTCGTGTTCTTGTCACAGGCCAAGCATGAAAATTCCAGATTATTGAGATGGTCTTTATTATTGCAGCCATACTCATTTCTGATAGAATATATTCCCGGCCCTAAGAACGTGGGTGCAGACTTTTTGAGTAGACATCCTTATGATGAAGATCAGAAAAACGCGTAAGACTTTATTGAGCTAAGTTATCTCGCAGATTATAACCTGCAAATCAATGCATGTTTTTAAGATGGGAGGTGTGTAGTAGAATCTGCGAGAATAATTGCTCATTTCAGTCGATTTTGGTCATAAAATAATAATCAATAAACCCGCCCGATTGTGTCTGACTGTGATGGTCTCACACGCCAGCAACGCTGCCTTTTGTGCAGTGCTAAAGCCTATAGAACGATCCCACGGTAAAAATCTAACACGCGTTTCAGTTTCGGTTTCGAAAAACGTACTACTAATATTTAACATTTTGCCAGATCTGCTGCATACACAATGCAGCCAAGCCTTATAATTAACGATTTGTTAGAAATGTAACGCTAAACTGCTGTCTGAAGTAACGTAATCTGTCAACAGTAACGTAAAATTTGGCAGTTTTTTGGATTTTTCCCAGTAGTTATAACGAGACGACTGTAATAATTAACGCAAATTCTTACCCCGCCACGCAAAACCCCGTTTCGCTTGACACGTTGTGCCTTGCATATATACACGTTGTGGCAGAGGCAAACACGCAGACACATTTTATTTCCTCCTCGCGGTAGTATTACTGACGTCACTAAAACAAGTAGTTATTTGAAAATACATGCTAGCGAGAGATGAAAAGGGGGGAAAGATGGCCGTCTTGTGTAAAATTTTTATTTGACGATGGACAGTGACAAAATTGAAAATCTAAACCAATATGAAACTGACCATAAAAATCATATGGTAGTATAGCTTAGAGTCCACTGAGCAAGAATGTGCTTTAAATAATATATGGTAGTCCAAGAATTAGCCAAGTTATTGAGAAAATACTAAATGTCTACGGACGCTCAACCAGACAGACTGTTGTTCTTGCTTGTTTTTTTTCATAACGTTAGTGGGGACGCCAGCTTAGAAAAGAGGCATTGAGGTACATTCAAATTCGCCTGGGTAAAAAGAGTATAGGAGGAAAGGGGAGCGGTAGGTAAATTGTTAACCAAAACGAAACATCTTTTTGTATTGGGCATAACTAAAGCAGGCTGGCCAATCGACTACCAGAGACAGAGTTTGTTTGGAATTATTTTTGTTTTTCAAAAACTACATTTGAATTCTGGTAGTCGCAAGCTTTCGATTGGCCAGTGCTAATAAATATTAGCAAAAAGGCTTTCACTATTCATTGCCAGTTGAACAAAACTTTTCATTCAAATACGCTGAGATCAGCTGTGTTAATTGTAAAATTAAATAAAGACGTATTCACAGTCTGGACAGTGCAGAAGAAACTGAGGCCACTTCTTTGCAAGTCAGCGTCATTTGTTTATATTTCTTGAAATTTGTGGTAAGAATGCTTTATGAGTTTAATATGTTTAATCCCACTGCCAAAGTTAGATACTGCTATTGGGAAAAGTGAAGGACATGCCGGGAGCAGACATTGTTGAGTCCTCACATGGAAATGTATCTAACTGGCGTATGTTGTCATGATTTTGTTTGAATATTATTGCATTAGAATATTAGTAAGCCTCTGTGTTCTATGAACACTGTTAAACATGCCTGAAGCATTTATATTTAAAAAAGAAAAGAAGAGAAAATCATACCAAAGGAAATGTGGTTACTCCACATTATTTTATTGAGGAAAACTACGTAAACTTACAGTGGCGTATCTGCCATAGGGACCTGAGGTAAGGTCACAGCACGGTGTGAGTCATTTAAAATTAGGGGCGAGTGCACCTGTAATGCACGCGAGGCTGACCCCATACCTCCGTAGGAAAATAATAAATATAATAAGTGATCAGATATAAAAGGCCAGGGTGTCCTTTTGTTGCAGAGGTTTTATTTCCTGTTGCCAGCTGGTAACAGGAAACCTGATGAGTCAAAATAACGCCATCAAGTCTCCGACCATTCGTTTATGCTGTCAAAAGATAACGGGAGGAGCTTGGGCACGTTGAAAGATCGAGATTTTCTGCAACTACACACTGTATTATCATTCTACAAGGAATCCCAGGTAATGTGTTAAGCATCTGGGTATATCTGACACTTTCGTTAATAAACACTGGTATTTCAAATCATACCCAGGAAGTTTATGGGGTATGATGATACTACAGCCCCTCATACACAGTGACTCTCCCTCATAGATGAATAAAGTGTAAGCTGTGAACATTCCAACAGGAAAGATATATATATTGACTTTATAGTTAGTGGACAAAGAGTCCAGATATTTTAGTTGATCTTTTCTGTAAACTATCTTGTCCTCATTTTCAAAGACCTGTCCAAAAGATATGGCTGGACAGGCAGATTAAATTGTAAAGAAAAAATATTCCTTTTTTACAGAAAAACTTAACCACTGGTTTTATTCAATTCCTCATAGAAAATTAAAGTGTTTTTGTGTTGTGTACCATCATTTCATTTGTCCCCTAGACACTAGGTACATCATACACCAGACATTAGAGCCAAAATAGTGACCATGTGAGATCTAGGGAGGTGGCGTTAGGTTCCCTGCAAATAATTCATCATTTTCATCTTTTAGGGTCAGGGGCCTACATGTGCTTGACCTCACACGGTTAAATGCAGACACCGATTTCATTCTTTTAGGATACCATCATAACCTCCCCAGCAAAATCAAACTTTGCTACAGGGGTGTTGCTCCGCTGTACATTAAAATCAGGTGAAATTGACCGTGCTTTTTGCAAAAATACCTGTAAAAGTATATGGGGATTAAAATGGCGGTATTTGAAAACTGCTAAATTCCTAAAACTCCAAATCAAATATCTGTATTGTGACAGTAACATGAGCAGTATACTGACTTCACATATATTTCTGTTGGTATCAATATTTTTTTTTCCTCGCATGATGTCGCATTGGCTCACGCCCAACATAAACGCATGTCCCAACACAAAAAGACCCAATGACACACAAGTGTCACCAATGATCCTCTGTGTTTTCACACAAAAGATCTAATGACACATAAGTGTCACTATACTGATCTTTTGTGCCGGGCACATGGTTATATTAGGGCGCATGTCCAATTATAAAAGACCTTTAGGTGTGTTATGGCGAGTTTAGGAGTCCAGTAACATGAGCAGTATTACTGACTTCACATATAACTCTGTTGGTATCAGTAGTTCTTGACCCAGGTACTTTGGGCCTGGGCCAACTTTCAAGTGTGAACGGTAGGTTTGGGTTTTGGTAGGGTAAGTGAGTATAGAAAAATGGTTAGGGAATAATGAATGAAATTGTTAAAAAGACTGTTCGCCTTTGTTGAAGGGGGGTAATATGAGTGCAGGAGTGTTTTGTGCAAAGGGAGATAAATCTAGGAATCCTTTTTGGAAGATGACGTTGTTGTTTAGAGTTAAGCATATTGAATGAGTTCCAAATTATGGTAGAACCAATTTGCATGTTAAGATTTTGTAATCAGGTTTAAAGAGGAGAGTATGAATGTGTGTATATTTAGCAAAGGGAGCCAACTAGAAATTACATCCCTTGATAAATTAGTGAGCGAGAAAAAAAAGTACGCACGTGAATATTGTGACGAGTGAACAGATTTTAGGGGTGAACGAGAAGAATGTAGACGCTGGAGTTGGGTTGGCCACGTCCTCAGAAGGGATCCTGATACCATCTCAAGAACAGTTATGCTATGGACCCCCGAGGGAAAGCGAAAGAGAGGCCGACCAAAAACAATTTGGCGGAGAACTGCGGAAGCTGAGATGCAAAGAATGAACCACAGTTGTGGCACTGTACGAAGGATGGCCGCCGACCGAGCAAAGTGGAATCAATTTGTTGCTGCTCTACAAGACGCCACCAGGCGTGATGGCCGCTGACTGCTTTGACGGTTGGTGGTTATGGATCAAAGAAGAAGAGAAGAATGTAAATAGGGGTTAGGAGAGTCTTGTTTTGAACGCGCTCAGCGTGGGTCAGCGGGTTGCTGAGGAATAAATAATAAAGTTGTGAAGTCGCTATTCTGGCGAACAAGCCACTGGAGATGGTTGATACTGTAGTTACAGGCTAATATCAAGTTGTTATGCCGTACAGAAAGAAAGACGATGTCGCCATTTGTTGTGAGAATTGAGTTAACAAGATTGTCAAGATTGTTTTCAAAACAGAACAGGTATGTTGATAAAGATGTACAAGCAAGATAGACAGTAGCTAGGTCGGACAGTGAACAGTGACAAATTGAGATAAACGAAACAGCCCTGGTAGTCAGACCAGTAATTATTCTATAATAAATACCTCAAAACTAGTTCCACCAGACCTATCGTGTTTTTCATCATGAGTTGAAGAAAACAAAACCCGACTACATAAGTTTTCTAAGATGAGGTAGAACAGCCATAGCAGACTGTGCATATATAGAAGGATTGAAAGAACGAGAGGAGAATTATTGTGTTTTTGACATTGTATATTTTGTGAGAATTTCCGCCTAGATTGAAGATTAGGCGTGAAGCAAGTTTATTTCAATGGAATGTTGTTATTGGATGATTACTGAAAATTAAACATCATCTTTGTTATTCACCACTTGGTTTAGTGCGGTATTTTAGATGGAGATTCTTCATCCACCAACAGTGTTTTCGTATGATGTCCTATCATATAGAGTAAAAATAACTTAACATCATCAGCACTGTACTGTCTACTGTTCTGGGGTTGTGAGACGAACACACTATACGAACACCCCCAAAAAAATGCAAGAGCAACCACACCATCACGGCCACACAAGAAACGAGGGTCTGAGGTGTTCAATATGAACCTGTTCTGCCTCATCTTGAACTTTGACCACTGAACCAACAACAACAGGTCGGCCCCCATTGTCTGACAGAATGGAGATAACGTCAGCAACATCACCTTGTCCCACAACTAGAACTGCCCCAAGGCCACAGTTAAATGTCCTGGACATTTCAAGATCTGAGATCTTCCCCATGTACTGTAACCAACCAAATACCTAGGTTTTATTTTATTATTTTATTAAGTTTTTATGTGTCCTATCTAGCCTTCACTTTCTTTCCTTTCCTGACGAAGGCCTTGTGGCCGTAACGTAGACTATTTTCTTTGTCTTTTGTCCTCGTAAAACGAATCACCTTTTTTCGATTTTTTTTTTTCAAACCCATCCATTGTATTCCACGTCTTACCGCAGTTCCCCTCCACTTCCTCGATTATATATATACCGGTATATATATTTTTTGACTGCACCGTGTCTCTGTTATCTCATATCTCTATCTACCTATCCTGCTTATCTCCCTGATCCTATCCTATCTCTTTTTCTCAGTATTTTATATCCTATTTATTTATTTATTTTCGTATGTCCCTATTCTTCCTTCATACCTTATATTACCGCAATCTACCCTATTTATTTATTGTTTCATTAATCTCTATTTTCATTTAGCGTTTTATATTTTATTTATTGCATATTTTACGTTTTTTATTTTCTGGACGTTTTACTTTTCCCCACTATGCCCTCTCTGAAATATTTTATCAACTCTCTCCGTGTGTCGGTTACCACCAGCTTTAGCTCCCTACCTCCTGATATATCCCGTGTCGCTATTGACTTTGCGTTCGTTACTTTCAAGAAAACTAGATTCACCTCTCATCTCCACTTTATTCACACCTGCCTCCACCACAAAATTCTTCCTAATGGATTCTCTTCCAATTTTCATCCATCTGCTGGTACACTCAATCCTAGGGAACAACGTCTCCTACAACGTATTGAGACAAGATGTGGCTTTCAACGTATGCGCGTAGTGGCCGCCAGTCACTCCCGCCTTTTATCAGACCTCAGTGCCCAACAGACCCAGCTTCTGCTTCGCTTACGTTGTCTCACCTCCAACAACTTCCCTTTCTATTCTATGATACGCACCACTATCCACACACTGAACCGGCAGCTGCACGAGTTCCTTTCCACGTCTAAACACCATAAACTATCCCGTCTCATCCCTACCCCCAAAGCTACCCCTCCATCCTCCACTCCATCATGCACTCAGGTAGTCTGCATCCCCCCAGATCTACCCCTCTCTGAGGGAGAGCGCTCTGTTCTTAGTAAGGGCTTAAAATCTGTTCCTCTTCGTCCGACCCTAGACCAATACAATCTCCTCCAGGATGTTCATCGGTTTCACCGTCGCATGAGGCTGAATCTCCATTTTAGAGAGGAAGACAGCACTCCGCAGTCTCAGGCTGAATCCGACATCTTCGCACGCTTTTCTGACTCTACTAAACCTCCCTTTACACCTAAACCTGGAGCCTCTTTATGCCCTGGACCTGTATATCAAGAACACCATCCATGACATTCAGCAGCTCCGCCCTCGTAGATTGCATTATTCCAATCTCACTTCGGCAGAGTCTAGTGCTCTCTCCCTTCTTCGCCGTAGAGATGACATTGTCATCAAACCGGCTGACAAGGGAGGAGCCATTGTCGTCTGGCAGAAGGACTTGTACCTAAGTGAAGATAAAAACCAGTTGACCAATGGCTCTTTTTACAGGTCCAGGACCAGCGATGCGACTGTCTCTAACAATCGCATTGTACACAACACTATTAAACAGCTCATCACTAGTAATGTTCTTCCTCCTGAAGCATCTCATCTTAGGATTCATGACAGCTCTTTGGGCAAGCCTGTATTCTACATGCTCCCCAAAATTCATAAGATCGAAAACCCTGGAAGACCTATTGTCTCAGCCTGTTCCTGCCCTACTGAGCACATTTCTGACTTCCTCGATAGCATTTTCAAGCCTATCGTTGAGAATCTTCCCTCCTTTATCAAAGACACCGATCATGCTCTTACAACTTTCTCCTCTATCCGACTCCCAGCAGACCGCTCCTACCGTCTTTTCTTGTTAGACGTCTGTTCTCTGTATACTTCTATTCCCCACTCTGATGGTCTCCGAGCTCTTCGGTTTTTTCTGGACCAGCGCACTTGCCCTTCTATATCCACTGACACTCTTCTCCGTCTGGCTGAACTGGTCCTTCAACTGAATTCCTTTGAATTCAATGGTCAGTTTTTTGACCAAATTAGTGGTGTTGCCATGGGTACGAAGATGGGTCCTAGCTATGCCTGTCTATTCATGGGCCACTTGGAGCATCAGATATGGCAACAATACTCCGGTCCTTTCCCCGGGTTTTACCGCAGATATATCGATGATGGCATAGGTTTCACCGATATGTCTGAGATTGATTTATACCACTTCATCGACTTTGTCAACCACTTTCACCCCACCATCAAGTTCACCTCCCTCGTCTCCACAGTATCTGTCAACTTCCTTGACATTACTATTTCTATCACGCCCTCCGGCCTTAATACCTCAGTATACTACAAGCCGACAGATGCCCACAGCTACCTCCTGTATACCTCTTCTCATCCTGACATAAACAAACACTCAGCAGAAGTATGTGTAAGGTAAGACTCTCTGTGATCAACAGTTCATAAAAAACTGTAATATATCTGAACTCATGAATATATTGATTATATACAACCAATGCAGGTTGAAGAATTTGCATGTGTTTTGAAATTGTTAGGTATTGCTATATAGAGTGTTTGTAACAGCTGTGGTGTCTGACAGTAGCTTTCATCTTCCTGTGGTGAGTCGTGGGCATGTAAGCAACCCATGTTAAACTGTCTTGCATTGATGAGAACAGTTGTAGAATTGGGTGCTTATGAAGAGGTTAGCTTAAGTGCTTGTTGAGTCAGATATTGTAAGAAACCTGCCTTATATTTTCTGATTACAAAGTGATTGAAAAGTCAAGTCTAGTTTTTAAAATATTTATATCCTCATTTGTATGCTTTGGATAGACATGAAACCAATGTCAAACAATGGGCAATAACTGTCATTTGACAAATAAGTTTAATTTTTTTTATTCCCAGAAAGAAAATACTATCTAAAATGGCCAATATATTGGTGCTATAAGAGATAAACAAAAATGGCTGCCTGTTGTGAAATCAAGTACAACATACCGGGATCTCATGTTATATAATAAAATATCAGTTAATTGTCTTTATTTTGAGTCACAGTTTCATGTCTGTGTCAATTAGCTGGACACAAGTGACGAAATAATCATTTAAAATAGGAAGTGACGTTTCAGCCACCTGTACAGTAGTTCTTCCCTGCTTCCTTGTTGTTTTATTTTTTTATTTTTTGTTTTTCGACCATTATAATCCTCATTATCTTTTACCCTGGCTATTCCAGAACAGGAATGACCTTTTAAGGCTATATCCATTGCCAGCATCTTCTTCTCTTCTCTGGTTCTACCGGTTCTTGTCATCAGTTCCACTTTGGTGATCTTATCATACTTTGTTAATCCTTCTGTTAAACGCAGGCACCCATTTATGAAGGCCTGTAACCTTCTTGTTTGTCCTTTTTTTTTTAGTTCTCCTCATTTCAGAGCCATACAACATGGCTGACTTGATATTTGAGTTAAACACTCAGGACACGCTGACAATCTCAGCTTCCTCTAGTGCGGCATGCACCTCACACTGAATACTCACAGTCAGATCAATTTCTCTAACTAAATGCTCTCCATAAAGTCACAAACAGATGTGGTATTCTTTCCTTGTACCAATAACAACGATTATACCTTCATCAGCTAAACTAAACATGGCATTATCTCTTCAAATATGCAACTTATATATAGAATGTGTGATTCCTGCATACACACAATGGGATCCTCGCCAGTGCTACGGAGTTCGTTCACTATGCTGAGATCCTCCTTGTGTGATCTAAGGGAGGAGGTTTGAGCACTGATGGGGTTGTCTCTGTGCAATAGAGATGGTCCTCAATACCAAACCTGTGTCAGATATGTTCTGTGCTTGATTTAAAGGATGTGCTCTGCTCCTTGCATCGTAGCTTGTTGATATTGGCATTTTTGCCTGGATGGGTCATTTCTTTATACATGGCATGTCAATTAAACCTGTCGGTTTAGACATTCTTCTTTAAAGTTGTTTTAAAGTATTAGTTTAGCTGTCTGCATGTTGGCTTGGATATTTGTTTTGTTGTTGTGAACCTTATTTGCTCCTAGTTTTGCTAATGTGTATGCTTTTTTACTGCCAAACATTTCTGTGTGACCTGGTAGCCATTGGAAGGCAACTTTGCCGTTTTATGCTGTTGACTGGTTGTCTGTTGTGTCAACTAGCTGTATTACTATTTTGTTTTTGTATTTTTTATGAGGTGGTCTTTCATTGCCTGCAGTGTTAATTGTTTAATCAGTAACGGTTTTGATATCTGTACAAGAACCCCCAGTCATTCAGCCAGTTGTAGAGGAAAGAGATGAAAACAAATAAGGAGGTCCTAGAAAATCTAGGTATGAAAAGAGAACTAATGAGAGAGGTCAAAGTTCGGCAGCTAAAATACTTTGGCCACATAAAAAGGCATAACACCTTGCAGAAGACCATAACAGAAGGGAGAGTTGAAGGTAAACGTGCAAGGGGAAGACAGCGCTATAAGTGGGAAGATAACATCAAGAGATGGACGGGAAAGAGTCTATCAGAGTGTACCACCAAGACAAGAGACAGAAGACGTTGGAGATCCATTACAGCCAACCTCCGTTGTGGAGATGGCAACTGATGATGATGATGAGAGGAGTTATAGTTTAATGGTGAAAGACTAAAGGAGAACTATATGAAGAAAGACATAAGGTTTCTGAGAAATTGAAAAGCTGCTTGTCCAAATGGCATTCCAGCAGAGGCCACTGACACCTCCATAGGGACATTATACAAAATAATTGGTTGTCTGGGAAGGAGAAGAAATACCAGCAGACTGGCAGAAAAGATATCTAGTCAAGTTGTCAAAGAAGGACAATTTCCAAGAGTGAATAAGTTACAAACTAATAATGCTAATATCTGAGCCATGCCTGCAAGGAAGCACAACAGAGAAGTTACTTGCACAAATATGCTGACCTCTTAACATTTTTGCTCGTATGTTTTGCTGACTGAAATTTTTTTAGGCGCATCGTGTTATACTTTCATTACAACTTTGAGCAAACTATATAAAAATCACAAGGATTTTCCTGCAGTTTAAGTCTGTCTTGACCTGGCCCTTAGACCATATGGTATCTTTTGTTGTTTAGTTCATACACGAAGTCATTGCTGTGTACACTTGTTCTTACATTTTTTTATTTGAATTTAAGAAAAATACAAATTTACCTTGTTTTCCTGACGTACACTCATTTGGATACAATTGTATGTCTATTTGATGAAGCTTTTTTCATAAATAGAGGATTGGCAGTGTATTATTAAAACGTACAAGATGTTATGTATTATTAATTATTAAAATATCCAGCATGTTATATACAGAAGAAGCCCAAATACTAATTGTCATTCTGTGCCTCTTCAAAGAAAATGATTGTCCATATGTTGAATAATATACTTTTATGATCTGTTTATTGATAGATTTACGATATAAGTATCCTTTAAGTTTATATATTTTACTTCAGCTTACTGTATTTTTATCTGTTCAGTGTGATGCTTCAACATACTCTATTACATATTATTTCAGCCGTGTGTTATTGAGGCCTAAAAAGGTGGCAAAGAGTAGTGCTGCAGCCATCCAGGCATATTACAGAAGATAAATAAGGTTGGAATACCCCATCCTGTAGAAACGTAAAGTTAAAAAAAAAAACTTTGATAACATGGATAGGTTGCCAAAAACTGGATTGGGGTGTGGAAGAAGAGCTGGTGTTAAATAGTTCTTGTTCTAGAACTCCCAGGATAAGAGAAACAGAGGGAGACCCACAAAAGAAACATGGATAAGGGAACTGTAGACAGACTTCAAATGAGTAAAAAAAAACATGGATTGGAAGTCTTGGCATGAAGTTGCTGAAAGCCTTTTCTCCACGGAGTTTATGGGTCATGAATGAGTGAATGTTGTTTTAAGAATATATGATGATAGTTGATTTGTGGAAACTACTAACAGCTACAGAAGCTCACCTAGAGGGCTCTATCATTAAGACCACCACAAATGTTGGACTTTTAGTCTATTTAAAATATCCAAATAGTGATTTCACACATTTTTATTTATGTTTTATTACTTTTCATTCACCAACATTAAAATAATTATCATACAACATTCTGCTGCTTACAGAAAGCAAATTTAGGGCCTGGTTCATATGAAATGAAGGACTTTATTCAACTGGGCAATGAAAAGCCAAGAAGTGGGAGGGGCATTTTGTGATAACCTTGGCTCTCGATTTGATAAAATTGTACAGGTTAGTGTTTCATTTGATGCAGCAAAAATTTTCCTGCAATTTTTTTTGGTTTGTAAAAGGGGTTTGTGTCATTGTATTTGCGTCTGCATAAAGTGCCTTTACAACATGCAGGTGCTTGGGGTAAAGCTGAAAACCATCAGTGGACCATAAGAGAATAGGTCATGGATAGTTTTCTTCTTTCTCATGTGTTGTGCTGCCTTCATGTCAATGAACTTGTATCTCAGAAACTTCCTCATGTGTTGTGCTGCTTTCATGTCAATGAACTTGTATCTCAGAAACTTCCTGTCCCTTGTGCTGTTTCTCAGTTCTTTTATTAACTTTAACCATGCCAATGTCCATATCTTCTCATTGTTGGCCTCTGCCTTCTTTTCCATCACCTTTGCCTGTTACAGCTGTCTTGTAACATATTTTTGTAATATGTCTGAAATGTGGGGTCTGTTTTTTTCAGATGTGTGTTATAATCTTCCTTTGCCTACTGGCTTCATAACATTCTTCTGTAAAACTACATCTCTTTTGCCTCTAGGGACTTTCTTCTTTGTTTACTCATTGTCTATGGCTTGCTTCTATGGTCGCTTCCCAATTAACGCTGAAGAACTCTCTTCCATTGCCAAATATTTGTTGCAAAAATTTGCTTTTCATTTTACTGAATACTGTTAATACCTGGCTATTCTATTCTTTATACTTGAGATGTCATCATTCACTGATGTTATTACTGTGTCCAGGTATTTGAATCCATGGATCAATAATGGGCAGTTTTAGCTAAGCATAAAAATTTAAGTACATGTCTATGTTAGGACCAAAAGGTGTGCAATGGTTTTCAAACTTATTTGAGGGGAGGGTATGCCCACTGAAATGGAATGAAGCCGTGTCAAAGGGCCATGAGGGAATAAATCTAGAAGGAAGCAAAATTATCATCCTTCATGTTCTAAGTTCAGAGTTACGGTACTTTAAATAAGTTTATTTATCTTTCTTCCTTCCCTTCTTGTTCCTTGTGAAGCATGGGGCCCCACTGTAGTAGACTCCATGCAGGAGGCCTGCCCCAAACTAGTTTATGTTCTCTTACAGCAGTGGTTTCTGTAGCATTTCCTTTACATTGAAGGGTTGCCAGCCATGTTCACAGCTTTAAATTTACACTTTATTTCAAAACCATGTTTGTCTATTTGTAGTAGCCTACAGGCAATGATATCTAGCAGCTATAGTGGGATTTAATGAGCACTAGCAGATGATCTATGCCTCATTTAGGTATCATATTCCAGTCTTCTATGTATCCACATAAAACATACTTCTGAATTCTGCTGAGAACAAAAACAAAACATGAATGACCCCAGTAACCAGATGTATTCTTGTTGTTTAGCTAGAGCTGTTGAGCTTGTTCTTTCACAGCCAATGCCGAGCTTAAGAATCTTTTGCATTATCTAAATTGTAGATCTAGGCTGTCACTGTGGGTTATCTATAATTCTTGAACTTAGGCTGTCACTGTGGGTTATCTATAATTTGTGAACTTAGGCTGTCACTGTGGGTTATCTATAATTCGTGAACTTAGGCTGTCACTGTGGGTTATCTATAATTCGTGAACTTAGGCTTTCCCTGTGGGTTATCTATAATTCGTGAACTTAGGCTGTCACTGTGGGTTATCTATAATTCGTGAACTTAGGCTTTCCCTGTGGGTTATCTATAATTCGTGAACTTAGGCTTTCCCTGTGGGTTATCTATAATTCGTGAACTTAGGCTGTCACTGTGGGTTATCTATAATTCGTGAACTTAGGCTGTCACTGTGGGTTATCTATAATTCGTGAACTTAGGCTGTCACTGTAAAAAGGTAAAGGAACCCGTTACACGCCCATTTAGGCATATTGGGAATATGGTGTTAGGCCCATATTATCTTGACCGTCGGCACACTAGGGGTGATGTGGTCGGCATCACGCCGGCCGCCTTAACCTTCCCAGAGTAGCTCTGGTACCCTGTCACCGTTCACTTTGCTAGGAGCATTATAAAATGCTCAAGCAGGAATTATAAGCGGTGATTTGGTTTTGGTTAAGAGGGAAGGTGTGAAAAAATGGTTTGAGAAATAAGAGTAGATTTGAATAAAGACTATTTGTCCTGCTAAAAGGGAAATAAGATGAGTGAAGTCATGCTTTGATCAAGGGGAGAAGACTCTAATTATTAAAGTCAGGGGAGGAAAGTGCTTAATTACACATAAGTAGATTTGGTGAGTTGGTAATTATGGTTTAGAAAATGTACATATAAGAATTGTATAGCAAGCTTTAGAGAAGACAATATAAGGTTGAGTCAAATATGCAAAGGGAGACAATGGGTAATTACCTCCCTTATATGATTAAGTGAGTTGAGAGAAAAAAAAATATGCACGTGAAAAGTTTACCAGGACAACGGATGACACTTCACTGAGTTGTTTACACAGCGGATAAGCGTGAACATATTTCAGCTGAGCGAAGAATAGGAGGAACCAATGAATTTACAGTAAACAAGGACAGATCAGCTGATAATGATTTTATAGAAGAGAACGCATTTGGACACGCTGTGGAGCGGTCGCATTTTCGCAGGAGCAGTCCTAGTTAAGGACGTAGAGTGGCAGGAATGTGTATTCTGCCAGGCTCAAGTTTAATTTCTGTGGGAAACAGAATGAATACTTCTGAAGAATCCTATAGACCTAGTTAGAGTAGTAGAATCTATTCACATATGAAAGACAGAACGGTGTTTAAAATATAGGTTTAGAGATAAGAGGTGATAGTAAGAAATATGAGTGTTTTGAGGATTCTGTGCAACCAGAGTAAGTAGGTCCTTTGACTCATAACTTTTGATAGACATTGAATAGAATGATTTCAGAAGTTGAAACAAAGTATTACAAGGTTAACGACGCTTACAACTAAGTGAGCGCAGAATAATGAGAAACGAAGCTGAAGCTACAAAATTGACTATGAGGTGAATAAACTGAGACTAATTAAGTGAGCTGAGAAGATTTTACAGGAGCAGTTGAAGCAGATTACAGCAGCAGCACAGATGGACTCAGCAACACAGACAGAGAATAAAGCTGCAGTTTCAGCAACACAAACAGACAATAAAGTTGCAGATTCAACAATACAAACAGAGAATAGAGTTACAGTTTCGGCAACACAAACTGATGCTGACCTTAACACTGACACATCAGGCAGGTGTATAAAAACAGTACAGAGGGTCGACTGTGTTTCGGAGGAAAAGAAGAAAATTATCAAGGTAGCTAAGCCAAATGTACAGGTGGAGAGTAAACATAAACAAAAGAATAAGATGGCCGAACCAAGCGTAAATGAGTTGAAGAAAGCAATAAAATGCATCCTAAGAGAAGGCGACCTCAACAATTTGACAGTAAAGAAGGTGCACCAATTGCTAGAAATAAGGTTTGATATAGACCTATCAAAAAGAATACAAGAAGTAAGACAGCTTGTGAACGAGATGATGCAAGAGGAGTATGGGGAGGACACAGTCAAGATGGCTCAAGAAGTAGTTGTACCACAGTATAGATTTATCGCAGAAGTAAAGAATAAGACGACCGAACCAAAGTTAGAGCAGTTGAAGAAGGAAATAGAAGTCATCATAGCACAGTCTGGGTTTAACGGGTCAAGAAGAACAGTATGGACATTGTTAGAAGGAAAGTATCGGACACAGTTTCTAGAGATAAGAAATGAATTAGACATGGTCATAACGAAAATGTCAGATAACAGATGTAAGAAGAGTCTAATCCCAGTCAGGATAAAGTCAAGACAAGTTACAGATGACTTACCTGATTTATACAGTACTGAAATGGTTGATAAGATAGAAAAGCTGACATCTCAAGAAAGAGATATGAAAAATGACAGTGCAATCATGAAACCAGATACATTCTTGTCAATGCTATGGAGTCAAGCACAGATGAAGAAAGATAAACGGTGCAGAAAAGTCCAAACAATTGCTAATATTTCAGAGATAGAGACTGCTGATGAGATGCTGAACAGTTTAGTGTCAAAAGGAATAGGTGTTCTAGAAGACATAAAGACATTACTTCTTCAGAAAGGACAGCCAAGTCAAAGTAACATTCAAGATAAAGTGCAAGATGAGAAACAAGAAGCTGTCAAATGCAAAGATCCAGAAAGAACTGACATGAATTTGCAAAGTCATGTACCGGTTCCAGAGTTGAGAGACATTCCCTTAGATAGTGGATATTCAAGAGATGATAGCCTTAGTCCACAAAAGAATCAAGAACAGTTGAAGCAACTTACAGCATCAGCACAGGTGGAGAGTAAACACAAACAAAAGAAAAAGAAGAAAAAAGGACGAAAGACTCCGCCGATTCAGAAAGTAAAACCATGCACATCTGCTAATGTCAACTCAGAGCGCTTAAATGAGGCAGTTGAAATAGATGGAAAACCCTCCCTTCTTCAATCAGTTGCAGATCGTAAAAGCTCATTAGATAAGGCTTCTGTTCAAGACCTGAAAATGTCACCTGTTTCCATCTCTGCCACACAAGAATCATCTGAATTATTAGTGCATGATGGAGGTGGATATATCACTCCAGAACTTGAAGCGATACGAGCAAAAATAATTGTGTTTGAACAAAATGAACAGAAGAACATAATCTCTAAAGCACAAGATGAGAAACAAGGAGGTGGATATATTAATCAAGCCCTTGAAAGGATACGAATAAAAATAAATGCGTTTGAACAAAATGAAGAGAAGAACATAATCACTAAAGCACAAGATGAGACACAAGAAGGTGGATATATCACTCCAGCCCTTGAAGCGTTACGAGAAAAAATAATCAGTGATTATAACCGTCGATTCCCAGTCAACGCCAGCCTTATGCAGTAGCAGACCAATACGAAAAGTCACGTTGAGTTATTATGATTCCACAGAGACATTAAGTACTTCACGTGAAGAAAACGACATGGATGTTGAGCAGAACATTAGCCTACAACAACGTAACACTTCAGGTCAACTCCAAGACGCTGTACATCGTTTAGTTCGCTGCAGAGAAGACTCAGAAGATGAAGATGACATTCCACCAGCAGAATTGAGAGAAAGACTAATATACAGAGACAATCGCCTACATGGGAGAGATAGTAATACGCCACTGTCGACACAGGACGAAGAACCTCATGCGTCCATAACAAGTCAAACATACTATGGTAGTCAGGGACTACAACCGTCAACTTCCAGTCAACACCAGTCTACACATTCTACTTGGGATAGCGAAGATGACAGACCTTTGAAATCAGCAACGATAAACATAGCTCCCCACGGTAGCAACTTTACAGAAGAACATGGTAGTCAGGGACTACAACCGTCAACCTCCAGTCGACACCAGCCTACATACTCTAGCTCGGATAGCGATGACGAACAGTCTTTACAAGTGACGAAAAGTAACATTACTCACCATACCCAGAGTCCTACAGCGAAGCACATAAATAGCAACAAGAATGTCATTAATACGCCTTCAGCACAGGTGGAATCTGAACTTGATGTAACAGAACAAGAAGACAGCGACATAGAGTGTATGGATGATACAACCACCACCGAAATACGCATAGCTACCAAACGCCCTTACCAACCTTCGTCACTAGATTCACCACCAAGAGCGAAATTGCTACGATTACCGCAAGAACATCTACGAACAAGATTCAAAAGAAATCATCGCCAAGTACATAAACCTTCACTAGGTTTCCAACAAAATATAAATATTCGTTCGCCCCCCACCTCCTGCAGAGCGACTATAAACTCAACATCGCAGTGCATATCAGCTTCGTCACAGTATGACAGTCGCCTCTCCAGCAGAGAGATTACACTGTTGGAACTCGCAAAACAAATCTCCAACTTAGTGTAGTCGTCGTAAAGCATTCCCCAGCTATAGTGCTTAATTCGGTACTCTAACCAACATAGTACCTAAAGTTAAGATAGTTAATTGAGTCACACTGTGTTTAGCTTAAGTTGATATTCATATACTGGAGCACGCTTAGACACTTACAGTACTCACTAACTTCTTTAAAGAGAGTCGAGTTGACAAACTAGATTACACATAGTCTTAAGAGTGTGACAAAGTAGATCAAACATATAGCCTTAAGAATGTGACAAAGTGAATTAAAAACATAGTCTTGAGATTGTGACAAAGTAGAGTGAATACATAGAAGTTCATCATTGTGACACAGTAGAGTACACACATATAATCTTATGAATGTGACAAACTAGAATAACTACATATAGTTTTAGGAAACTTAACTGTTCTTCCCAAGGTACAAGATGCAGCATACCTGATGATCAAGACTGACATTGGTTAAAATATGTATAGTACATTAAATGCATGTTAATCATTATAATTTACCTATTTCAGGCATAAAGGTATTCAGGACCAGGAAAAAAAAAAGAGACAAGAGAAAAAAAAAAGAAAAGAAGAAGGGAAGTGATCCAGACTCAGTCAAGTGGAGTCTTACTCATGGACATAGGCAAATATTGCACTGAGGATGAACGTCCCCACTTTTTACTGCACTGGTTGTACAGAGATAACAGAAAAAAAAAACAACTTGGTTGCAGTATTGGTATTATGGGTACTGCTGACTTAAGAGATGATGGTAATGACAGTTATAGGGTCATGACTATATTACTTTTACATCCTAAGGTTAGATATTTTGTTAAACCTGACGTACTACTGCATGTATATATAGGTTTAGACAGAGTTAAGGATTTGACTGATGCATCCAAGACTAGAATCAGTCTGGCACATCAACTCTGACATAGTGACATGTATCTTTCACTATCGCCCCAATACATATGAAGATACTAGTGCATGTATATATAGGTTTAGACAGAGTTAAGGATTTGACTGATGCATCCAAGACTAGAATCAGTCGGGCACATCAACTCTGACATAGTGACATGTATCTTTCACTATCGCCCCAATACATATGAAGATACTAGTGCATGTATATATAGGTTTAGACAGAGTGAAGGATTTGACTGATGCATCCAAGACTAGAATCAGTCGGGCACATCAACTCTGACATAGTGACATCTTTCACTATCACATTAGGATATTTACTGATGCACCACTAATTAGTTATTTCTGCTTATCTGTCTAGTATAATGGATAAATTACATTAACAGCAGATATTTCAAGACATATAAAGGTACTGACAAACCTCTGTGTCCAGAGGCAGTGACCATGTCGAAAAATAGGAACATGTATATATATATATAGATAATAAGTGCAGAGACATGATTTATTTTTTTGTTGAGTATTGATGGTATGCCTCAAGCTAAGGTTCAGCAATGAGGTAGCGTTACATTTTGCTTCAAAATTTTTTTGGGGAAATTTTTTAACATGTAGACTTTGAATATGTATACAGGCGCGGTGATAATGGGATGTTAAAGAATAGAATGGGATTGCTAGATGATGGAACACAAATGTCTCCCTATGGGATACATTTGTATGGCCCCGGGTTGTATGTCACCGTTCACTTTGCTAGGAGCATTATAAAATGCTCAAGCAGGAATTATAAGCGGTGATTTGGTTTTGGTTAAGAGGGAAGGTGTGAAAAAATGGTTTGAGAAATAAGAGTAGATTTGAATAAAGACTATTTGTCCTGCTAAAAGGGAAATAAGATGAGTGAAGTCATGCTTTGATCAAGGGGAGAAGACTCTAATTATTAAAGTCAGGGGAGGAAAGTGCTTAATTACACATAAGTAGATTTGGTGAGTTGGTAATTATGGTTTAGAAAATGTACATATAAGAATTGTATAGCAAGCTTTAGAGAAGACAAAATTAAGGTTGAGTCAAATATGCAAAGGGAGACAATGGGTAATTACCTCCCTTATATGATTAAGTGAGTTGAGAGAAAAAAAAATATGCACGTGAAAAGTTTACCAGGACAACGGATGACACTTCACTGAGTTGTTTACACAGCGGATAAGCGTGAACATATTTCAGCTGAGCGAAGAATAGGAGGAACCAATGAATTTACAGTAAACAAGGACAGATCAGCTGATAATGATTTTATAGAAGAGAACGCATTTGGACACGCTGTGGAGCGGTCGCATTTTCGCAGGAGCAGTCCTAGTTAAGGACGTAGAGTGGCAGGAATGTGTATTCTGCCAGGCTCAAGTTTAATTTCTGTGGGAAACAGAATGAATACTTCTGAAGAATCCTATAGACCTACTTAGAGTAGTAGAATCTATTCACATATGAAAGACAGAACGGTGTTTAAAATATAGGTTTAGAGATAAGAGGTGATAGTAAGAAATATGAGTGTTTTGAGGATTCTGTGCAACCAGAGTAAGTAGGTCCTTTGACTCATAACTTTTGATAGACATTGAATAGAATGATTTCAGAAGTTGAAACAAAGTATTACAAGGTTAACGACGCTTACAACTAAGTGAGCGCAGAATAATGAGAAACGAAGCTGAAGCTACAAAATTGACTATGAGGTGAATAAACTGAGACTAATTAAGTGAGCTGAGAAGATTTTACAGGAGAACAGGGATTTAATAGCCGTGCTGGGCTATTGTATAATGAACTTTGCAACATCGACTGCTACAAGTAAGATGAGTAAGCAATTGAAGGCTGATTGTATTTACAGGATGAAACATGCGCTCTCTAGCAGGTATAAGTATGAGGATATCGCAACAGGTGTACCCAATGAATTGATTTGCATATATGAATTTTTAGATGATGGTATTTGATTAAATTGAGTAAAAATTGACAGGATTAGTAGACAAAAGAAACCAACTCAGGAAAGAGTTGATGAGAGGCTTGGGAGAAGCCAGAATAAATAGAAAAGCCTTAAGGGAAGAAAATATGTATAAACCATACCTGAATATGTTCTCAGGCAGAGAGCTATAACTATATATATATATAGGTATGTGAGTGTGCCCAGCAGGAATGGGACATACAAGAGGCAGTTAGGAAATATTTGTACCTGGAATTTGTACCACATGCCTCCTGTTATGATGGAATTTTTGATGTAAATAAATCACTTGTTTTGATGGAACACTTCTCAAGTTGGGTTAGCTCTCTAAAAGGTTGTTGAGTGCTTGAGTAAACAAGAGAACAGGCATAAGGGGATAACTGCTATACGAAGCTGTCACTTAAGTAACATCATAAGAAGGGATGGAACGAGTTTAGGTTGGAAGTTTGAGAAGATATCATCCAGGAATTAATAACTCTGGCGGTGAGGGCCAGTATTAAGATATACTCTTACTTGGAAGATAGGTCAATGGATCAAATTGACAAATAGAAGGTAGACAACTAGGCCTGCCCCAGTCACCTAGTTTACTATAATAAGAGGAGATAGCACTGTGACAACCCATTTGGGGCTGGGTCGACCCAGGAGCCGTTTGTGGCCTAAAAATTTTTCCGCCTCATTTGGGGATCGAACCATAGACCACTGCGCTAGGAAGCCAGTGCACTAACTTAGGCTGTCACTGTGGGTTATCTATAATTCGTGAACTTAGGCTTTCCCTGTGGGTTATCTATAATTCGTGAACTTAGGCTGTCACTGTGGGTTATCTATAATTCGTGAACTTAGGCTTTCCCTGTGGGTTTTTTATAATTCGTGAACTTAGGCTGTCACTGTGGGTTATCTATAATTTGTGAACTTAGGCTGTCACTGTGGGTTATCTATAATTCGTGAACTTAGGCTTTCCCTGTGGGTTATCTATAATTCGTGAACTTAGGCTGTCACTGTGGGTTATCTATAATTCGTGAACTTGTTGAGTTATGAGCTCTAGTTTCTGTCCTGGGTATGCTGTTCTGGGTATGCTGTTCTGGGTATGCTGTTCTGGGTATGCTGTTCTGGGTATGCTGTTCTGGCTTGAAATGAATTTAAAGAATTCTCACATCTGGTTTAAAGCTGGAAAGGGGGAGGGTGGAAGGTGGTTGGCATACTATGTATTCATCATCATCCAGAGGGGCTGTCCAAATGTGCAGGGCTAAAATACTGTGATGTCGTTCTGAGCTCTCACAAGGAGTTGTCACATCTTGCACAGTCAATTCCCAGCACCCTTTGCATGTCATGTATCCAATACTCTATGAGACCCTCTTGCCAGGTAAAGGCTGGAGTTAATCTGGGGCTCAAGTGATTCCATCAAGCATAATGTGCAGTGCTGTGTTCTCAACATGTTTAACGGGCGGGGGGGGGGGGAAATGTCTTGTTCACTTTTTCTTTTTCCAAGCACAATAGACACATGGAATAAAACAAGTACAAGAGAAGAAACATTAAATACAACAAACAAGTGTAATTAAACAGCTAAAAATAAAAACAGTGAAGTTTTGTAATTACTGAAAAGAGGTTTTTTTTTTTTTAAACTACTTATTGTCTAATAAAAATTATAAAGTTTCCATCTAATAAAAAATCATACAGCTTCCATCTAACAAAAAATTATAAAGTTTCCATCTAACAAACAACTATAGTTTCCTTCTAACAAAACATTATAAAGTGTTCATCTAACAAAAAATGATAAAGTTTCCATGTAATAAAAAGTTTTCTAATTTAATATATCATCTGCAAGAGTAGTACACCAGGTCCCGGAACTTACGGAATTGGTGGCATTCCACAAAAAGCTCTAGAGGACAAAGCACGCAGGTCTTACAGTACAAAAGGAATGCTAGATGCTGGTGACCGCAAGAGAAATTTACCTTCGGTGGTGAGTAATGTTTGTGAATCTTCTTTTTCTTCATTTTATAATGGGCTATTAAGCATTTTGTAGATGTGAGTATAACAAAGAGGCTACTGCTAAATGTCCTTTTTTTCTCTTGCCCATGTACTTCCCGGGGGTCTTTGGACAGACAGAGAAATACTGCACCCTCAGGTATGTTGTACACGGTGACTAATATAGGTATGTTGTACACGATGACTAATATAGGTATGTTGTACACAGTGACTAATATAGGTATGTTGTACACGGTGACTAATATAGGTATTTTGTACATGATGACTAATATAGGTATGTTGTACACGGTGACTAATATAGGTATGTTGTACACGGTGACTAATATAGGTATGTTGTACACGGTGACTAATATAGGTATGTTGTACACGGTGACTAATATAGGTATGTTGTACATGGTGACTAATATAGGTATGTTGTACACGGTGACTAATATAGGTATGTTGTACACAGTGACTAATATAGGTATGTTGTACACGGTGACTAATATAGGTATGTTGTACACAGTGACTAATATAGGTATGTTGTACACTGTGACTAATATAGGTATGTTGTACACGGTGACTAATATAGGTATGTTGTACACGGTGACTAATATGAGATTGTGCATACAGCTGGCAACCTCATCATGTCAAACTAATTGCCACAGAAACTGCTGCTACAAGAGAATGTCAATGTTTGGTGCAGACGTCCTGCCAGGGGACCAGCTGTGGTAGTTACTTCATGGTCTGTAAGGAGCGCACACAAAAATGATGAGGATTATTAAATGTCTTATATTTTGTTGTTTCCATTAAGTGATCCCTGGGGGGCAGAGGAGACCTAGAAGAGAACAGGAAATCAGGTCCTAGATGGTGTGTTGTCTTGTGAGAGGTGGTTACAATGAGGTTGCGCAGAAACCTGGCTATTTCCTTGTGTAAAATAAATTGTTACATAATCAACAGTCAGAATACCATGGACAGCTAAAAAAAAAAAGGGATGAGGATGTCCTGAGATAACCCAGTCACAAACGAAGCTTATTACTGACATTAGAAAGAAGCCAGCTACTTAATTTGGGTGCGTCACATGACAACGAGCGCCCTGTGGTAGTTTTTGATGATCTCTTGGGAAACAAAGATAGAATAGACTTACTGCTTCTGCATACATGACGTACGTGGTGACTAAAGTTGTGCTTGTAGTTGGCAGCCTCATACATGCCGTACGTGGTGACTAAAGTTGTGCTTGTAGTTGGCAGCCTCATACATGCCGTACGTGGTGACTAAAGTTTTGCTTGTAGTTGGCAGCCTCATACATGCCGTACATGGTGACTAAAGTTGTGCTTGTAGTTGGCAGTCTCATACATGCCGTACGTGGTGACTAAAGTTGTGCTTGTAGTTGGCAGCCTCATACATGACGTACGTGGTGACTAAAGTTGTGCTTGTAGTTGGCAGTCTCATACATGCCGTACATGGTGACTAAAGTTGTGCTTGTAGTAGGCAGTCTCATACATGCCGTACGTGGTGACTAAAGTTGTGTTTGTAGTTGGCAGCCTCATACATGCTGTACGTGGTGACTAAAGTTGTGCTTGTAGTTGGCAGCCTCATAAATGCCGTACGTGGTGACTAAAGTTGTGCTTGTAGTTGGCAGTCTCATACATGCCGTACGTGGTGACTAAAGTTGTGCTTGTAGTTGGCAGCCTCATACATGCCGTACGTGGTGACTAAAGTTGTGCTTGTAGTTGGCAGCCTCATACATGCCGTACGTGGTGACTAAAGTTGTGCTTGTAGTTGGCAGCCTCATACATGCCGTACGTGGTGACTAAAGTTGTGCTTGTAGTTGGCAGCCTCATACATGCCGTACATGGTGACTAAAGTTGTGCTTGTAGTTGGCAGTCTCATACATGCCGTACATGGTGACTAAAGTTGTGCTTGTAGTTGGCAGCCTGACACATGCCATACATGGTGACTAAAGTTGTGCTTGTAGTTGGCAGCCTCATACATGCTGAAAGTGGTGACTAAAGTTGTGCTTGTAGTTGGCAGCCTCATACATGCTGTAAGTGGTGACTAAAGTTGTGCTTGTAGGTGGCAGTCTCATACATGTCATACGTGGTGACTAAAGTTGTGCTTGTAGTTGGCAGCCTGACACATGCTATACATGGTGACTAAAGTTGTGCTTGTAGTTGGCAGCCTGACACATGCTGTAAGTGGTGACTAAATGGGTGCTTGTAGGTGGTAGCCTCATACATGCTGTAAGTGGCGACTAAAGTTGTGCTTGTAGTTGGCAGCCTCATACATGCCGTACGTGGTGACTAAAGTTGTGCTTGTAGTTGGCAGCCTTATCATATAAAACTAACTGCTACAAAAACCACAGCTGTAGGGAGGTCAGCTGTAATGGTTGCTCCATGTTCTGTAAGGAGGTCAGCTGTAGTGGTTGCTCCATGTTCTGTAGGGAGGTCAGCTGTAATGGTTGCTCCATGTTCTGTAGGGAGGTCAGCTGTAAGGGTTGCTACCTTTTATGTAGGGAGGTCAGCTGTAAGGGTTGCTACATGTTCTGTAAGGAGGTCAGCTGTAATGGTTGCTCCATGTTCTGTTCAACTCGATGGATAGGACACACACTGAGGAAACCTGTTGATAGCATTACAAGGCAGTCCTTGTTCTGGAACCCGCAGGGCAAGAGAGGCAGAGGAAGACCAAGAAGTACATGGAGAAGAGAGTTGGAAACAGAGGTGAAAATGATGAGGAGAACATGGAAAGAACTTGAGATGATGGCACGTGACAGGAGGATTTGGCATGTGTTTGTTGAAGGCCTATGCTCCTTTGGGAGTGGAGAGTTATGAATGTTCTGTAGGGAGGTCAGCTATAGTGGTTGCTCCATGTTCTGTCAGGAGGACAGCTGTAATGGTTGCTCCATGTTCTGTAGGGAGGTCAGCTGTAATGGTTGCTCCATGTTCTGTAGGGAGGTCAGTTGTAATGGTTGCTCCATGTTCTGTAGGGAGGTCAGTTGTAATGGTTGCTCCATGTTCTGTAGGGAGGTCAGCTGTAATGGTTGCTCCATGTTCTGTAGGGAGGTCAGCTGTAATGGTTGCTCCATGTTCTGTAGGGAGGTCAGCTGTAATGGTTGCTCTATGTTCTGTAGGGAGGTCAGCTGTAATGGTTGCTCCATGTTCTGTAGGGAGGTCAGCTGTAATGGTTGCTCCATGTTCTGTAGGGAGGTCAGTTGTAATGGTTGCTCCATGTTCTGTGGGGGGTAAAACAGAAATTGAGGATGATGAGAAAAAGAAGAAGAAAAGTTGAATATATTGTGACAAATGGAAAGATTGAAGGGAGAAAAGAGATAGAGGATTACAAAGAGAGAAGATACGGGACAGGTGGATATCATCTTCTTCTTTGTTCACCATCAGACGTCAGCTTGAATATGTTCAATGTTCAAAGACAGCAGTGGTCAGCTTGAATATGTTTAATGTTCAAAGACAGCAGTGGTCAGCTTGAATATGTTCAATGTTCAAAGACAGCAGTGGTCGGCTTGGATATGTTCAATGTTCAAAGACAGCAGTGGTCAGCTTGAATATGTTTAATGTTCAAAGACAGCAGTGGTCAGCTTGGGTATGTTCAATGTTCAAAGACAGCAGTGGTCAGCTTGAATATGTTTAATTTTCAAAGACAGCAGTGGTCAGCTTGAATATGTTTAAAGACAGCAGTGGTCAGCTTGAATATGTTCAATGTTCAAAGACAGCAGTGGTCAGCTTGAATATGTTCAATGTTCAAAGACAGCAGTGGTCAGCTTGAATATGTTTAATGTTCAAAGACAGCAGTGGTCAGCTTGAATATGTTTAATGTTCAAAGACAGCAGTGGTCAGCTTGAATATGTTTAATGTTCAAAGACAGCAGTGGTCAGCTTGAATATGTTCAATGTTTAAAGACAGCAGTGGTCAGCTTGAATATTTTCAATGTTCAAAGACAGCAGTGGTCAGGTTGAATATGATCAATGTTCAAAGACAGCAGCGGTCAGCTTGAATATGTTCAATGTTTAAAGACAGCAGTGGTCAGCTTGAATATGTTCAAAGTTCAAAAACAGCAGTGGTCAGCTTGAATATGTTCAATGTTCAAAGACAGCAGCGGTCAGCTTGAATATGTTCAATGTTTAAAGACAGCAGTGGTCAGCTTGAATATGTTCAAAGTTCAAAAACAGCAATGGTCAGGTTGAATGTGTTCAATGTTCAAAGACAGCAGTGGTCAGCTTGAATATGTTTAATGTTCAAAAAAAGCAGTGGTCAGCTTGAATATGTTCAATGTTTAAAGACAGCAGTGGTCAGCTTGAATATTTTCAATGTTCAAAGACAGCAGTGGTCATGTTGAATATGATCAATGTTCAAAGACAGCAGTGGTCAGCTTGAATATGTTCAATGTTTAAAGACAGCAGTGGTCAGCTTGAATATGTTCAAAGTTCAAAAACAGCAATGGTCAGGTTGAATATGTTCAATGTTCAAAGACAGCAGTGGTCAGCTTGAATATGTTCAATGTTCAAAGACAGCAGTGGTCTTTTTGAAAATGTTCAAAAGCAGCAGTGGTCAGCTTGAATATTTTCAATGTTCAAAGACAGCAGTGGTCAGCTTGAATATTTTCAATGTTCAAAGACAGCAGTGGTCAGCTTGAATATGTTTAATGTTCAAAGACAGCGGTGGTCGGCTTGAATATGTTTAATGTTCAAAGACAGCAGTGGTCAGCTTGAATATGTCAATGTTCAAAAACAGCAGTGGTCAGCTTGAATATGTTCAAAGACAGTAGTGGTCAGCTTGAATATGTTCAAAGACAGCAGGGGTCAGCTTGAATATGTCAATGTTCAAAAACAGCAGTGGTCAGCTTGAATATGTTCAAAGACAGCAGTGGTCAGCTTGAATATGTCAATGTTAAAAAACAGCAGTGGTCAGCTTGAATATGTCAATGTTCAAAGACAGCAGTGGTCAGCTTGAATATGTTCAAAGACAGCAGTGGTCAACTTGAATATGTCAATGTTCAAAAACAGCAGTGGTCAGCTTGAATATGTTCAAAGACAGCGGTGGTCAGCTTGAATATGTTTAAATACAGCAGTGGTCAGCTTGAATGTGTTCAATGTTCAAAGACAGCAGTGGTCAGCTTGAATATGTTCAATGTTTAAAGACAGCAGTGGTCAGCTTGAATGTGTTCAATGTTCAAAGACAGCAGTGGTCAGCTTGAATATGTTCAATGTGCAAAGACAGCAGTGGTCTTTTTGAAAATGTTCAAAAGCAGCAGTGGTCAGCTTGAATATTTTCAATGTTCAAAGACAGCAGTGGTCAGCTTGAATATGTTCAATGTTCAAAGACAGCAGTGGTCAGCTTGAATATGTTCAATGTTTAAAGACAGCAATGGTCAGCTTGAATGTGTTCAATGTTCAAAGACAGCAGTGGTCAGCTTGAATATGTTCAATGTTCAAAAACAGCAGTGGTCAGGTTGAATATGTTCAATGTTCAAAGACAGCAGTGGTCAGCTTGAATATGTTCAATGTTCAAAGACAGCAGTGGTCAGCTTGAATGTGTTCAATGTTCAAAGACAGCAGTGGTCAGCTTGAATATGTTCAATGTTCAAAGACAGCAGTGGTCTTTTTGAAAATGTTCAAAAGCAGCAGTGGTCAGCTTGAATATTTTCAATGTTCAAAGACAGCAGTGGTCAGCTTGAATATGTTTAATGTTCAAAGACAGCGGTGGTCGGCTTGAATATGTTTAATTTTCAAAGACAGCAGTGGTCAGCTTGAATATGTTCAAAGACAGCAGTGGTCAGCTTGAATATGTTTAATGTTCAAAGACAGCAGTGGTCAGCTTGAATGTGTAAATGTTCAAAAACAGCAGTGGTCAGCTTGAATATGTTCAAAGACAGCAGTGGTCAGCTTGAATATGTTCAAAGACAGCAGTGGTCAGCTTGAATATGTTCAAAGACAGCAGTGGTCAGCTTGAATATGTCAATGTTCAAAAACAGCAGTGGTCAGCTTAAATATGTTCAAAGACAGCAGTGGTCAGCTTGAATATGTTCAAAGAAAGCAGTGGACAGCTTGAATGTGTTCAATGTTCAAAGACAGCAGTGGTCAGCTTGAATATGTTCAATGTTCAAAGACAGCAGTGGTCAGCTTGAATATGTTCAATGTTCAAAGACAGCAGTGGTCAGCTTGAATATGTTCAATGTTCAAAGACAGCAGGGGTCAGCTTGAATATGTTCAATGTTCAAAGACAGCAGTGGTCAGCTTGAATATGTTCAATGTTGAAAGACAGCAGTGGTCAGCTTGAATATATTTAATGTTCAAAGACAGCAATGGTCAGCTTGAATATGTTCAAAGACAGCAGTGGTCAGCTTGAATATGTTCAAAGACAGCAGTTTTCAGCTTGAATATGTTCAAAGACAGCAGTGGTCAGCTTGAATATGTTCAATGTTCAAAGACAGCAGTGGTCAGCTTGAATATGTTCAATGTTCAAAGACAGCAGTGGTCAGCTTGAATATGTTCAATGTGCAAAGACAGCAGTGGTCAGCTTGAATATGTTCAATGTTCAAAGACAGCAGTGGTCAGCTTGAATATGTTCAATGTTCAAAGACAACAGTGGTCAGCTTGAATGTGTTCAATGTTCAAAGACAGCAGTGGTCAGCTTGAATATGTTCAATGTTCAAAGACAGCAGTGGTCAGCTTGAATGTGTTCAATGTTCAAAGACAGCAGTGGTCAGCTTGAATATGTTCAATGTTCAAAGACAGCAGTGGTCAGCTTGAATGTGTTCAGTGTTCAAAGACAGCAGTGGTCAGCTTGAATATGTTCAATGTTCAAAGACAGCAGTGGTCAGCTTGAATATGTTCAATGTTCAAAGACAGCAGTGGTCAGCTTGAATATGTTCAATGTTCAAAGACAGCAGTGGTCAGCTTGAATATGTTCAATGTTCAAAGACAGCAGTGGTCACCTTGTTACTTGCATCTGTTCCATGGCTAGCATAACATTTCTGCAGTTTTGCCAAGCCCCTTTAGTGCCTTTCATCTTAATCTTGACTGTCTCTTCACGCCTAACTACTTCTGATGATCTGGAGGCAATCTGATCATCAGAAGTGTGGTCTGGAGGCAATCTGATTATCAGAAATAATCAGGTTGTTCAGACAAGTGTTTCAGCCCTTTAATCACATTCAGTGGTGGGGGAGGGGGCACTTGATGACTCACAAGTGGCAGCCTCCCACTGTTGTTTTTTTTTCTGCCTGTGCTTGGAATTAAACCCACTCCACCTTGGTTGCAACTTTCAAGTTCATGCCTAGTTTTATCCATTCTGCCAACTTGAGACAATTGTGAAAGTAACAATTTTTGTTGTATATAAATTACTGTCCTCAATTCTATAGTCCATTGCAGTTGTTCCATGGCTAGCATGATAATGTTTCTGCAGTTTTGATAAGCCCCTTATGTGCTTTTGATCTTAATCTTGACTCTCTCTTCAGGCCTAACTGTTTCAGTAGATCCTACACTTGTTCCTACTTCTACATTTTAACTTTTGCTGTGAACCCCTCTCGTCTCAACCTCGTGACCATAATCATTATATTTGGCCAATTTGAATGCATGCTGCTCATCTAATTTGGATTCAAATGGCACTGTTAGCTCAATCATTACAATCTGCAGCGAACAAAATTGGTTGCCGCATTATATCTGGTGATCCTCAAGACTTCCTAATGATTTCATGTTTTCCCTCATGCAAGAAGGTCTACTGCCATCTCGTAGCCGTTTGCACCATCAAGAATAGTTGGTAAGCTAATATTTGGTTCCTACTCTCAGGAAATATGCATTGGTATTGCTAGGCCTGGTAATAACAACTTTGCCACAACTGTTGTAGCAACTACGCAGTTAGTACTCCACTACATTGCCATGTATATCACAATTGTCCTCGTGACATCTTGCAGGTCAACAGCAGAATTATTTAACAGCACTAGGAACAAATTGTCCTCTTTTCACACAACATGCCTAAGAAAAATTCACCGAATCTTTTGGCCGAATACCATCACTAACCAAGATCTGCTTACTCGTAGCAAGCAAGAGGACATGCACACCATCATAGCTGGCAGACGCTGAAACTGGGTTGGTCATGTCCTCAGAAGAGACCCCGATGCCATCACAAGAACAGCAATGCTTTGGACCCCTGAAGGAAAACAAAAGAGAGGCCGACCAAAAACAACCTGGCGGAGGACTGTGGAGGCTGAGATGCAAAGAATGAACCAGAGTTGGGGCACTGTACGAAAAATGGCCACCGACCGAGCAAAGTGGAATCAATTTGTTGTTGCCCTACAAGACGCCACTAGGCGTGATGGCCACTGACTGCTTTGACGGTCGGCGGCTAAGGATCAAAGAAAGAAGAAGAAGAACTAGGAACAAGAAGATGCAGAAAACATGATCAGCTACATAGTCAACGTGGTACTTGATGAAAAAAGAATAGCTTTGTCTTCTTTGTACACTTTCAGATGTCAACTTGAATAAATTTAAAGAAAGCAGTGGTCACTCTAAGGTTGTTGGTATCTCCATAGAGTTTGTCCAAGAGTGGTATTAGTGATGACCAGTGGTCACTCTAAGATTGTTGGTATCTCCATAGAGTTTGTCCAAGAGTGGTATTAGTGATGACCAATGGTCACTCTAAGGTTGTTGGTATCTCCATAGAGTTTGTCCAAGAGTGGTATTAGTGATGACCAGTGGTCACTCTAAGGTTGTTGGTATCTCCATAGAGTTTGTCCAAGAGTGGTATTAGTGATGACCAGTGGTCACTCTAAGGTTGTTGGTATCTCCATAGAGTTTGTCCAAGAGTGGTATTAGTGATGACCAGTGGTCACTCTAAGGTTGTTGGTATCTCCATAGAGTTTGTCCAAGAGTGGTATTAGTGATGACCAGTGGTCACTCTAAGGTTGTTGGTATCTCCATAGAGTTTGTCCAAGAGTGGTATTAGTGATGACCAGTGTGCTTTCTGTTCTTCATTTGTTGGGCACTTTTGCAGCAGATGTTCAGCAGTCATTTTATCGGTGCAGCAGATACACTCATACACTCATACACTCATGACAAAAATATGAAAACATTCTTGTTCATATTAACCATAGGATTTATATGTTGGTATTGCACAATTATCTCTTAATGACATGTTGGTATTGGACAATTATCTCTTAATGATATGTTGGTATTGGACAATTATCTCTTAATAATATGTTGGTATTGGACAATTATATTTTAATGATATGTTGATATAAGACAATTATCTCTAAATGATATGTTGGTATTGGACAATTATCTCTAAATGATATGTTGGTATTGGACAATTATCTCTTAATGATATGTTGGTATTAGACAATTATCTCTAAATGATGTGTTGGTATTGAGTGGCAGCCATCTTGCTTTGCTTCACATGTGACTGGATTTAATATTAAGGGAGTTTCTTTTCTCTTATTTTTATAGTTTCATGTTCTCTACTTAATTCTCATTTTCTTTCCCTCCTGTCTCTTGTTTGTCTGTCCCTGACGAAGGCCTTGTGGCCGTAACGTAGGTTTTTCTTGTCCTTCTCCTTGTAAGACGTATTACTATTTGTGTGTGTGTGTGTGTTTTTTTTTTTTTTTTTTTTTTTTTTATTCAACTGTTGGTATTGGACAATTATCTCTACAGAATATGTTGGTATTGGACAATTATTTCTAAATGATATGTTGGTATAAGACAATTATCCCTAAATGATATGTTGGTATTAGACAATTATCTCTAAATGATGTGTTGGTATTAGACAATCATCCCTAAATGATATGTTGGTATTAGACAATCATCCCTAAATGATGTGTTGATATTAGACAGTTATCTCTAAATGAAGTGTTAATGTTAGACCATATCTCTAAATGATGTGTTGATATTAGACAATCATCCCTAAATGATGTGTTGATATTAGACAGTTATCTCTAAATAATGTGTTGATATTAGACAATTATATCTAAATGATATGTTGGTATTAGACAGTTATCTCTAAATGATGTGTCGATATTAGACCGTATCTCTAAATGATGTGTTGATATTAGACAATCATCCCTAAATGATGTGTTGATATTAGACAGTTATCTCTAAATGATGTGTTGATATTAGACAGTTATCCCTAAATGATGTGTTGGTAATAGACAATTATCTCTAAATGATGTGTTGTTATTATTAGACCGTATCTCTAAATGATGTGTTGTTATTATTAGACCGTATCTCTAAATGATGTGTTGTTATTATCAGACCGTATCTCTAAATAATGTGTTATTATTAGACTGTTATCTCTAACAGATTATTACTTGTAAAATGGGGAAAATCGGATGATGAGCAGTGCCCCCTGTGCCAGGGTAGGCAGACACTTGAACACGTGCTCTCAGCGTGTAAGGTGTCATTAGGGCAAGGGCGATACACTTGGCGCCATAACAAAGTGCTAAATGAGCTTGCTGCGACAATAGCTCTGGCAAGGATGAAGGTGAATAGCAAACCCAGGCCGAGCACGGCAAATACATACTTTCTGAGGGCAGGAAAGTCAGCACACCCCCAAACCGAGTAAACCTGGTAGCAGTTTACCATCTCTTCTTGATTGTGCAAACGACTGGGAGATGGCAGTAGACCTACCTGGACGAGGGGCATATCCAGAGAGTATCAGAAAATCGCGGAGACGGCCGGACATAGTGCTTCATTCTTCAGCAATGCTTCAGGTCATACTGATTGAACTGACCATGCCATTTGAATCCAGATTGGACGAGCAACATTCGTTCAAAGCGGCCAAGTATAGTGATCTGGCCGCGGATCTGAGACACGATGGGTTCACTGCAAGAGTCATGGCTGTTGAGGTGGGCGCAAGAGGGCTGGTGGCTGCATCAGTGTATGATCTATTGAAACTGTTGGGGCTGATGGGACAGTCGAGAACAAGGGCACTGAAGAGGCTTAGTGAAACTGCCAAAAAGGCATCAGGCTGCTGTGGAACAACCGCAATGGGCAATGGAAATCGTGACAGTAAATGCTGCGGTACAGAAAACACCAGGAATTTTTCTAAGTCCACAATACTTTGAGATTTTTGGTGTACTAGTGAAAGGGCTGTGACTGAGGGGCAACAGGCGGTGTATATTATAAGAGGTGTTAGGCACAGAATTTCAGTGGCTAGCGCCCAGTGGCTAGCCTCGTCGGCTTTGCGCAGGTATCTCAGTGTGTGTCCTTAGTTGTGATGTTGATAAAGGTGCAGAAGCCACCAAATGATAATGGCTGATTATCCTACCAAATGTTGAGGGTGGATGTATCACCACTAGACACCAGAGATGATGAAGGCGCAGAAGTATGGTGTCTTTGGTCTGGTTTGTGTATATGTGGAGTCAAGCAGGTAGCAGTAAAGTAGAGTCCACACAGGACGTCACATAAACTCACGACGTAGAAAGTCAATGAATGTTATAACTGCCAGTGACGTTTCCATCATTTATTGGGACGCTACAATGACAAGATGTGTAGACATTAACATGTAGAACAGTCTTCATTATATCGACATAGTCAGCACAACATTCGACAGCAGACAGCATAATAATGGTGAATCAAATCATGGGCTTCAATGCATCATAAACGACTGTAAATATATTCAGGTGTGGAAACCATCATCCTTTTCTATAACAGTCGATATCTTTATAAATGTATAAATGTAGGAAATTAAATTCCTTCTCCTTCCCTGACCTCCAGCAAGACAGGCACGACTTCTGGAGTATCAAGTAATGTCCTCTGATTTCCTTAAATAACAACAGTATCAAACCTAGACTGACATAGAACCGCCAGAGCAGTAAAGTCCAACAAGCAGATAGCCTTTAGGACATGCATCAACCCGATGCATAACAACATGGTGATTCGTGAGTTGAAAGCTTCTCATAACGTCGACTCTTCCCCGCCCAGGGAAAGTTGACAACTAGGCACAAAAGGTCAATCATAAAAGTTAGCGACAATGATAATCAAATGTAGAGTAATTACCTTCTCTTCAAGAATCAGTACACAACTCACTCGCCTCCAGGCGCTTTGAATCACAAAAAGGAAATATCATCTGAGATGAACACTATAGAGGACTTCCATTTCCCGAACAATATAATCATGACAGACGCTGAAAAACGCGTCTGTCTCACTCGACAAAATCTGTGGCACTGCCGGGCGGAAGCTGGTACAAAACCACAACCAAACAACAGACATGCGCAGAACCGTTCGACTTGAATACAATTCACACAACGTCAAAGCTATGGGCACATTCTAAGAACTACACTAAAAATCGAGCCTTATAAGGATAGGAAATAACTATCGACGCAGGTTGCAAACGTTTACAAGAAAAGTGGGCCTGAGCGCTCCATAAATGGACATGACCCAACATCGGTCAACCCGCAATAATATCGGCAACCGAAGGGCATAAGAACAGGTAACCACCTAAAGTAAAACGTAACTCCAATTCCAAGAGTTATATACCTTGCATTAGAAAAAATTGAGTACACAGATAACATGGTGAAATTCTTATGTGTAACAGATGTGCGACGGAACGAACGGAATAATTTGTCTTCTCTTTGTTACTTTCACAATTGCCTCCACGGCTGGCGGAGTTGTGGATTTTAAAGTTGCTACCATAAGTGAAATGGGTTCATTTTCGATACAAGACAACAGGAGGCTGAGACGCTTGGGAGTCATGACCCAAGTGGGCCTGCCCCCCTTAGAGTGTAAAGGAGTATATCGGGCCGAAACACTTGTCGGATGTGGGGACTCCTTCTGATGATCAGATTGCCTCCTGTTGTATCACTCTGTAAAGAGTTTCCTATCATCATCTCAGTTATCTCTAAATGATATGTTGGTATTAGACAATTATCTCTAAATGATGTGTTGTTATTATTAGACCGTATCTCTAAATGATGTGTTGTTATTATTAGACCATTATCTCTAACAGATTATTACTTGTAAAATTTATAATTTGTAAATACAGTTGTTTTGGTTTTCCTTTTGTTTATTTAAGGGTTCCCTCTTGGCGCCAGGGACTTACAACTATAAGTCCTTTACAAAGGAGCTGTTAAATAAAGTCACCGGCTTGAAGGGACCATACAAACTTTTCACAGCAGAGAGGGATGATCCAATTGTTGCAGGATACCAAGCTGCCCCTGTAAATATCTCCATCTGATTTACTGTGATATCTTCCTTATAGCTTTAAATACTTTGACATTTTTCATTTAATTTTAACTCCTAAAAGACATGTGGCCAGTATTCAGGGCTGATCTTGCCAGGTTCTTAAAGGCCAGGAAGCCAGTGTTTGTTTTGTGTTGCCCCAATTTCATATTTTGTTACTCCTCATTCAAATTCCTTTACAACTATCTGTTAATTTATTACATTACTGAACTTTAAAAAAATTCGTGAAAATAACAGCATTTTGATGCTGTGTGAAAACAGGAAGCGATACAAATTTCCTGCAATTAATCTTTGTAAATGCATCACATCCTTTTAGAGTTAATATAGTTTGACATTTTGTATGTCATTTTAAAATAGATATGTCATTAAAATTAACACTAGGGCTGCCAGGAATGTATATATATATATTAAATATGCTTTTTTTAGTATTTTTTAATGGTTATTCAGCACCTCTGGATAAAAATAAAACTCTGGCATGTTATGAGAACAGACAATTTTGAATATCTGGTGACAGCAGGACAAAAAGTATAAGGAAGAAAGAAGCTACAGTACAATATAACATCATGGTATGAAGAAAGTCAACACAAGCAAGAAAGAAGCTACAGGACAATATAACATCATGGTATGAAGAAAGTCAACACAAGAATTGATGAACTTTTCTTTTTACAGAGTGGTGCAAAAGTAGGAATACACTTTAATAACATAAATGTTTTTATTTTATTTGTTACTTTATTAGTATGTAGAAATACACTTTATTTACATGTACTTCATATATTTTTACTATGCATGCACTTATTCTATATTATAAGTATTAATTATTTTGTAATAACGAATGAATAAAAAATTTTACAGAAACTGTGTACCTACTTTTGCACTACCCTGTATTGTATGAGGAACAACATAATGACAACCAGAAAGATGCAGAATTTCATAAATGGATGCTTGTGTAGAGTATAAGGATTGAAATGATATGACTGTTAAGGAAAGATCTGCAGAGATATGATCACCTTTGGCAGTTGGAATGATATTTGCAAATGATTAGATCACCTCAGGGGCGCATGTCAATTATGACTGAAGGGCTACTATTATTATCAGATCAATAGTTCAGTTACCATCTCTACATCTAAGGTTGATTGCAAGCAATGTCTTCAGTCTCTTGCTTTGCTTTGCTGCGTGCTACAATAAGCTCTTTTCTATCCATATTTTGATGTTATCCTCCCACTTATAGCATTGTCTTCCCATTGCTCATTTGCCTTCAACGTTTCCTCCTATTATGGTTTCCAGAAAGGTTTTATGCCTCTTTATATGTCCTATATTGGAGCATCTGACTGACTATGGTACAGAACACGGTGACGTCACGCTCCAGTCTACCCATCTGTAGATGGTGTCACAGGGTTGTTAGAAGGCTTTGTCAAAGTTTTTTTTCCCTCAAAATTGCTTACTTTTATCTTCCTTTACCTCTATCTGTTTCTCTAGGAAATATTTCTTTTTCTTTGTCTTTTGTCCTCGTAAGACGAATCACCTTTTTTCGATTTTTTTTCATACCCATCTATAGGAAATATTTGCACCTGTGTTTTTCTCTATCCATTTTTTGAAATGTCTTCACTAATAGACCTGCGATTTGATCCATATGCAATCTTCTTGTGCAAAGGCACAATTAACAATTCTTTTCTAGGGACCTCCGATTTCTGCATTTAATTGAAACCCAAGGGTTCACAGAGTATTGGATGCCTGCTGGGTTGGTCAAACCACAGCGAAATGACACGGTCGTAAATTGTCTGAGAGAGGGAAATTAATTGAACTTTCCTGAAATGATAAAGATCTCCCTGTTTTAACTTCATGCGAGAAAATTCTAAGTTTTGAAATTACTTTGCTAAGAAACTGTTGGAAGAGATGCAGGCTTTTAGAAGAGAAGCATCAAGCTCCACAATATCAACATTTATATGTGCCGTGAGTATAACTACATTCTAATTCTTAAGCAGCAGATAACAGTCTTGAGCGGTAAGTAGAATCTCAGTATTTGCTTAAGTATATATCAAGGGATTAATTAATTAATGTAAAGTGTAAAATACTTTATATTGCACTTTAATTTGTATACATTTTTTTATAGTTATTTTGCGTTTATGTATTATGACTGATATAATTGATGTATTGTAATAATGTAAATACTAACTGATATCTAAAGGGCACTCCTTACAAATAATGAAGGACGCTGTTGTGAACGAGTGAAGGAAATAACATTCCTGCAGTGCAGTCATGCATGGACGCACACAGCCAGGCGTGTATGCTTTTAGCAATAATTGACCAGACTTAACCTGACTAGTTGCGAGGCTACTGCTAGACAGGAATTTGTAAACAAACAGACAGTCCCCTTTAAGAAAAGATTGATGAGCATGATTAGGTAAATATATTATTAGGCACCATTCTGAGACAAAAATGTCCAGAGTGGCTGTAGTTAATAAATCTGTATAAAACAGAAGATTGATTATCTGTATTATTTTCCACAGTGCAAGTGCAGAATCCTGGCCATTTCACAGCAACAAGATGCTGATCTCTGGTTTTTAATTACTGTAATTTGTTGCGAGAAAACTGCACAATGAAAACCCTTCCCGGCAGAGCAGATCCTAACAGAGTTTACAGCACCAGTGGAATTCTGGATTTTTATCGAAGTTCTTGCTGTGTGAGAAAAAACGCATAGTTGCTCGATGCTACAAGAGAACAAGCGCTTACTTCTCAAAACCTCCAGTAGTGATCACAAGCCAACAACCCAAAGCATTCAACAGCATATAAGTATCAACATCTCGTCAACATCACTATATCAACATCACTTCACAATCAGGTTAACAAAAAGCCTAGTCATCTCTAGGACCGTAGCCCACTTTGAAGCACATTATCCAGTGGGAAATTCCTGCCTACTGTGACGTCCAAGAGAAGTCCGAGTGGCTAACAGATAAGTTAACATAAACATCAAGCCAAAGGTCAGAGTTCACTTTCAAAGAAATAGCCAAACTCCATCAGTGAGGAAAATAGCCTGTTATGACAACTTAAAATACTGAGAGTATTCACAATTCTTTTATAAGTTAATGTTCAGAACAAACTGTCATTCTGCGCCTCAGAACAGGACACAACCACCTCCGCAGCTACATGAATACAAAATTCAAGATTGGCAATTCAGCCATGTGTACATGTGGACAGTCACCCCAGACTGCGGAGCATGTACTTCAAGATTGCCCCGAATATGATATATTGAGGCAAACCCACTGGCCCAGAGAAACAACACTGGAAGCAAAACTATACGGACCTCTGTATGAACTACAAAAGACAGTGAAGTTTATACAAGAAACAACATTGCAGATATAGAAAGAAGAAGATAAGTTAATGTCATAACTTTCTTTTATATCTTCTTTTATTTTTTTTTTTTTTCTAACTACATGATAACATTGATTTGATTTTCTTCTGTAATTAAAATCATTTTGAACAGTTGAAAACTTACAATCATTCTGAGTTCAACTTGGTAAATTGTAAATTCTGTTTAAAAAAGACAACATACTCTCCATCCTTGTACGACTTCTACTGTTACTACCTATGTCTTCTTTCAAAAGATTCAGTAGGAAAGAGTTATTCGCCGCCAGAGAAATATAAGACTTAGTAGTTTGAAAGGTGACACCAACCTGTGCCCTTCTGTCAACTCTTTCACTCAACACTGGCTCACCTGTATGAACACTAGTGTGTAATGGTCTATTTGCTTCAGACACATCTTCCTTCCTATATCTCTAAGTAATCTGCGACAGATGGGTACCTGACTCTACTTTAGAGTTAGGGAAGGCAAAGGTGGCAAGGCAGGAAACTGGTGTTTGCACCCATTGATGATGGACCTAGTCTTTAACACTTCACACCACTACAGCAGTATCTGCTGTTACCTTGACCTTATATTGTTTGTCTTATTTTTGAGGTCATTCGTTCCTTCTGATTTCCTCTAGCTTTTCTAGAACTTCTTGATTTTTCTTCCTTTTCCATGAGATTCTTGAAGACAAATTGACAGAAACAAAAGGAAAATAATATATCAATAAAGACAATCAATACCCTTTTGCTCCCCAAGGAGCATAGGCCTTCAACAAACACGCTCCAAGTTCTTATGTAACATGCTGTCAGCTCAAGGGTTTTCAGTGTCTTTTGCATCATTTTCATTTCTGTCTCTACTTCTCTTCTCCATGTTCTCTTTGGTCTGTCTCTACTTCTCTTTACCTTTAGGAGGGGATTCCAGAATAAGAACCACCTTGATATGCTATCAGCAGGTTTCCCCAATATGTGTCCTATCCATCGTCGGCATCTTCTCATCTCTTATTCCACTGGCACTTGTCCGGTTCTTGTCATCAGTTTCACATTGGTGATCTTGTCTGGTTCTTGTCATCAGTTTCACATTGGTGATCTTGTCTGGTTCTTGTCATCAGTTTCACATTGGTGATCTTGTCTGGTTCTTGTCATCAGTTTCACATTGGTGATCAGTTTCACATTGGTGATCTTGTGGTTCTTGTCATCAGTTTTACATTGGTGATCTTGTCTGGTTCTTGTCATCAGTTTCACATTGGTGATCTTATATGCAAGCACTGATTTATGAAAGTCTGTATTTTTTGGGTTGGTTTTGTTGTTTTTCATGTTTTAGAGCCATACAATAGGACTAATAAGAGGACATGCACACCATCTTAGCTGGCAGATGCTGGAGCTGGGTTGGCCATGTCCTCAGAAGAGACCCCGATGCCATCACAAGAACAGCTATGCTTTGGACCCCTGAAGGAAAACGAAAGAGTGGAGTTAGGTTATACCTTGAAGAAGACAAACAGAGAGTGTTGAATCTTCTCATGGTGCATTTTTTTGGAAAATATGGAAACGGCACACACTGCCACAATGGAAGCTAAATTAAACACACAGGCCATTACATATTTTCATGGTGCATTGACCATAAATCATGCTAAGTTTGACATCAAAGATCCAATCCAGTTTAAATGGAATTGGAAGGAATGAAAGGTCTACAAGAGATTTAGTGACTTCTTCAGGACGCGCAGCAGACATAGAACAATATAATTATTTCCTGTCACGTTTTGGTGGTTACTTGGTCATATTTGCTTGGTCATATTCTTATATTTTTTGTTGTAGAGAGCTCCTACAGAAACTGATGCTATAGCTTCTTGATTTATCCATCCAGTGAAATATTAGAATATTCCTTTATATCAAGCTTTCTCTATTTTAATTTCTAAAGCTAGTGTTTACCTCCTGAAATAAATGATATCATGATACATGATAACTCATGTTACATGATGGAGCTGGGTTATATGCAACATTAAAATGTCGCAGGCTCCACATGCAAGAAAAGAATAGCCAAACTGCAAAGTTTTAGAAGACATCACAGGGTAAAGGTCACTTATTAGAGCTGCATGAATCTGGCAACCTCATCATTCAAGGTCAGATTATTACTGCAGAAACCACTGCTGCAGACGTCCAGTAGTGTTCATGTGTAGGCTGCTGTAATGGTGGCTTCATGCTCCATTGGGAGGCAAAAAGGAAATGATGAAGGTGATGGTGCTGGTGACGATGATGATGATGATTATACAATTTTTGTTTTGGTTTGTTAGTTATTAATTTTGTGTTTAAATGCACGAGAACATATTTTTAAATATTTGTGAATGTTTGCCTATCTGAGTGTTCCAAGAACTGAAGTTATAATTTTTTGCTTGTTGACAGAAACAGACTCCTGTTGGACCATGTCATTATAATATTAAGAGCTTTGTGGATGAACTCTGTAACCCAAAATGCCACTCTCGAGGTCGTTTTGGCAAGTTAGCTCAGTACCCAGAAGTTCCCACTGAAAGGATTCTCCTTTTTTCACATACACATCATCCTTACATAAAGGTGAGTTAAATGTAAGAGCTTTTTCTATAAACTAGCTAGAGCAAATGCATCTCTTGATATACGAGTAAGCAGTCTTGAGGGTAGAAGCAGAAGTAAAATGGTATTGTCATAACTAACTTCAGAATTTCAATTATGGAATCAGCAATGGTGTTAACTGTATTTCTTTATCTGCCAGGATACACCTGGTCCAGGTGCATACACCACAAAGGAATTTCCCAAACATAAAACTGTCAACACTCCAGGATTTTTGTCATCTTCAAAACGAGATGACAAACTGGCACAAAAGTTCTTCACTAGAAGTTCCGTAAGTAGTTTTTGCTAAAATGGCTTTTTATTTCTGTATCAGCTTTGGTACAAAATGTCAAACAATTCTTCATTCAAAAGTTTGACTTGTCTAGTACATTTTTGCTCAGCACATTCCAAAATGTATGCACAGACACATTAATATTTGCCTTTTTTTAAATATTCAGATGACACATGCAAACATGAGAGCATCAGAATCACACACATTTTTAATTTGATGGTGTAAATTAATGTATCAAGCTTTTACTTTCATTAAATAATGCATCTTTCATTCATTCAGAGTCTAGTAGGTCCTGGTCGCTACAGCATAGAGAAATACGACGACAAGCGGCATGTGAATGGTCATACCAGCGTATTCAGGTCCAAGACAGGGAAACCAAGTCTACAAATGTCAAAATTTTTACAGTAAATAATTTTGTTTCTATATATGTACAAAATAATCTTTACTCATCTTTCTTTGTTCAGTGTTATTTGTGTTTTGGTGAATAGTTTAGCTGTTTTAGTCATAAGTAGTATGGCTGTTTTGGTAATAAGTTTGGCTGTTTTGGTAAATAGCTTGGCTGTTTTGGTAAAATGTTTGGCTATTTTGGTAAATAGTTTGGCTGTTTTGGTAAATAGTTTGGCTGTTTTGGTAATAAGTTTGGCTGTTTTGGTAAATAGTTTGGCTGTTTTGGTAAATAGTTTGGCTGTTTTGGTAAATAGTTTGGCTGTTATGATAATAAGTTTGGCTGTTTTGGTAAATAGTTTGGCTGTTTTGGTAATTAGTTTGTCTGTTTTGGTAAATAGTTTGGCTGTGTTGGTAAATAGTTTGGCTGTTTTGGTAAATAGTTTGGCTGTTTTGGTAATTAGTTTGTCTGTTTTGGTAAATAGTTTGTCTGTTTTGGTAAATAGTTTGGCTGTTTTGGTAAATAGTTTGGCAGTTGTGGTAAATAGTTTGGCTGTTTTGATAATTGGTTGAAAAAAAAAAAAAAAAAAAAACACACACACCCACACAAATAGTAATACGTCTTACAAGGAGAAGGACAAGAAAAACCTACGTTGCGGCCTCAAGGCCTTCGTCAGGGACAGACAAACAAGAGACAGGAGGGAAAGAAAATGAGAATTAAGCAGAGAACATGAAACTATAAAAATAAGAGAAAAAAACTCCCTTAATATTAAGTCCAGTCACATGTGAAGCAAAGCAAGATGGCTGCCACTAAACCGGAAAGAGGAAGTTGATAGTACATAAAAATAAGAAATAATGAAAACAAGGACTGGAAAAGAGTGAGAAAAAGGTAATCAATAAATAATAAATAAAATATAAATAAATAAATAATAATAATAAATAAATTTAAAACAAATAAATAAAAACTAAATAAAGAAATAAATAAAATAAAAAATAATAAAGGAAAAAAATAATTTAAAAAAAAAAAAATTTAAATAAAATAAAATAAATAAAAAAATTTAAAAAAAAAAATAAAAAAATAAAAAAATAAATAAAACTATTAAATTAAAAAAATGTTAATTTAAAAAAAAAAAAAGGGTGATCGCATCAAAGTAGAAAGTCATAATACAACAGGGACTCGATAGAGAAAGGCGTCTCAGACAAAAGAATGTTGGGTATTCAAACCGTGTGGTTTGAGGCAACCCATAAGATGGATGAGGCGTTGTTCCTGGCAAAACCGACTGTTGGCATCCGAGGAACAGTATCTGATGGCTGTCACCTGGATGTCAGTGGCACCGTGGTGGTCAGGGCCATTGAAGTGGATGGCCACAGGTGTGGAATTAAACTGAGAGATGTCATAGAGGTGTCTGCAGAATCGGTCGCCCAGTCGTGTGCCCGTTTGGCCGATGTACGTAATGGTGCAACGTTTGCATATAATAGCATAAATGACATTGCGTGACTCACATGTGAAGCCATGGGTGATGGTGAACTTGGCGTTAGGGAACGAGACTGAACGTGTTTCGATTACATACTGACATGTCTTACATCGTGTACGGTTACATGGCTTGGTTCCAAAGTGGCCATCGTTGACGGTTTTCAGACGGCTGTGGACTAGGAGGTCCCTCAAATTTTTGTCCCGTCTATATGCCAGCAAGGGTGGCTCACTAAATGCTTCCCGCTAAATGCTTGTTTTGATAATAAGTTTGGCTGTTTTGGTAATATGTTTGGCTGATTTGGTAATAAGTTTGGCTGTTTTGGTAAATAGTTTTGACGGTGCAGATTATGCTGGCTTGGTCATGTCCACTGCATGGAAGATGGTCACATCCCCAAGGATATTTTCTATGGACAACTGGCACATGGCAAAAGAACAACCAGGTAACCACAGCTGAGGCTCATAGATGTGTGCAAGAGAGACAGGAGGGCACTGGACATAAATTCAGCAACCTGGGAGGACAAAGCTGCTGATCAAACCAAGTGGAGATGCTCCCTATGACACCACCTCAGACTGAGCAAAAAAAAAGCTCTTACAACAAGCAGAAGAGAAAAGAACATGCTGAAAGGAACACCAGAAAAAAAAAGCAGCTGAAGGCTATCACCTTGAGGTTGCTTTATCGCCATAGTCAGTCATGACTGAAGGAGGCTAGGAAGACAAGCCAAAATGGAACTCGCTGATGAAGCAAAAGTTGCATCCTTATGTTCCACTTGTGACTGACTGACTGTCAGAGTGACATAGCATGAAATAGGAGGAAGTCTCCATCACAACTCTTCGGTGACACCTGTCTATGTTCAGTGACTAGTTGTGTACAAGTCCTGCTGTCTCTGTTAGCTGACATGTTGTAAATTGGTCTTTGTTCTCTAACTGATGTTGTATATTGGTCTTTGTTGACTAACTGATGTTGTATATTGGTCTTTGTTCACTAACATGTTGTATATTCCTTTATGCACTAACTGATGTTGTATATTGGTCTTTGTTGACTAACTGATGTTGTATGGTCTTTGTTCACTTACTGATGTTGTATATTTGTCTTTGTTCACTAACTGATGTTGTATATTGGTCTTTGTTCAGTGACTAGTTGTGTACAAGTCTTGCTGTCTCTGATAACTGACTGATGTTGTATATTGGTCTTTGTTCTCTAACTGATGTTGTATATTGGTCTTTGTTGACTAACTGATGTTGTATATTGGTCTGTGTTCACTAACATGTTGTATATTCCTTTATTCACTAACTGATGTTGTATATTGGTCTTTGTTCACTAACTGATGTTGTATATTGGTCTTTGTTCACTAACTGACGTTGATATCTGTCTCATGTTACTGAATGCAGCTTAGGTCATTCCTACTTCGATCATGATTTTTGTTTCACATGTGCCATCTTCTGTTATTATGTGCCCAAGGTATGAGAAACTTTTGATTTGTTCTTGTATCATCGTTATTATTTTGAAAGTTGGTTTTTCATATATTTTGCTGATTATCGTAGTTCATGTTTTCTCAGTGTTAATGTCTGCCCCAGATTCATGACTGATGTTATTTTCTTGCTTCACTAGTTCTTGCAATGTTTGTTCACTTTCAGCTAACAAAACTGTATCATCTGTATATCTAAGGTTGTTTACAGACCTTGCCCGATGTTTAGTTCTAGCATTTCTTCTATACAGTTGACATTATTTTTGTTAATGTGTAGATGCTAAATAGAAAAAGTGACAATACACATGTTTGTCTCACTTTTCATTGTATATCAATACATGGGGAGTAATTCTTGCCAGGTCTTACTTGCAGGACGTCTGTATCAAAGTCCTCATGCTTTTGTAGCAATGGTTTCTGTATCAGTCTGTTTCATCATGTGAGGTTGCCAGGCTCATGTACAACCTCACATTAGTCACTTCTTGTGGCATGATTGAGTCATGTACAACCTCACATTAGTCACTTCTTGTGGCATGATTGAGTCATGTACAACCTCACATTAGTCACTTCTTGTGGCATGATTGAGTCATGTACAACCTCACATTAGTCACTTCTTGTGGCATGATTGAGTCATGTACAACCTCACATTAGTCACTTCTTGTGGCATGCTTGAGGAAGCAGTAGACCAGTTCTTTCTGTGTTGCCTCAGAGACCAATATGGTGACTGTCCCAGTTTGTCCCCAGTATGTTTTATTACATGGTGACTGTCCTAGTTTGTCCCCAGTAAATGTTACTATATGTGGACTGTCCTCATTTGTCCCCAGTATATGTTATTACATGGTGACTGTCCCAGTTTGTCCCCAGTATATGTTACTGTATGTGGACTGTCCCTGTTTGTCCCCAGTATATGTTATTACATGGTGACTGTCCCAGTTTGTCCCCAGTATATCTTACTATATGTGGCCTGTCCCCGTATGTCCCCAGTATATGTTATTACATGGAGACTGTCTCATTTTGTCCCCAGTATATCTTACTACATGTGGACTGTCCCAGTTTGTCCCCTGTATTCGTTACTACATGGGGGCCTGTCACAGTTTGTTTCCAGTATATATTATTACTTGGGGACTGTCCCAGTTTGTCTTACTACATGGGGACTGTCCCAGTTTGTCCCCAGTATGTATTACTACATGGGGACTGTCCCAGTTTGTCCCCAGTAAGTATTACTACATGGGGACTGTCCCAGTTTGTCCCCAGTATATGTTACTACATGTGGCATGTTCCAGTTTGTGCCCAGTATATGTTACTAGTCTTTTGTCTTTTCCATCTAGACGTATTTCTGCATGACATTTCGTTCACATACTCATATATGATTCTTTTTTTTTTTTTTTCAGAAACATCTCAGAGTCTTTTATACTAATAGTTTTTTTCTTGCCTTACTTCTTTTTTTCTTTTTTTTCTGTCTGTCTGTTTATCTTTCAATCTTTCTTTCTTCAGAGTGTCTGCCATTGATTTATATGTATTTTTTGTTTACAATTTACAAGCCTTGAATTTCTTTCTTTAATAGTTCTAATATTAAAAGTGTGACATTTAAGCAGAAAATATTTTTTCTTTTCAGAATATAAAAATGTCAGAAAATAATAATTTTTTTTTTTCAATATGAGGAAGGCAACCTTGTAATAACTTAATAAACTCAGTGCTAACATAAGAGCAAAAAGTAAATTTGGTTTTTCAAGAGAATAACATGAAAGTTTTTTAATAATTAAACTTTATTTTGTGAATAGTGATTTTTAATCTAGTTTTAATCTGTTGCAGAGCACGGCTTCAGACAAAACAAATGTGTGATGAAGTGAAGTGGTGTCAATCAAGACGCACAAAACGTTCAATTACTGACATGTAAGGCTGAAGGTGACATGTAAGGCTAAAGGTGGCATGTTAATTCAGTTAAAATATCTAGCATTATGGCTAAATTTCAAACCGATGATTGCAAGCTAAAATAAATGTCACATCCAAGTTGGCAGAATATCTTCTATTATTCTAAGTTTTTATACTTTTAGTATATAGCATTGTGTTATAGGATTTTGTATCAGAGGTTTGTGAATAGGATACCCTTCCTAAAACAAGGACAGTCTTTACAACTGAGCTTACTAAAAAGGGGACACTAATCACATCTAACAAGAGGACACAGTGATGACATTCACCAAAAGTGAAGTGAGGTAGAATCCTTATGCTCTCTGACCAGTTTAACCAGCTTGCATGTCAATCAATCAATATCTTTTAACTCCCTAAGGAGCAGAGGCCTTAGTTTGCATGTAGTACATTTAAAATAAAACACAAAAAAGTTCTTCGACTCAAAAAAATCAGTCTACGTATAATATTTGCTGACATTATTCAGGCCACCTCTGTGTGTGTGGTTAGTCTTTTTCTACCACTCATCTTTCTTCAGTTAACTTCCTGCAGTTGAGCCCTAGCATATTTCTCTGTTGCTCACATTGTTTCCAGCTGAGACCTGTTTGTCATCACGTGATCATGGACATTTCTAGCAGGATATTTATTTCATACTGTACTCTAGAAGCAGTGAACATTTCAGTGACATAGCATTGTCTTCCCTTGATGTCTGGCTTGACAAAAGTTAAAACACCTCTTGTGTATTTGCATTATGGGAAAAAAAAATAGCAAAAGGGATCTGGTCAGTTTTTAACAATTCTGAATGTCACTGAATGTTTTTAACAGTTCTAAATGAAACTTAATGTTTTTTAACAGTTCTGAATGACAGTCACTATTTTTAACAATTCTGAACGACAATCTATGTTTTTTTAAAACAATTCTAATGGTATTCAATGTTTTCTTAACAATTCTGAATTTATCAATACTTCCCCAAGGAGCATAGGCCTTCAACAAACACATATCAAGTCCTCCTGTCACATGCCAAGTCTTCCTGTCACATGCCAAGTCTTCCTGTCACATGACTTCAGCTCAAGTTCTTTCCAAGTTTTCCTCATCATTTTCATTTCTGTCTCCAGTTCTCTTTTCCATGTGTTTTTTGGGTCTACCCCTGCCTCTCTTTCCCTGGGGGTTCCAGAACAAGGACTATTTTGTAATGCTATCTACAGGTTTCCTCAATGTGTGTCCTATCCATCACCAGCATCCTCTTCTCATCTCTTGTTCCACTGGCACGTATCTGGTTCTTGTCATGAGTTCACATTAGTGATCTTGTCATACCATTTCAATCCCTCTGTAATACGCCAGCACCCATTTGTGAAAATTCTGAATGTGACTCGATGTTTTTAACATTTCTGATTGACAATCCATGTTGTTAACAATTCTGAATGTGACTCATTGTTTTTTTTAAATAATGCTGAATGGTGCTCAATGTGTTTTAAAGATTCTGAATGACAGTTAATGTTTTTAAACAATTCTGAATGGGCCAGTGTTTTTTAGACTTTTCAAAATATTTTGTTTACTTTTGATATGCTAACAAAATACAAAACCTTTTATGATTACTTTAAGTTTTTGGCGTAATTGCAATTAAAAATTGTAAATAGCAATACTAATTCAATTTTTTCTGACTGTCTGTCTGCAGCAAGAAACAAATGAAGAACGAGTGAAGTAATGTTGATAAATTTTAATAGATTGTCTTACTTAAGACATTGGCAGAAATGTGTCAGTCATTTATAGTTTATATCTAAATTGATTAAGAACTAAGGCCTATAAATTGTTGTGAGGCTTAATGATGTGAAAAGTAAAAGTACCCACTGTTGCTGCAATAACATCTTCCAGTTAAGTGCAATATTTAATAAAATAATCTACATTTTGCCAATGAACTGTCCCTTCCTAGTGCTGTTTTATGTTCATCAATGTTCGTACAGTTTTGTTAATCAACACCATCTTTATTTGTCACAGAAACGTGTGCTCACGATGTGAATATTAAACATTCTGCTTCTCATTCTTCTTCGTCTTTTTTTGAAAACAAGAAAATTTATCATTTTTGATTCTGAAAACTGACACATTCCTTTTGGCATGCCAGGAACGCATAAATGTTAACAACTAAAAAGATGTACAAAGTATCCGACATACGCGGAAGCACATATTCTTGTACTGAGATTTTAAAGTGTAAAAACAGGTTTACTTCCGAAGCAGATTAACATTAACTAAATAAATCATATGTACTTAACAATTTGCCAAAAATAATTCCAGAACACACAGATGTATGTCATTAGAATATTAGGTGTTACAGTGATGAATAATGTATATCAAAGAATTTTTGCAAATAATTTTGATGTAGGCACATTTTTCAACATTTGTCAGTCCACAAGGACAGTTTATTCAAGTCCCAAAAGTACGTTTATGAAAAAAATAAAGTACGCTTGTCCACCCATGTCTAGGACATATGTTTCATTATTTGTCTTTACTCTCTCTTCACTGATATTAGTATTTTTTTTATTGGACTATAGAGTCTTCTCCCCTGTGTAGCTTCCATGGAGGATGGGGGGGGGGGGGGGGGGGGGGGAGGGGGGGGGGGGGGGGGGGGGAGGAGAGAGGCGGGGAGATTTCTCTCTGTAGAGACAAAGTATTTTCCTCACCACTAAAGTATTTTCCTCACCACTAAAGTATTTGTCCCGTGTAGATCTGGGGATGTATGAGAGGAAGGAGAAAGAATAGGACTGCTACAGCTGAGGCATGTCGTACATGGCAACTAATGTGAGGTTGTGCAGGCGGGTGGCAACTCCCATCATGTAAGACAAATAACCACTGAGATTTCTGCTGCAAGATCATGTGACTGTTTAGTTGAGGCTTCCTGTAAGTGTACTAGTTGTAGTGGTGGCTTTATGCTTCATTAGAAGCACAACAGAAAATGATGATGATGACTGTGAACAGAGATGTGAAAACATGCAACTTTCAGCTGACTTATTAAACATTACAGCTGTGTAGTCGTAGTCTCAGTTGGATTGTAGATGATGATGATGACTGTGAACAGAGATGTGAAAACATGCAACTTTCAGCTGACTTATTAAACATTACAGCTGTGTAGTCGTAGTCTCAGTTGGAATGTAGATGATGATGATGACTGTGAACAGAGATATGAAAACATGCAACTTTCAGCTGACTTATTAAACATTACAGCTGTGTGGCTGTAGTCTCATTGGAATGTAGATGATGATGATGACTGTGAACAGAGATGTGAAAACATCCAACTTTCAGCTGACTTATTAAACATTACAGCTGTGTAGTCGTAGTCTCAGTTGGAATGTAGATGATGATGATGACTGTGAACAGAGATATGAAAACATCCAACTTTCAGCTGACTTATTAAACATTACAGCTGTGTGGTCGTAGTCTCAGTTGGAATATAGATGATGATGATGATGACTGTGAACAGAGATATGAAAACATGCAACTTTCAGCTGACTTATTAAACATTACAGCTGTGTGTAGTCTCATTGTGTAGATGAGTCTCAGTTGGAATTTCAGCTGACTTATTAAACATTACAGAGTGGCTTAGAAAAATGGTTTCTTCCTCCCACCCATATGATGATGATGATGATGATGACTGTGAACAGAGATGTGAAAACATCCAACTTTCAGCTGACTTATTAAACATTACAGCTGTGTGGCTGTAGTCTCAGTTGGAATGTAGATGATAATGATGACTGTGAACAGAGATATGAAAACATCCAACTTTCAGCTGACTTATTAAACATTACAGCTGTGTAGTCGTAGTCTCAGTTGGAAGGTAGATGATGATGATGACTGTGAACAGAGATGTGAAAACATCCAACTTTCAGCTGACTTATTAAACATTACAGCTGTGTGGCTGTAGTCTCATTGGAATGTAGATGATGATGATGACTGTGAACAGAGATATGAAAACATGCAACTTTCAGCTGACTTATTAAACATTACAGCTGTGTAGTCATAGTCTCAGTTGGAATGTAGATGATGATGATGACTGAACAGAGATATGAAAACATCCAACTTTCAGCTGACTTATTAAACATTACAGCTGTGTGGCTGTAGTCTCAGTTGGAATGTAGATGATAAGGTATAAGGTGAATTATTATGCATCTTTTTTTTTTTTTTTTGACCATATTATATTATCAACCAGCAAAATAGAACAGATGATGATATCAAAATAAGAATACTTCTTCGTACACTCTCAGATGTCTACTTGAATGTTTTCAAAGAAAACAGTGGTCAGTTTGAGGCTACTTGAATCTCTGCAGAGCTTTTCTACGAATGGTACTGGTGTCGGCCATATGCACTTTCTCTGTTCCAAATATGTTGGGCAAATCTGAAGCAGATGTTCAGCAGTCATTTTATCAGTGCCATAGTTACACTCATCAGTAGTTCCTATCTTTAGCTTGTTGAATAGATGGTATCTCAATCTGTTGTGGCCAGTGCGGAGTCTGTAGATTACCACTTGTTCTCTTCTGTTGAGCTGGTAGTAAGCATCATTTTGTGTGTGGCCTGGATGTTCTGCTTCCCATTTGTTTCTGTATCTGATTCTGATAAAAATCTTTGCCTCCTCGAAAGTTATTCTTGCATCAGGCTGAGGTGGCTTTCCACCTTCCTTTGCCAATCTGTCAGCCTTTTCGTTTCCGGTGATATTACAATAAGATAGAAGTGTTCTCCCCTTGCCAATATGGCGACTTAACTTTTGACGGTAGTAATTTTCAAAATTTTTTTAGAAACCTGTCAAACAGAGAACACACTGCTGCCTTGTGGGTAGGCTGGGGACAGTCAAAGCTGGAATCCCCAGGGTATGAGTTGTAGAGATAGACTGAAGAGTTGTAGAGGTAGACTGAAGAGTTGTAGAGATAGACTGAAGAGTTGTAGAGGTAGACTGAAGAGTTGTAGAGGTAGACTGAAGAGTTGTAGAGGTAGACTGAAGAGTTGTAGAGGTAGACTGAAGAGTTGTAGAGGTAGTCTGAAGAGTTGTAGAGGTAGACTGAAGAGTTGTAGAGGTAGACTGAAGAGAACAAGAGACAGAAATAAAATTGAAGTAGAAGACTTGTAAAGACCTTAAGCAGGTGACACGTGACAAGAGGACTTGGCAAGGTGACATGTGACAGGAGGAATTGGCAAGGTGACATGTGACAGGAGGACTTGGCAAGGTCACATGTGACAGGAGGACTTAGCAATGTGACAGGAGGACTTGGCATCGTGACAGGAGGACTTGGCAAGGTGAAATGTGTATATACCTGGATGTGGAGTTGCCTCTTATGACATGTGACAGGAGGACTTGGCAAGGTGTAATGTGTATATACCTGGATGTGGAGTTGCCTCTTATGACATGTGACAGGAGGACTTGGCAAGGTGTAATGTGTATATACCTGGATGTGGAGTTGCCTCTTATGACATGTGACAGGAGGACTTGGCAAGGTGTAATGTGTATATACTTGGATGTGGAGTTGCCTCTTATGACATGTGACAGGAGGACTTGGCAAGGTGAAATGTGTATATACCTGGATGTGGAGTTGCCTCTTATGACATGTGACAGGAGGACTTGGCAAGCTGTAATGTGTATATACCTGGATGTGGAGTTGCCTCTTATGACATGTGACAGGAGGACTTGGCAAGGTGTAATGTGTATGTACCTGGATGTGGAGTTGCCTCTTATGACATGTGACAGGAGGACTTGGCAAGCTGTAATGTGTATATACCTGGATGTGGAGTTGCCTCTTATGACATGTGACAGGAGGACTTGGCAAGGTGTAATGTGTATGCACCTGGATGTGGAGTTGCCTCTTATGACATGTGACAGGAGGACTTGGCAAGGTGAAATGTGTATGTACCTGGATGTGGAGTTGCCTCTTATCACATGCCTGTGGTAGCAGTAGTCCTATGGGTCTTCACAGAGACCCCTGCAGGAAGCACACAGTGTGACCACATCATTGATGGTATGTTATTATACTGGAAGTCACACTCAACACACAGGGTGACCACATCATTGATGGTATGTTATTCTACTGGAAGTCACACTCAATACACAGGGTGACCACAACATTGCTGGTATGTTATTCTACTGGAAGTCACACTCAACACACAGGGTGACCACTTCATTCATTCATTACCCTCCGCTCCCAAAAAGCATAGGCATTCAACAAACACATGCCATGTCCTCCTGTCACGTGCCATCATCTCACGTTCTTTCCACGTTCTCATCATTTTCACTTCTGTTTCCAGCACTCTTCTCCATGTGCTTCTTGGTCTACCTCTGCCTCTCTTGCCCTGGGGGTAACCGAATCATTGCTGGTATGTTATTCTACTGGAAGTCGCACTCAACACACAGGGTGACCATATCATTGCTGGTATGATATTCTAATGGAAGTCACACTCAACACACAGGGTGACCATATCATTGCTGGTATGATATTCTAATGGAAGTCACACTCAACACACAGGGTGACCACATCACTGATGGTATGTTATTCTACTGGAAGTCACATTTAACACACAGGGTGACAACATCATTGATGGTTTGTTATTCTACTGGAAGTCACACTCAACACACAAGGTGACCATATCATTCTTCTTCTTCTTCCGTCCTTAGCCAAAGACCGACCAAGCAGTCAGAGGCCATCACACCTTGTGGCGTCTTAAGGGCAACAGCAGATTGATTTTCTCTGTTGTAGTTTCCCATCACGCCCAGCGGCGTCTTTAGGGCAACAACAAATAGATCCATCTGCCGCTGTTTCCGTAATCGGTGTGACAAGCCAACGGGTGATCAGCCCATTGGGCGACCATATCATTGATGGTATGTTATTCTACTGGAAGTCACACGCAGTACACAAGTAGCAGTTCTCTCTACGCTAACAATATCTTATGTCCATGTTTCTAAAATACACTGAAAAAACAAGGCCAGCAAATACATTGTCATGACAGCATAATCAAAGACATTTAATTAGAAGTTGCCATATTTCAACTCCAGACAAATGTCCATACAATGAGCACATCATTTGTTTCATACAGCAATTGAAGAACTAAAAATAGCAATGATAAAATGGAACAATCATTGGCAACTATACAGCCCACAGTAGTAACCATAAAGTTCGCACTTGTAAAACTGAAACTTAACCACAGAACACACAGTATCAACTTGCACTAGCAGCCACAAAACTCACAATGGCAACTTTCTGATTGACCTTATCAACCATAAGCTTACACTAGCAACTATAAAACTCATCAGCATACCGTAAAATCTCGCGTATAATACGCACTCGTGTATAATACGAATGCTTGATTTAGCCAAATATTTTCTGGTAAAATGGAAATTCGTGTATAATACGCACCATAATTTTTCAAGATTTTATCTTATGAAACAATTGTTAAAAAACTGAAAGTATAATAACAAACAGAAATAGGTACGCAACACCTACATTTTAGGTACTTTGGACTGAAAGACCATGTCGCTTCATAAAACGAACTACCCATCAATAAGACGCTTTAAATGTTGTTGTGCCTGTACGAAATTTTGTACGTTTTAGAGCTTTAAGTCGTATTTCAATGCATGAAACACCGATGCCTTGTTGCCTTCTATCCACTACCCACTCCAATAATGTTTTTTCTAGGTCTGGAAGATCTGGTGGTGACCCACGATTCGCCTTTTTCTTACTAGGCAACACTTGCAGCACCTCTTTGTTTTTTCGCCATAATCGAATGTTACACTCGTTAATGGAAAAATGTCGACTTGCTGCCAGATTGCCATTAGATTCTGCATATTTTACGACTAAGAGCTTTTTTGCTGCAGTATAACATTTTCTCGAATTCATTTTTAGGGCTCAAAATAATAAAATGACAAACTTCACAACCAAGCTTTATATCAAAACGGATTGAAGACCAAGAGTGCGAAATGTGTTTTGCGACAATGTCTGACACATAAGAAAACACAGGGCACATTCAATTTCGCGCAATTTTCACTGTTAAATTGTGACAAAATCTTGACAGACTTTCCAATGTAGGTTACTTTCGCAATCCAAAATGACGTATTTTTTAGTACTCGCGTATAATACGCACACGAATTTTTAGCGGGCAAAAATGAGTAAAAATTGTGCGTATTATACGCAAGATTTTACGGTACTTCAATCTAATACCAAAACAAAAGTTAAAACATGGGGTTTGTACAATTCATTGAACCATAAGGAGGGACCGAACATGGTCATAAATCACAAAATGTAAATTACAACATAAGTGGTAACTTCTACTTTTATTTTTCTAAATCATCACCATTTTGGACATTTTTAAAATCAGATTTCCTGCTAAGAAAATGGGTGTTTTCACCAGTTCTCCTATGTGTTGTCTCTAATTCTCCACTTTTACTGTTTCTCCATTCCTTAATGTTTACTATTTACCTCCAATATATAGCACTTACTGTCTGTCTTCAATCCCCCAATCTTAATGCACATTCTCCAATCTTTCATGTGAACCGTTATTTGTAGAACTGATTCAATACCGTTTTATTGGTTTATATACTTTCATTCTCCAATCTTCCATTCTTAATAAACTTTGACCCTCCACTCTCTCAAAATGCTTTCTCTCTTGTTATTGTTTGTCTCTGATATTCCACTCTTTCCTCCACTCTTAATGTTGGTCTCTTACTTTTTTCCTGCAGTCCTACACTTTTAAAATACTACTTCTGTAGTTTCACATTTAATATACTTCTTCAATGCTCCCTTCTTAAAATACTTTTTCCAGTTCTTCACTCTAACTACTTTTCTCCAATATTAAACTCTTCATATTTTTCTCCAGTTCTCTACTATTGTGATATAACAATCAAGGTCTTTATTCGTATTTGATTCATTGTGTTACAAGAATTGCATCAGACAAGTGTGGGGTTGGGGGGGGGGGGGGGGATTTCCATCCGTCTCTCCTTTCTTTTTTTTTCAAATACAGACTGCGATACTGTTAGATTTGAACGTTGGAGCATTATGCCAAACTTCTGCACCCCAAGTGTGCTGTCTGCATCAGAAATATTTTTTTAATTTGGTAACACAAAATTTAGGCGGAATTTTAAGAATAAACTAGTTCTGCAATAATAAACCATACAATATTTAAAATTGGACATTGCATGATAATAATTTAACGGTAAAGTTTGTTTTCAAAATTTTGTTGTAGTCCGATTTCACATTATATAAACTGGTAAATTTCTAGTCATTTTCCCATTTGTCCTGAATGAATGAGACAGCGACTAAATATTTTGCACAGAGAAGCCTAGAAGAAATCTATGTAACAAACAAATCTTCAGCAAAGGCTTTCTCATAAGTCGGAACAGGTCCGTATAATAAATAATAACTAGATAAATCATAAAATTCACAGAAACAGAATGTGTTCACAAAATATAGCAAAGTGTAGACACTGCCCAAACCCGTTGGAGACAGTAGAACACCATCTACTACAGTGCCCTGCATTCCAGGGAATGAGACAACTGCTACCACACAACCCATCCACAGACAATACACTTTATAGCAGCCCAGAACAGCTTACATGAACTGCGCAGTATCACACAATGGCATCAAGTTTCACCAAGAGCTGACACTCAATAACAGTGGATCTAAGTCAAGTCAAGTCAAGTCATAAACTTTAATAGGCTAAATTGTAAATCATTTTTTTTTATAAATCACTTTTTTGTTGTTCAAAATATGAAGACATTTATACTTTGAGTAATCCTCCTCATAATAATCAGGGACATACATTTTTCTTCATATAATCTGAATTACTATGAAGGCTTGCAATATCAGACTGTTCTATTTTCATTTTTCGCCACAGTTGACTTGTTTTACAAAGGTAATCTGTTAAAAATGTAACTGATCTCACAAATGAGAATTTTACTGATGACTCTAATGACATTTTATAGTTTGGTTTGAAGGATTATCTTCATTACACATGCACTACTCCATCAGTGCCCCGATCTCCTCCCTTAGATCACACAAGGAGGATCTCAGCACAGTGCATGAACTCCATAGCCCCGGCGAGAATCCCAATGGGTGTATATAGGAATCACACATTCTATAAATATTTTTGTTGTGGGTAGGTTTCAAATTTTTTAATTTTGCCAGGGCAGCAGCCTGATAGGCCTACTCTGTACGATTTCCAACTGCTGTGGGATTTTTAACATGTGCAACTTGCATATGGGACCTCATATTTTTCCGCCCTTATCCGAGAAGGCTAGGCATCTGATCTCATTACCCAGGAGATGGGGGGGGGGGGGGTGTAATGACATCATTAGGACCATTTAAGTTCTGAAAAAATATTTCCATAAATTATATTCCCTCAACTGGGAATTGAACCATACACTCAACACACAGACATTCTATGATAACAAGATACTCATACTACACTATCATTGTATCATAGATATACTGCCATTCCTTGCAGTCATGTTCATAACAGCTAAATGTGCACAAGACTTGCTGATGTACACAGTCATAACACTACCAATATGATCACTAAAAATAACTACCTGTTAGGCTGGCACTTACAAATGTTTTTGTGTAATATCTGACAGGCATTGGGACTGACAGCTTCTGCATAGGCGTGAACTACTGTCGTCAATGGAGAGAGATAAAGGGCTTCCCTACTTCTCTCGATAGACAGCTTGTAACCCAGACCACTGCATCCACGTATGTCATGGGGTGTCCCAAAAATTTTGGTGGTTCTAAAGACATCTAAGTCTTTCATGTCACCATATCACGCCAGCCGCATTCCTTTGCAATCAGCCATAAGTACCCAACAGTACTCCAAGCGTTAGCCAGAAAGTACCGAGGTGCAACATAGTAATTCACCAAAGCCAGAGTAACCTTGCCCAATCAACAATCAATGGTCCAATTGTGATTCCAATATTCTTTTCACGTGTGGTTACGCAAAAGTGATAGTGTCATAGACTGTGTCTTATGTGCATATGTTATTTTATTCATCAGCAAGTAGAATACGTGCCAAATGTAGAGTAATTATTTGTGGGACTGAATACTTTTCATCATATTTGTCTCCAGTCCAGTCTCAAGTTTAAGAGTAATTGAGTTGTTAACTCTTTAAGTCCCAATCGACTTTATAAAGGCTCAGGGGTTAGACGCGCTTGGCCCAATCGACTTTTAAAAGCCTTTAGTATATGTGCCTCTGTTTGAGACTGTTTCTAACACAAACCACCCGAAACGTCATTTCCGACTGCAAGTACATTCTTTTAAATACCGCACGTGTTTAAGAGTGAACGTGTTTCTGTTTTGAGATATTTATTTTAGATTTTTAAAGCGATTTTTTTAAGCGCATATCCTCCATTTTACCTTGAATAACTAATCATTTTTTTAAGCGCATATCCTCCATTTTACCTTGAATAACTAATCATTTTTCAATGAAAGCTTTTATGCTTGTAGCACAAGAGTAAAGTACATCCAATTACCTTCAGTTTCATATACAACAACAAAGTTATTTATGCATATGAACATTTAAAAAAATTAATTCCAAACAACAACAATAAAAATGCACTGGGGTGGCCATTTTTGCTTGGGCCAAACCCACTTTTTGCTTGGGACTGAAAGAGTTAATTAATTAAGTCAATATAACTTTGATTGCATCATCTTGCACCATTATTTATTTTCTGTTGTGATATACAATCATATCTAGGTAAATAAATTTACATCTTATTTTATCACTGTTTTTATATCTTTTGTGCTGTTGGTATTTAAGTGTATCATTGTTTTCTTCCGGCTAAACCAGAAAAGAGGGCTCTTGTATATTTCGAGATCAAAGAGTGAAGCTGTCTCTGGAGATCAGAATACCTGCTGAAGCCTTATTACTCTCAGTGAAGATTCACTTTCTCTCATTCACTCTTGGTGTCCTAAGTAGGCCTTCATACTTAAGAGCCATTATCATCTCATCCCACCTTCAACTTTGTCATTTGGCGAAAACCAGATCACCTTGTGACAACTCTTAATATGCTTTCTCCAATCCTTCACTATTAAAATTCTTTCTCCAGTTTTCTGCTTTTATTTCTTATAATAATTTCTCCAATCCTTCATTATTAAAATTTTTTCTTCAGTTTTCTGCTCTTATTTCTTATAATAATTTCTCCAATCCTTCATTATTAAAATTTTTTCTTCAGTTTTCTGCTCTTATTTCTTATAATAATTTCTCCAATCCTTCACTATTAAAATTCTTTCTTCAGTTTTCTGTTCATATTTCTTATAATAATTACTCCAATCCTTCACTATTAAAATTATTTCTCCAGTTTTCTGCTTTTATTTCTTATAATAATTTCTCCAATCCTTCACTATTAAAATTCTTTCTCCAGTTTTCTGCTTTTATTTCTTATAATAATTTCTCCAATCCTTCACTATTAAAATTCTTTCTCCAGTTTTCTGCTTTTATTTCTTATAATAATTTCTCCAATCCTTCACTATTAAAATTCTTTCTCCAGTTTTCTGCTCTTATTTCTTAAAATAATTTCTCCAATCCTTCACTATTAAAATTCTTTCTTCAGTTTTCTGTTCATATTTCTTATAATAATTACTCCAATTGCCTCATAAAAGACAAGAATGGGAAACTGCTCAGCAATATACAAGAGCAAATGAAGAGGTGGACAGAATATTTTGGGGACCTTCTCAATAGACCAGCTCCACAAAACCCGCCGGACATCCAGCCAGCAGAAGAAGAGCTACAAATTAACGGTGAAAGACCAACGAAGGAAGAAATAAAGAAAGCCATAAAGCTTCTAAGAGATGGAAAAGCGTCTGGACCTGATGGCATTCCAGCAGAGGCCATCAAAGCAGATATCGACACGGCTACAGAGATGTTATATAAATTACTTGGTAAAGTCTGGGAAAAGGAAGAGATACCAGCAGAATGGAAGGAAGGATATCTGGTTAAGTTGCCTAAGAAGGGAAATTTACAAGAGTGCACAAATTATAGAGGAATAATGTTACTATCAGTGCCAGGAAAAGTATTAAACAGGATTATCCTTGAGAGATTAAAAGAGTCCATAGACAAGAAACTGAGAGATGAACAAGCAGGTTTTCGACAAAACAGATCATGTACAGACCAGATAGCCACTTTGAGAATAATAGTTGAACAAAGTCTGGAATGGAATTCACCACTATACATCGGATTTGTGGACTACGAAAAGGCATTTGACAGTGTAGACAGAGAATCACTTTGGAAATTGTTGAGGCATTATGGAGTTCCCCTGAAGATCATTAATTTAATAAAGAAAACATATGAAGACATGACATGCAGAGTTCTTCACGAAGGACAGCTTACAGAACCGTTTGGGATAAGAACAGGAGTGCGACAGGGATGCCTCTTGTCTCCATTTCTTTTCTTGCTGGCAATAGATTGGGTTATGAGATCATCGGCAACACACAACAGAAATGGAATCCAGTGGACTCTGACTAAGCAGTTGGATGATCTGGATTTTGCTGATGACTTGGCTCTTCTGTCCCATAGCCGTAATCAGATGCAGGACAAATTGAAAACACTTGATGAGAGGTCACAGCAATTGGGTCTGAAAATACACAGGGAAAAGACAAAAATAATGCGAATAAATGCAGGTAATGATAACAGGGTTGAACTTGAAGAAACACCAATACAAGATGTAGAATCATACACATATCTTGGCAGTAATATAGACAAAGTTGGAGGGACAGACAGCGATATCAAAATAAGAATACAAAAGGCAAGAGGAGCTTTCATTGCATTGGGAAATATATGGAGATCAAGAGAAATAGGATCCAACACGAAAATAAGAATCTTCAACTCAAATGTGAAAGTCCTATTGTATGGCTCAGAGACATGGAGAACAACAAAGACAACAACCAAAAAGCTACAGACTTTCATAAATGGGTGCTTGCGTAGAATAGAGGGATTAAAATGGTATGACAAGGTTACCAACGTGGAACTGATGACAAGAACTAGACAAGTGCCAGTGGAACAAGAAATGAGAAGAAGACGATGGCGATGGATAGGACACACACTGAGAAAACCTGTTGATAGCATTACAAGGCAGTCCTTGTTCTGGAACCCCCAGGGCAAGAGAGGCAGAGGAAGACCAAGAAGTACATGGAGAAGAGAGTTGGAAACAGAGGTGAAAATGATGAGGAGAACATGGAAAGAACTTGAGATGATGGCACGTGACAGGAGGACTTGGCATGTGTTTGTTGAGGGCCTGTGCTCCTGTGGGAGTGGAGGGTTATGAATGAATGAATGAATTACTCCAATCCTTCACTATTAAAATTCTTTCTTCAGTTTTCTGTTCATATTTCTTATAATAATTTCTCCAATCCTTCACTATTAAAATTCTTTCTCCAGTTATCTGCTCTTATTTCTTATAATAATTTCTCCAATCCTCCACTTTTCCTGTCAGTCTTCAATACTACACTCCTACTATTTGTCTCAAATTCTCTATTTTTAATATACTGCCTCTAATCCTTGATGCTTAATAAAGTTTCTCCGTTTTAATTCTCTTCATATTCATTTCTTACTGATCAGTCCATTATACGGGCGTATTCAATGTTTCCGGCTTGATTACTAATACAGACTTCACTTGTGTTACATTGGTTTATAAAGGCTATTTTGTTCACAGGTCCACAGATTTATAAAAGCTTTGTCCTACTGACAGCATCCATTCTTCTGACATGATCTAGACATACATGTCTTGGTAGCGCCACTTAAATGCACGTAACTACAGCTGGCAGAAATAAGCCTGGCAATAATAAAGCTCCCACATGCCTGGCAATGATAAAACTTCCATAGTGTGACAATGATAAAACTCTCACATCTGGTAATGATAAAACTCTCACATTTGGCAATGATAAAATCCCTTATGACTGACAATGATAAAGCTCCCATATGTTTGGCAGTGATAAATCTCCCATTTGTTTTGCAATGATAATGCTCCCTATTGTTTGACAATGATAAAACTCCCATACGTCTGGCAATGATAAATCTCCCATACACCTGGCAATGATAAAGTTCTCATACATCTGGCAATGATAAAGTTCTCATACACCTGGCAAAGATAAAGTTCTCATACATTTGGCAATGATAAAGTTCTTATACATCTGGCAATGATAAAGCTCTCATACATCTGGCAATGATCAATCTCCCACACATGTGGCAATGATAAAACTCCCACACATCTGGCAATGATAAATCTTCCATACACCTGGCAATGATAAAACTCTCATACATCTGGCAATGATAAATCTCCCACACATCTGGCAATGAGAATGCTCCCTATTGTCTGGCAAAGATAAAACTCCCATATGTCTGGCAGTAGAAGTTAAAAGTACATAGAGCAGATCAGAAACAATTCAAACATGTTAGTGGCAACTCCACTTAGCTAAACACAACCTGATTTGATAAACATGAAAACATTCACTTGAAGCTCAAGAGGGGGCACCAATAAACAGAACAAAAATCACAACATCAAATATCAAGACAGCTTCAAATATCAAGACACAAACACAAACAGCTTCAAATATCAAGACACAACCACAAACAGCTTCAAATATCAAGACACCACAGATAGTTTCAAATATCAAGACACAACCACAGACAGTTTCAAATATCTAGACACAACCACAGACAGTTTCAAATATCAGGACACAACCACAGACAGATTCAAATATCAAGACACAACCACAGACAGCTTCAAATATCAAGACACAACCACAGACAGCTTCAAAGATCAAGACACAACCATGGACAGCTTCAAGTACCAAGACACAACCACAGACAGTTTCAAATATCTAGACACAACCACAGACAGTTTCAAATATCAGGACACAACCACAGACAGCTTCAAATATCAAGACACAACCACAGACAGCTTCAAAGATCAAGACACAACCATGGACAGCTTCAAGTACCAAGACACAACCACAGACAGCTTCAAATGTCAAGACACAACAACCAGACAGTTTCAAGTAATACTCCAGTATTAAACAACAATGTAATCTTATTTATATATTCTCTGAATAAACAAACTCAGGGATGGCCAGAAAACACTGTGATGACCCTGCAGCTTTAGCCACCACTGACGGATGTATCATCATCATGGAATGAGCATGGCATTTATGTCATTTAATGTAAACTCCAGCAACCATGTGAGAATAAATGACATGATATCTGTGTACACACATAACAAAACATTTCTATCATTTGGAATATCTGCCTGTAATCTTAGAGTCAATCTACACGATGACTAAAAGTCACTCTCTATTTTTAAACTGTTATTTCTTCACTACAACCCAATATTTATATGAAACAAACATCTAGAAATAAAGACAATTATCTGCCATTTTATTACATCAAATGTGACATGACATTAATATTACAATTCAGCATTAGATCCTGTTTGTTCAACACATGATTTGATAGCAGGCAGTAATTGTTATTGTCTTCTGTAACATCAGTTTATTGGCCACTTCAGATTTTATTTTATTTTATTTTGTTTCTGGGAGTTATCAAAAACAACAACAACAAAACTTGTCAAATGTCTGCTCATTGTTTTGATATTTGTGTCATGTATATCCAGTGGATACAAGTCAGGATATAAACTCTTAAAGTTAGAAACTGATTTTTATATCACTCTGTTTGTCACACTTTAAACAAATAATTAAACACTTGTTGATTGGTGGTGCTCTAATAAATCTGATTGGTCTGAAATTATTAAGAGATGTTGATGAAACAAAACTTCTCTGACATCATCAAAATATCAATCCTCCAAAGATGTGCAGACAAATTAAAACCAAAATGGTTGGATGTCAGTTTTATCATTGACAATAAAATCATGACAACATATTTTTGAGATAGCATATTTTCATGTATTTAGATTCGTAGAAAACTATACCAGACAGAACTTTATAAACCTTCATCAGTTTTAATGCAGTCTTAGTTTATATAAAACAGTATTGATAATTCACTAGCTTCACAGATAATTTGTAATAAAACAATCTAGGCCGTGAACAAGAACATATTCAATAAAATAAGTGAGCTGTGCCAACATTTTCATCAAAGACAGTATTCCAGCAATACTTAGACATTTACTTTCAAAACTGGCATCATTTAGCTAAGTAGTTATTCTTTTATGTCGTTAAATCATTTTAACAATGGAACGGTCTGTCATGTAAGTAAGGTAAAGGTAAAGGATCCTGTTACATGCCAATTAAGGCATACTGGGAATATGGTGTTAGGCCCATATTTTCTTGAACATCGGCACACTAGGGGTGATGTGGTCAGCATCACACAGGCCGCCTTAATCTTCCCAGAGTTGCTCTGGTACCGAATTCATGAGGCTGGGTCGACCCCGAAGTCATTTTCGGTCTAAAATGTCCCACCTCAATTGGGGATCAAACTATGGACCACCGAATTAGGAAGCCAGTGAACTAACCACTGTGTAAGTACCTTATGATTATTAACAACCAAAGTTAATGGTTTTATAAAGAAATTATGATTGGTAATAATACACAATTTTATGCATCTCACTAGGGAGACAGTTGTCTATTCCTTGAATGTATTTCTGAGAAACAGAATATAACTTAAAATAAAATTCCCTATCACACCGAATATAAACATAAAGCAGACGACAAGGAAATACCAAATCTCAAGTATCACATGTTATCATTTACAGAAGTGACCTTATGGGAAGCAAAGGTCACCGATTAACCCATCTCCTTGCTGACTCCTCCCAGTCTGTATTGCCACCCTCTTCATCATCTGTTCGTATAAATGACTCATCATCCGTCTGCAGAAAACTGTCCTCATCTGTCATGTATCTGCTGCTTGTCATCTCCTATAAAATCAGGAAATATCCGATTGAAGATTACATCACATATGGGTCCTAAAGGTTCAAGATCAATTGACATATGGGTCCTAAAGGTTCAAGATCAATTGACATATGGGTCCTAAAGGTTCAAGATCAATTGACATATGGGTCCTAAAGGTTCAAGATCAATTGACATATGGGTGTGAACTGTCAAGAAATTAAGATTGTGTGGATTCTTATATCTGGGAGCAAAGCACAAGAGCACTGTATCATATCAGACATGCTATAAAGGGCAATAAAAGAGGATTGTGCACAAAGGTCATCACCTATCACGTCAAACAAACTGCTACAGAAACCAAAACTTATAAACAACTTTGTGTCACATAATTGGGGTCGCTCTCTTTTCCTCTCCTGCAGTATTGTTGTTTTAGAGTCATTGTTGCACTTCTTCTCTGTAATAATTCATCTTGTCTGTTTACCTGACCATCCCTGCTGAGAGAGTACACAGGTGATGCAATATTGACCAACAGTCAGGTTGGTAAAATTCTCGTGTACCAAACCTTGGCCATGCCGGATTAACTTGACGCATGCTCAGCAAGTTTATCGAGCACTGACATGGCTATTGTGATTCACTAATTACTGTCATGAAGAGTTACAGCCCAGATGGTTACGCGAGGGTCGGTGTTTGCACAAGGACGGGGAGATAAATTATCTGTCTGCAGACATATTACAGACATGCACCTGAAAGACGGAATGTTGTATTAACTTCTGAACAGAAGTGTTACAAGGACATCATTTGTGATAATGTAGGGAGTTGTAGTGCAATCATTACCGCAAATCGACGAAAATAACGATTCCTTATATGGAAAATGACCTTTTAAATAACATGCAGAATTTTCCTATAATGAAATTTTTTGGAATAGACACCATCAAACCACGCATGATTGTAACTACTGGCCGGCATTTGAGATGTAAACATAACAACATTTCTTACTGGAGCCTGGTCAATAGTAAACAACAACGTGCGTGGGGCGAAAGTTGCAATATAACCTGACACTTTAGTCGGTTGAAAGCACTGTGAAATTCAACTCATCAAGAGACAACTAAACCAGCCAGATTAAACAAATAGAATCAGAATCCATTTATTGGATCGGGCTTGTTTGATCCTCTTGAGGACTTAAAAACCCAGGAAAACTCTACCATTATTAGCAAGGAAAACCGGATTCTGAGGAATTTGAAACATGGAGTCAAAGTGGGAGCTTATTATAAAGTAACAACCCCAGAACACATGTAAGAGGCAGCTTCAACATGTTGCCTTAGCTATTTCTCTGAGCCAGCAGTCTGTCAGTGAACCAACTGAGGGTACTATCTCTGGAACAAGTGAGAGTATAAGTGGCCTGAAGTTGACGCTAGACACCATCATCAGACGGGTCTTAGAGATGCAGGACCAGCTTGATAGTTACTCCCTGACACTTCTTGGAACGTGCTACAACTTTCAAACTTGACCAGCGACGTGTGAATCAGGCATCCATCTACAAAGAACCAAACATCAGCTGGAGCAGAACAGACAAACTCATTGGCAGCTAAGTAGAAACATAAAAGCTACCAAGTGAACTATCCAACTTTTAATGCCATAACATCACCCAGTGATGATAACTTTTTGTATAAGGAATTATTCATTTTTATAACTGTTAAAACATAATTGATTATTAAATTTCTTACTTGTATAAAGACAAATCTAAAGTTGATTTAATCATTTTGAATGTACTACAGTTGTATGTCTCAGACCATTTCTTAAATGCACTTAAACATAGCTATACAATAATAATAAGAGAAATTTATCTGAATTAACTCAGCTGGGGGCTTGAATGAGCTAATGAATTATAAGAAAACTATATCCTTCACAAAAGTTGACGGCAGATACTAGAGTTAACATTTGCTCAGCCTCATGCAGCATGTTTCTCGCTTTTCTGAATATCTTGTGAACACTCCCTTGAGGTAGAAGCATCATTATCCTTCTACCTACAAATCTGCCAAGAGTAATCTTGTGCGAAGGTAGACACCTTTGAAGACCCACTTCAGTTACTCTTGAGTTTTGGCCACTGTTGGACCACTTCTGCAGAGCTAAGGGGAGGCAACCCATGACACTTAGGTGCAAGAAGGAAAGAGGAGGTGGCTCAACTGCTTCTTCACACTGCCAACAAAAGACCTGTCTATCTTGATTTCTTTCTGTGTTTACACATCATCATCATTTTCTCTAGTCATCCTTATGCAGAATGGAACCCCCACTATAGCTAACCACCTTGCAAGAATTCTTGCACCAAACATTTACATGATCTTGTAGGTGGTGGTTTCTGTAGAAATTAGTTTTTTAACATGATGAGGTTGCCAGCCCCATTCACAACCTCAAATTAGTCCCCCTTGTACGACATGCATGAAAAACAGTAGACGTATTCTATCATTGTTGTGTTTACACAAGATTTACCCTAAACATCAACAATTGCTATTCTATACTGTTTGTTCTTCTACAATTTACCAGATGTAGTACTATAGTCCGTTCGGAAATTCATGCCCACAGAAAGCGTCAATTTTCTCCAAAACTATTTGTTGTATGGACATGAATTTTTGCATGCAGTCTTAGATTTTCCATGCAGTTATTAATGTATTTTTTGCCCTTACAAAACTCATGTCATGTTCGAATTTTCTTCTTTACGTTATATAAAAAACTCTTACTGTTGTGTGGGTTAATTTTTAGTAGTTTTACAGGAAAGTTACAAGATCCGTTCAAAAATATATTTTTTTTGTTTGAATAAGTTACTCGCGACTGTGTACAATAGGTGCGCACTCGTGCGGACATGTAGTCACTACACTAATTCAAACAAAAAAAAAATATTTTTGAACGGATCTTGTAACTTTCATGTAAAACTAAGAAAAATTAACCCAGACAACGGTATTTTTTTATATAACGTAAAGAAGAAAATTCGAACATGACATGAGTTTTGTAAGGGCAAAAAATATATTAATAACTGCATGGAAAATCTAAGACTGCATGCAAAAATTCATGTCCATACAACAACCAGTTTTGGAGAAAATTGACACTTTCTTTTAGTATCCTTGTCATGTGTTATTTCATCTATACTATAAATAGAAAAGTTATAGAATTGATTGCATCTATTATTAGTTTAGGTTGTTTACCGGCCCTGTATTTTATAGTTGCATGTCATGTTGCGAAAATGACCACTATGTACAAGACAATTTTTGTTGTTGCTGGGGGGAGAGAGGTGTGCATGTGCACACTGAGCTGGCAGTGTTTCCAGTCATGATTACCCAAATCAGTCACAACTAATGACCACAAAACTTTCCAGAGAAACCATTATTTGCACATTAACATCTTTAAGTTTGTAAATTGAAGATGTTCCTAATTAGCTATATTTTCCATACATTTTTCCTACTGTCCATTTGCAACTGTTATATAAACTGTTTCCCTGTTTGCAATCATGAAAGACATTTCATTTTTAAAGATGATATACTATCTTTTCTCACTGACTGTTTTCTTCATAATAAGTAATGTTTCTAACTAACTGAAATATAGCAGGGCAGAAATACAAAGAGGAACTAACATTATTTCTATATCCTTGTAATATACAGATTTTTGTTTCTCTTTTAACATTTTTTCAAAAATATCAAAGTATAATGCAGTATCTTGCCGACCTGACAACAGCCAAACATGTACTTAAAGAATGTGCTTACCTTTGTCATGACATCACGAAGTTCTGCCACAGTGTCATCTGTCCTCATACTAACACTTAGAACATCATCCAGCCGTTCTCCATGACATAACATGTCATCATTTCCTACATAACTTTCATCATCAGCTCTCGTGGAGTAAGACTCTCCTTCATCCGTACCAGGGTAACTAACATAAACAAACAAATGTCTTGTTAACATTCTCCTTCGCCGTACCAGGGTAGCTAACACAAACAAACAAACGTCTTGTTAACACTCTCCTTCACCGTACCAGGGTAGCTAACACAAACAAACAAACATCTTGTTAACACTCTCCTTCACCGTCCCAGGGTAGCTAACACAAACAAACAAATGTCTTGTTAACACTCTCTTTCACCGTACCAGGGTAACTAACACAAACAAACAAACATCTTGTTAACACTCTCCTTCACCGTACCAGGGTAACTAACACAAACAAACAAACATCTTGTTAACACTCTCCTTCACCATACCAGGGTAACTAACACAAACAAACAAATGTCTTGTTAACACTCTCCTTCACCATACCAGGGTAGCTAACACAAACAAACAAATGTCTTGTTAACACTCTCCTTCACCGTACCAGGGTAGCTAACACAAACAAACAAACATCTTGTTAACACTCTCCTTCACCGTACCAGGGTAATTAACATAAACAAACAAATTTCTTGTTAACACTCTCCTTCACCATACCAGGGTAGCTAACACAAACAAACAAACGTCTTGTTAACACTCTGGGTAACTAACACAAACAAACAAACGTCTTGTTAACACTCTCCTTCACCATACCAGGGTAACTAACATAAACAAACAAACGTCTTGTTAACACTCTCCTTCACCGTACCAGGGTAACTAACATAAACAAACAAATTTCTGGTTAACACTCTCCTTCACATAACCAGGTAACTACTTACTGTTCCAGGTAAACTACTTACTTAGTCGTTCCCCTTCTACCGTGAGGAGTAGAGGTTTGGAAGAGAGAGCGCCAGACTATCCTATCGGCTGTCTTCCTCCTGGCCTGGTTCCATTCTAGTCCTCGGTCCTTCAAAGATTGTCTAATGTTGTCCTCCCAGCGGACTCTGGGTCGTCCTCGGGGTCTGGATCCCTGGCTCTTTGTTTCCCATGCTTGTCGTGGTATCCGATCTTCTCCCATTCTGCAGACATGGCCAAACCATCTTAGTTGGTACTGTTCTACTTGGGTCTGCAGGGGGTGGGATTTAAGGCCTTGACGTATCGTCTGGTTGCGTACCATGTCTCTTCTTGTTACTTCAACCACCTTCCTCAGATAACCAGGTAACTAACATAAACAAACAAATTTCTTGTTAACACTCTCCTTCACCATACCAGGGTAACTAACACAAACAAACAAACGTCTTGTTAACACTCTCCTTCACCATACCAGGGTAACTAACATAAACAAACAAACGTCTTGTTAACACTCTCCTTCACTGCACCAGGGTAACTAACATAAACAAACAAATGTCTTGTTAACACTCTCCTTCACTGTACCAGGGTAGCTAACACAAACAAACAAACATCTTGTTAACACTCTCCTTCACCGTACCAGGGTAACTAACATAAACAAACAAACGTCTTGTTAACACTCTCCTTCACCGTACCAGGGTAACTAACATAAACAAACAAATGTCTTGTTAACAGTCTCCTTCACCATACCAGGGTAACTAACACAAACAAACAAACGTCTTGTTAACAGTCTCCTTCACCGTACCAGGGTAACTAACATAAACAAACAAATGTCTTGTTAACACTCTCCTTCACTGTACCAGGGTAACTAACATAAACAAACAAACGTCTTGTTAACAAAGACATTTCATATTGTTTTGTGACATCTCATCTATGTTCCATATGCTTCCTTCAGTTCTGGTAAATCCTGTGCTTATGTCAGTTAATCTGTACATGCTGCTGTCTTGTTTATGATGTTAGGACAACTTTATTCACTCTTTCATTATTCCTCAGCTGCCCAAGGAACATTCATGCCTTCAACAAATTCATGACAAGTTTTTCTGTGTCACCAGGTCAAGGTCTTTCTGTGTCACCAGGTCAAGGTCTTTCCATGTCTTCTTTGTACTTTTGTCCAGTTTTCTTTGCCAGATTTTTGTGTGTGTGTGGTCTTCCTGTATTTATCTTATCCTGGGGATTTCAGAAGACAGGTTAGCTGACAGTAGAAGAGAAGAATTGACATGGCACAGCAAGATGACAAATCTGGAAGTGATGACAAGAACCAGACATGCACCAGTGGAACAAGAGATGAGAAGAAGTATCTAGTGACAGTCTGGACACACACACACAGTGAGGAAACATGTTGATAGCATTAACTGGCAGTCCTTGCTCTGGAATCCCTTAGGTAAGATAGGTAGAAGGAGATGATAAACCCATGGAGAAGAGAGCTGGTGACCTTCCCATAAGTATGACAGTGAAAGTTGACTGTGTGGTTTCTATGGAGATACAAGTTCATGGTTCCCTCTTAAAACGCCACAAGAGATGATTAATGTGAAATTGTGCATGTGGCTGAAAACCTCATCTTCTGAAATAACTTGCTCCATAAATCACCATGACATTAAAAATGTTTGGATACAGCCTTTTTTTTACAAGATATTTTGCCGTGGCAATTACACGCTCCTCAATGAGTGAAAGGAGAAAGCAAATGTCCAAGTGGATTGCTCTCCTACCAGCAGCGAGTCATACTTATTTTGTTTTCTGCATCCTTCATAAATTATTAATTCTTATTTTTATAATAAGGATTAATCAAATACAGCTCAAATGTCAGGGCAATTTTACTATATAACTCTGAAACATAGAGAACAAAACAAAAAAAGTTACAACCAAGATGTTACAGACTTTATACACAGATGCTCACACAGAACAGAAGAAATGAAATGGTATAAAAAAAAATAGTCCATTCACCAATTGATGTTCAACTTTAAAATTATTTTTCCAAAAAACTACCTGATGTAATGAATTCATATTTTGCATGTAGTCTTATATTATCCATGACGTTACAAATATGTTGTTGTGAAGTCAATATCAATTCTGCATTCTTCAAAACCGTAAATTCCTTTGATCTTTTCCGAATCTTACAAGAAGCACGGCTTAAAAATTAAATTTTACAGTATACTACGTCATAAATGTCAAAAGTAGGATCAGAGGCGTATCCATATCTGCTCACCACATAGGAAACAGCTATAAGTAGTGATACATAGTGGGGGTAAAAAACTGTATTCAAAACTATATTGTATACGACACGTAATATTATTCTATATGTTCAGAAAAAAAAAATATGTTTCAATATAATACAATGCAGCTATAACTTTACAATAATTTCACAATACGCCACTGACTTTACAGATTTGCACTAATGATGTCGCACTATTTCACCTTTCAACAGCAGACAACTGCGGTGCACGAAATGTCATGATTTTGTCTAATATATTTTTTTCTATTAAAAAACCATTTATTGCCCGTGCAAAACAACTGTACTGCTGACATGCTACATTTTAATACCGGTAGGGGAGTGTGTTTTTAATATAACCTGATGAACAGATATCTCAATCTAGATACATTTTCTGGAGGCAAAAAATGTTTTCATAACGTCATGGATAATATAAGACTACATGCAAAATATGAATTCATTACATCAGGTAGTTTTGTAGAAAAAAAAATTTTAAAGCTGAACATCAATTGGTGAACGGACTTTACAAAAAGATCACCGATGGGGATTTGCTAACAAGAACCAGACAAGTGGGACAGGAGATGAGGGAAAAAAGAAAGCATTGTTTAGAACACACACTGAGAAGACCAGATGATAACATTACAAGGCAATCTTAGTTTTGGAATCCCCAGGTAAGAAAAATAGAGGGAAACATAGAGAGAAGGATAAAGAAGACATTGACAGACCTTAAGTAGATGGGGAGGAGACAGGAAGGCTTAATGTCAATATGGTGAACCCCCATGCTCCACAAGGGTTGAAGAATGATGAGATAATGAATGTCTTAACATTTTAAATGCTAATTGTTGTTATCTATCTTACAGTTACAATTACTTTTCTTTTAATTCTTTTCATACTGCTGTTTCTTATTTGTGTTGTTCTATTTTCTCTTTAACATCAGTATGTTCCTATATTTGTTTCCTCTTTGCTTAACCTGTTCTCTCATCCATTTTTTTAAAAATGTCTCTGTTCTCTGTCAGGGTTTTATCTCCATCTTCCTTATTTTCTCACATATATTTTATCTTTCTCATCTACACTTTCTCTTTTCTTCTTCTTTCCTCTTTTCAAATGTTTTACTATCTTTCCATCTATTTATTGTGTAAACTTTTTTTCAGACTTTGTAACTCAACAACAGATCAAGAATGATGTAGCAACTTACCCATCCTGTTCATTATCGCTGGTTGTCTGGCTGGAGGTGGCACTGCCAATCTGTCTCCTGGCTCGTAACTGGGCCAGAAACTCTGCCTCCTGTCGCATCCGCCAGTGAAGGTCATCCAGACTCCAGGATCCCATATCTATATCCTCTGTTCCTCCAGATCTTGACATGACATCCTCATGTAGCTTCAACTCTTGATACAGCAAAAACATTTTAACATAAAAATGTGACCAAGATTATATTTTAATGAATCGTTACATATGTAAATCAAAGTTGTGATTAGCATCTTTTGATGTCTGACATTTTAACATCCTTTCGCTAATTGCTACAAAAAGTGCCTAACTACACAAGGGATGAAAATTATAAATTATTGATTCATTGATTAGCCATCAGGATACAGATATTTTAAAATCAGAAATAATATTTTTACAGTAATTAGCAGATAATGATTCTTTGGGCAAAAGTGATGATTTGGTGAATTTATTTTTATGATGCACATTTTTTGGTTTTGATTCATTGTTTAATAATTATTGTTTAAATTGTAATTGATAACAACGTGACCTGTAGAATCTATTGACACCTGTCACAGATTTTCAGAAGATTTATTTAAGACGCAGCAGGTGTTGAGCAGCCTAGTTTTATTTTCCTGGTTGAAAATAAGCTGCAGAGTTCTGGACTGGTTAGACCAAGCATTCATGTCATGTTACATTATTTTAATTTGTTAATATCAACTTTGCTACAATCCCAGTTTATTCAACTTTGCTACAATCCCAGTTTATTCAACTTTTCTACAATCCCAGTTTATTCAACTTTTCTTCAAACATCTTCAAATCTGGTATAAGTGATTGTGTCTCTCTTGTCCGCAGTCTCCTGTTGTTTATCAGTCTTATTTCTGACTTCTGTCCATGCCACACTGTTAAACTGTCAAGCATCTTCTCTCTTTTGTTCTTCTTTCATCTTTTTTTTCTTCAATCTTTCCTACTGCCATAATATATTCTAGCTAAAACATACATCAGGACAGTTGAATGCTGCCTTCTAATCTGAAAATAAGTTTCCTGTCCACATTGGCTTTTTTCAGGACATCCTCTTTTACTCCATTTAGCTGTTAACATCTTAACATTCATTTAGTAAAACCACAGCAATGTGGCCTCCACAGATTTTCTTGTTTCTGAACTAATTGTCTATGACTTGCTCCTTGTGACATGATTCATACTATATAACACCAAAATAATAACTGTCTGTTTTCTTCTTCTTCTTCCTCGTTCGCCTTCAGACTTCCACATTTATGACTCTAATAAAGGCAGTAGTCAACTCAAGGCCCCTGCAACATCTCCAAACAGTTTATAACTGTCTGTTTGACTTCAGTTGACACAGAATTGTTGAAGAAGATACTTTGACTTCAGTTGACACAGATTTGTTGAAGAAGATACTTTGACTTCAGTTGACACAGATTTGTTGAAGAAGATACTTTGACTTCAGTTGACACAGATTTGTTGAAGAAGATACTTTGACTTCAGTTGACACAGATTTGTTGAAGAAGATACTTTGATTTCAGGTGACGGAGATTATTTGAAGAAGATACTTTTCATTTTATAGAATGTTGCACTTGCTTTGGCTCTACTAAACTTCACCTCTGACATGCATCTTCCATTTGATTTCATGAATTTGTCCAGGTATTTGAATCTATTTCCTTGTACTGTCCTATATAAATTGATGGTGCATTCTGAAGAAGTTCTTTTCTTTTAGACATTTGTCTTCACCAACTACATAACAAGAAGTGGAAAGGGAAAGTATGATGATGATGATGATGATGAACTGTATAAGATATAAACAGATTAAAGCAATAATTAGAAATACTTCCAAAGAAAAATGACAAAGAGAACACCTAAATTAGATAAAAGCGAAGCAGACTAAGTCTTGCCAAGAAGAGACCTGATGATAATTTTACACCAAAAATATGAACAATAATTTCGTGACATTCACGCCATGGTATAAACAGTACAATACATAAGTTGTTAATACAGTCAGTAATTTGGGGACATTCACGCTGTGGTATATACAGTACTTACTTACTTAGTCGTTCCCCTTCTACCGTGAGGTGTAGAGGTGGTATATACAGTACAATTCATAAATTGTTAATACAGTCAGTAATTTGGTGACATTCACACTGTGGTATATACAGTACAATACATAAGTTGGTGGTACAGTTGTTGATATATACCGTACAATACATAAGTTGTTAATACAGTTGTTGGTATATAGCCTACAGTACAATACATAAGTTGTTAATACAGTCAGTAATTTGGTGACATTCACACTGTGATATATACAGTACAATACATAAATTGTTAATACAGTCAGTAATTTGGTGACATTCACACTGTGGTATATACAGTACAATACATAAGTTGATAGTACAGTCGTTGGTATTTAATTAACTTCACTTGACATTATTCAATGACATTTTTATATGACACATCATTTGGCATCTTCATCTAACATGAAAGCCATTACAGTTCACTTCCCATCATTCATTTTAGAAGCCACATTTACAAGATAAAACATGACAAACACACAGACTAATGCAGGACTTTGATTTCTACCACTCTGATGTAACTGTACCCTCTTTTTTGCACTTGACACAAAAAAAAAATATATTAAAGCTAAATTTTACTGATGAATTAAAATCTTTTAAACAAGATTGGCACACATTCAAACACTCTAAAGCTCTCTTAATCAACCTGAACAGATCTCCTGCCATTAATCTTAAATTAGTTCCGAAGTTCTTAACATGTGCTGTCCCATAAATAAACACCAGTTTAGAAATGGCTAAATCAATTATGTCTAAATGTCAGCTGTCAGTCTGTGCCAAGGGGCACACTACTCTCAATCTCATTCTGGGACAATTCTTCTTCTAGCAACCTCTATTGATTATTCTCATATTTTCTCCAGTACAGGAAGCAGAAGATAACAAGCCAGCAGGAGTGTTTGATTCACAGCTCTACTTTATTGGGGGGACCGGGGGTGGGGGGGGGGGGGGGGGGGGGGGGGGGGGGGGGGGAGAGAAGGGAATCTCTAGTAGGAATTTGTTAGGTATGATCTTAACAGTTTTTTTCTTCTTTTTTTTTTTGTTTTTAAGCAGAAATAACGAAGACAGAAAAAACAGATCCCTTTAGAAATTGTTTTTTGTATTTGCTATTTTCAAAGAGCTGGAGCTTAAAGAGAAAAAGTGGATATGGATAGGCTACTTTCAGGGAATAACCAACAAGTGTAGCTAGACATGCCTTTGACTAGAACCTACAGGGGAAGAAAAGAGTGGTAGACCAGAGAGAACATCAGGGATTGCAGTAGAAACTGAGGCAACTGGAGCCTTACAGGTGTAGTTGGAAAAATAGGCCTAAAATAGCCATTGGTTACTAGCAATTGTTGTAGCCTTATATTCTACAGGGAACGAAAGATAGAGAGTGAGTTAATAAGTGTGTTGCTTCACTTTAATCTGCTATTACAATTCACTTCCAATTGCAGTACAGTGGAGTAAGTCAGATCAGATCTGGATTAACTACCAGCAAGTCATCATCAGCCTTAGAAGAGAGTGTAGAATTTGGGGCAATGGGAAGAAGAACTGGAAATTAATCAACTGATACATGATCACGCCGGGGATAATGATGCCATTGTGTATACAGATAGGTCTGTGATTCGTGGTGAAAAATCAGGTTGGGGCTTCTCTGCTAGGGTAAAAGAAAGAATCGCTGCCAAACACAGCGGGGCTTACAAGATAACAACTTCCAGCATGAGAATGGAGGTAGAGGCAGCTACTGCAGCCTTAAGGTGGCTGACTGAAACTTCTTTTAAAAAGGCAGTCATTGTGTCAGGCTCTCAGTCCATGCTTTGAAAGGTTCTAAATTGTTGGCTATGGCATAAATAGAAAACATTCATAGAAGTTTTGAGTCTGCAGGAGCTGGGGTGGATCTACTGTCCTGATCATGCAAGGGTATGCGGTAATGAGAGAGCTGACAGACTAGCATCAAGAGCACCCACAGTGGGGACACTGGATATGGATCAGGGAGAGATACTGAAAGCAATTAATGATCGCATGTTAGAGAATGATGCTGCAACAGATGACTCATCAAGGTTAAGACTGTTGAAATTTGGCATCAAATGTAAGGCTTGCAGACGTGGATGTATGAGAGGATGCATCTGTCATGTATACAACCAGCGAGCTACAGGAACAGTTAGCATTCACACTTTTCGACATATACTGAGGGAGAATGTGCACCTATGGGTTTGCCCGGAGTGCAATAATGAGTCTGTTCAATAATAATAATAATAATAATCTGCCAAGACAAGGAATGTTTTATTTCCCATCTTCAAAACATGAGGAACTCTGATGTTCATAACAACCATACCACCAATGATGTCACAATACAGTATACATTATTTTAACCAGTCAGTATGCATGGAGGCATATCTGGAGTCATCCTTATATGACCACCAGCTGTACACAATGCTACAGTATATGTAAGTGAAGTGAATCTATGTCTGTGAGGCTAATTACATCCTCATTGACTCTTGAAATCATCCACACACTTCCCCTGTGGTGAAACTTGTTGAGAACCCCAACACTGCACACTAAGCTTGGAGAAGTCACTTGAGTCCCAGGTGTAATTCTTTGGCTTTGACTTGGTTGACTGCAGGCAGAAGGATCTTACTATGGACCCATGACAGACGGGGGAAGCTGAGATGTGGCTCTGTGCAGGACATGACAATTCCTTGAGAGAGCCCAGAACCAGAGTACAGAATTTTAGCTCTGCATAGTTGGAGACCCAACGGGCTGATCACCCGTTTGCCAGTCACTTTGATTACGGAAACAACAGCAAACGGATTGATTTGTCGTTGCCCTAAAGACGCCATTAGGCGTGATGGGAACAACGGCAAAGAAAATCTATTCGCTGTTGCCCTTAAGACGCCACTAGGCGTAATGGCCACTGACTGCTTTGCCGGTCGTTGGCTAAGGACGGAAGAAGAAGAAGAAGATAGTTGGAGAGCCCCCTTGGATGGCGAGGAATGCACAGTATGCCATGCACTTCTTACTCCTAGCTTAGGACCAGATGTGATGATCCTTTAAATGCAAGCCAAGCTGGATAAACTGGAGCTCATAACTTAAACTCAACGTGTTTCGGAATGGAATGGCAGAAAAGCCACAGGAAAAGACTCTTCAACTTGGTATTGGCTGCAAAAGAGTGAGAAGCTCAGCAGCCGTAGTCAGTGAAAGCAAACATCATACCACCCTTCCTCACACACACCTCACTTGCTCTGTTTATATAGATTTTAACGGAATATAATTTTCATGGGTTTTTTCTCTATGTGAAAACAGATTACTGTTATTGGAGTTAGAATGGTCTCTATCTTTAAGAATCACAAGGCACTATCAGGGAACAATGTAACCAGGCTGGTTACAACATCAATGTAAGAATGTGTATGACCGGGTCAGTTGGCCAGTCAATTGTGTTGTGCGCAGGTAAATATTTTGACGAGAGCTAATCCTTTATACGTTTCTGTTCCCACTTCTTCTTCTTTGATCCATAACCACCAAACGTCAAAGCAGTCAGCGGCCATCATGCCTGTGTTACGGTATATGTTATTAACGCCGTCTGCTAAAGGTTAGCAGACGTGCAATTGTAAAGGTTAAGACATTTAATATATTGCGATAGATGTTTCAATTATTGAACGCTCCATACACGATCGATTATGACGTGTCTAGCGTTGTTTGGGTCACAGTCGGTAACTAGGAGACGCTACCCTTTGTTACTTGACCGCCAAGCTGAATAGCTGCGTTTTCTAACCTTCCAATTCAATGGCATGATATAGCCATTTATATGTGCATTTATGATGGACCAGGGTCAGTCCTAGAACTCTATATGAGAGGAAAACTTACGGAGGTTAGTGTTTAACTAGTATCCTCAGAAGGAGGAGAATAATCGTCCAATTCGTATGAAATATTCAGACTCGCAGTCTCACTGTCGGCAGGTAGCCATGTCTATCTGCGCGTGCATATAGCTGTGATGTTCTGACGACAATACTGCATTGTATCCTTAAACGGACATTGACACGTAAACCAGCAGTCTACGTTATTGATTAATTTATGCATGACTTATACGGACTTATGTTCTGCTCATATTTGAAATGATCATCCTGTGTGTACATGTGATTAAATATTACGGACTCAATCTGAAGGCATTAATTACTTCATTAATGTTGCTGAGTTCAAGTATTACATGTTACTTCTTCATATCATGCTACTGAGTTGTATGAACGCTTCACCCTAATTCGCGTAATGATAAAACAAGCACGATCAACAAGAAATCATTAAAATAACTATACTCAGCACATGATCTTCAACCGGCAAATAACTCAGCAACAAAGTGGCGGCCGAATGCGGGGAACGACAGAAAAAAGAAACAAACTTCTGTTCCTTACGCACATGTTAACCATAATATTTACGATCAAGTTTCGATCACATGATCCAGTCGAAGATGACGTTGTACTCATTCTAATGCCTAACAACGTGACGTCACCGAAGGTCGTGTAGGTGAACTGTCGGAGAAACCAAAGCCGTTTTCTAAGTCTAACCAGGGGAAACATGAGCCATTGAAGCAAACACACGATATGGACTACAGGAGCAGACAGTCAGGGGCATTAGCCTAGATGTTGACGACCTCTAGCACTGATCTAAGCAACGGAAAAGATAAGTCTAGTTGTTTTAATACTGTCGTCATTGCAAACAGTAATACTGAGTCCATGCCTTTTGCCTGCATAGGCATGTCTTTTCTGAATGTGTTTCATGTATTTTTTGGGTTGTTTTAATGTGTTGTTAATTAGCGGGCCGGTTGGAGGGAACTGAAATCTCTGGGGAATGTCGCGAACAGCTGACCACCTAGATTTCAGTCGGTCTTAGGGCAGTTAAACGATTGCACTTTTGGAAGCCCCATTGAGGTTTGCCGGTGGACTGCCTGTCCAGATCTGCTATCGTTTGACGTTTGTGTTAGCTGTACCGTTCCGTAGATAACTGGTGTATTTTATTTGTACTAAGTTCACATTTTTATTCAGTTTTGTATCATGTTCGTTAACTATTTCGTCCAGTCTACTCTTACTATCATTTATTTGATGATTGTTAAATGTTCGTCCGTTATGAGTCCTGTGATGTCATCATTTTTTGCAGTCATTTTTTTTTGTGTACTTTGCATATTCAGTTGACCTCGGGTCAATCTTTGACCCTTCGTTTTCCGTGTGACACTTCCGCTTGTTTTATTTAGTTCATAAATTCATTTTTAATTGTGAAAATGTCTTGTTTGCGTCTTGACATTGTTTGTACCCTTTAGTTGCATCATTGTTTTGTTTGTACTCATGATATATATTAAATACTACATTAATAATATGACATTATATTCAATAATACACTTGTAATTTAATTTAATTAATTTTTTCTGACATTTAAGGTTAATATGGGACATTGCATAATTACGCAGTGATAGTCCAAGAAATTAGCACTACAATTTATAAGAGATGCCTAGGGCATAATAATAATAATAATAATATAATATATATATATTGACCAAATAAAATAATCTTATAGTCTACCTTTGAGGTGACAGACCCATTGTATATTATTTAATATACTTTTCTGGTACTAAGAGAGTGACTTAGTACATTGAACAATATAATTACTAGGAATCATACCCAACATTATTGGATATTGAGATTAATTGTGTGATGTAATTACATTATAGTTAACAGATATCATAACTATTTATGATATAGTTAGTACTTAGATACAATATTGTTACAAAATATTGTCTATTAGTTGAACTTAGACATAAGAGTTCAGTACTATTGTGATTATTTATATTGAATATTCCTAAGTTGAGTAAGTATAATAATTACTCTGAAGCTACTATTGACTATTTTAATCAGTAATTATCAATAATTACTTACCAGATAAAAGTCAAAATGCTTACTATAGACCATTTCGTTAAAATTGGTAAGGAATATGGTTATAAATCTCAAGAACTTCGTCAGTTTGCTGAGGCAGAACTGGAAAAACATAAAGCAGAAATGGAGGAACGTGAAAGAAAAGAAGCAGAGAAAAAGGCTGCATTAAAGAAAGAGGAGGAGGAACGTGAAAGAAAGGAAGCAGAACGTGAGATGAAGCAAATTGCCAAGGAAAATAGATTAAGAGAAATTGCTCAACAGGAAGAAGAGAATAAATTGAAACGAGAGGAAATTATTTTACAACAAGAAATGGAATTGGCGCGTATTAAATTGGAGACAGCAAGATTACAAGCACAAAGTGCTGATGCAAACCAGAATAATAACGCACAAAATGGATCGTCATCCAGCCAAACTAAACATTTCTACAACTTTAAATTACCCACTTTCAACTTAAACGTGGACGACCTTTCATCATTCCTGTCACGTTTTGAACAGACTTGCAAAACAAATCATTTGCCTGAAGAGTCATGGGTACTCAAGTTAAATGAATTCTTGGTTGGAGAACCATTGACGGCTTCTCAAAATGCTGACCCATCAATAGCAAATAACTACGGTGCTATTAAGTCCTTGCTTTTACGAAGGTTTCACCTGGACGAGGAACACTGTAGGTTGAAATTTAAGGGAATTTTACCTGAATCTCCAAAAGATTTTGCAGGATTCATTGCGAACATACGCAATACATTTAATAGATGGGTTGAACTGGCAGAAGTCAACAAATCGTACGACAAATTAGTTGATTTGCTACTATGGGATAAGGTATTATCTTCGGTTAGCCAGCCATTCTTTGCATATTTGCAGGAGCGTAAACCATGTACTATTGACGAGTTGGAAAAAAATTTCTTTAAACTACTGTTCGGCACATCCGAATGCAACCATTTCTAACTCCTCATTAAGAGAACCTCTACCTGTGGCGTCTAATATGGCCTACAATCATAATAACAAACAAAGACATCACAGTGTAGACAGAAGTAGGTTCCAAAGAAATCACAATGTTAACTTTCAGAAGGGACATAATAATGATTTCAACAATAAAAATGAGTTCAACAGAGGTAGATCACGAGATAGAAATTATTCACCTCAAACAAACTACCACAATAGTCAACATAACACTAATTATAATCGATCACATACCCCCAAAAATAACAATAACTGGAATGGTAATAATCATGGCTCGAGACATCGAGATAATAGTTACTATAGAGGACGACGAGATAATTCTAACAATTATACTCGGAATCGATCTCATTCTCGGGGATCATCTCATTACAACCATAATACAGGGGCGGCAGTTACAAATAATACTACCCCTATATCTCAGGTCCCACTTGACAATAATACAACACAGTCTTCTGCTGCATGTTTTGCTATTAATTATAATGTGGCAAATAGTTGCCAACAATGCAATCTTATTTTTCAGAAGGCGAAAGAAACAGTGCTTAACTGCGGACATATTACACCAGAGGTAGGTCTTGCAGTCAACGATGGAACAGGCTTACTAATTTTTAACAGGGGAATCGTTAATGGATCCGTCGTCTCAGTGCTGAGAGATTCAGGATCCACGACGATTGGTGTACGTCAGTCGCTGGTACATCCTAGCTGTGCGACAGGAGAATACGTCCGCTGCATGACATTTGGTGGAACTATTGAGTTTTACCCCACAGCTATTGTTCATATTAGAACACCCTTTTTCACAGGGAATGTAAAAGTATGTATGCTAAAAAATCCTATTGCTGATCTGATGGTTGGTCGTATACACGGCAGTAAAGATTGTACTCCAGATGAGATCATAGAATGGGAGAAACATAACCTATGCACTGGAAACGCCGTGACGACTAGAGCACAGACTCAACTCATGGAGAAAGTTGGTGATAATAAAATGGATGTAGACAACCAAGTGGAATTTGTAGTCAATTCACCTGTTGACAGGGAAACATTTGCAACCAAACAAAAAGAGGATAAATCTTTAAAAAAAATTGTTAAGCTGGTTGATAAAGTTGACAATCTATCCTCAGGTAATAATAACAAACATTGGTTTGTTATTAAAAATGACATATTGATTAGATGTTTTAATGACAAATCACAAATGAAACAACAAGTTATGGTCCCGTATACTTTTAGACGGTACATTCTTCAACATGCGCATGACTCACAGTGTGCTGGACATATGGGATATACTCGAACACGATCTCGAGTACTGTCTTCATTCTTTTGGCCAGGAGTGTCAAGAGATATTTCGCAGTATGTACGTTCCTGTACTACATGCCAAGAAGTGAAAGCACGTGGAGCTTTTCACACGGCGCCTATTCAGGCTTGCGATATCTCAGTAAGACCGTTTGACAAGATGGCCATAGATATTATTGGTCCATTGCTACCATCGGCCAGAGGACATAGATTCGTCCTTACGTGCATTGATTTGTGCACACGATGGCCAGAAGCTATCCCATTAAAGACCACCACTACCACAGATGTAGCTGATGCACTACATCTCATCTTTTCTAGAATAGGGTTTCCTAGAAAACTTTTATCAGACCATGGGTCACAGTTCATATCTGACACCATGAAGGAAGTCATGAAAACTTGGAACATTGATAGGAATTTAAGTAGTATTTATCATCCTATGACTAATGGTGCAGTTGAAAGACTTAACCGTACACTTAAACAACTACTACATAAGGTTACTGTTAAGCACCCTCATGACTGGGACAGAGCACTCCCAGCTGTTCTATTTGCTTATCGGGAGGTACCGCATGAACAAACTGGCTTCTCTCCCTTTGAATTAGTTTTTGGTGCTCCCCCAAGAGGTCCTATGGGACTAATAAAAGACTTATTAATTGACGCAGAGATGACTCAGGACACTCAGTCATCTTACGAGTATGTGATTAATCTTCGGAAGAACATTATTGAGTCTTGCCAGTTGGCAACAGCTTCTTCTGAGGCTGCAAAAGCTAAGGCTCGATCTCTACAAAATAGGTCTCGACGATTACGCCAATTATTCCCAGGCGATGAGGCTTATGTGTTACTTCCTCACAATAACAATAAATTATTGATATCTTGGAATGGTCCTTACAAAGTCATTGATAAAATTTCCGACATTGATTACGTCTTAGATATCAAGGGACACAAAAAGATATTTCATATTAACATGCTCAAGCAATTTCATACACGTCCTGAACACTTACAGTCAATTTTTCATGAACTAGATGACAACACAGTATCTACTTGTTATTATTCCAACTTATCCGTCATCCAGGAAGAAGAATCTTCTTTTCCTGAGGTACAGTTACCGTTACCGGTACCAGTAGTTCAACCTACTGAATCTTGGCGGGATGTAACCATCTCTTCAACGGTTACACCGCAACAGCGTCTACAGATTGCTAATCTCTTACAATCTTATCCAGATGTGTTGACCGACGTCCCGGGTCGCACATCGGCTATCAGTCATGACATTACTCTCAATGACGATACACCTATTCGTGTACATCCCTATTCGGTTCCTTTACATTTCCTTGCTAAAACTACTAAGGAACTTGAACAGATGTTGTCTCTGGGAATCATTGAGACTAGTAATTCGCCATTCTCTTCTCCATTAGTGATTGTCCGGAAGAAGGACAATAACATCAGACTATGTGTTGACTATAGAAAATTAAATGCCAAGACTATAGTTGACAGCGAACCACATCCACTTATCGACGACTTACTGCCACGTCTATCCAACGCAACTATATTTAGTAAGATAGACTTAACTAAAGGTTATTGGCAGATACCACTGACCGAAAAGGCTAAGTACTACACCGCATTTTCCACTCCACAAGGTCTATACCAGTGGAATGTGATGCCTTTTGGGCTTGTTAATGCGCCAGCTACCTTCATTCGCCTGATGCAACAAATTTTATCAGGTAGACCAGACGTTATTACATATATTGACGACATATGCTTGTTTAGTTCGTCGTTTGAGGAACATGTTTCGGGACTTAGATATGTTTTCGACACTCTAAGGAATTATCATCTAACTGCTAAACCTACAAAGGTTCAGATTGCGTGTAATGAGATAACCTTTTTGGGACATATCATTGGATCGGGATATATCCGAACGTTACCTAGTACAGTCTCCAAAATTCTAAACATAGCAGTTCCTCAGACGAAGAAACAGGTCAGGAGTTTGTTAGGACTTGTTCAATATTACAGTAGATTCATACCAAACTTGTCATCCATCACGGCTGTATTGTCTTCATTGTTAAAAAAAGACATGCCGGTGAAGGTGACATGGACTGGTATATGCAATGAAACTTTCAACAAAATTATAAATTTGTTTTCGCATGAACCAATTTTAAGACTTCCCGATGCTTCCAAAAGATTTTTCTTACGAACAGATGCTAGTAACTACGGCATCGGTGCATGCCTGCTCCAGAACCATGATGGCGTTCTACATCCTACATTATATATTTCAAGAAAGCTAAAGCCGGCAGAAACAAAGTATTCCACAGTGGACAAGGAACTTTTGTCAGTTATATGGGCAATCACAAAACTGGAAAAGTTCTTGCTTGGTGCTCCATTCACCATTCAGACTGACCAGCGTGCTGTAGCATCTTTGCGTAGATCAAACCACAAAAGTCCAAAACTCGCCAGATACGCGATCATCCTGCAGCCATTTGAATTCTCCACTGAACATATTCCTGGCACTGAAAACATTGTGGCGGATGCGTTGTCACGTAATCCTATTGACGACGAATAATCAACATTGACATTCCTAAAATACGTCAATCATCACTACATTGGATAGAACGGAGTATCAACTATAAGGGAACTAACCTTGACTTCAATTTAATAATTATAAACACTATATGCATCACAGAATTGAACTAAAGACAATCAAGGTATACATATTGACATTGAAACTTCGTCTAACGTCCATAAACAATATATGAATATTCGTTGAACAATCATGGAACAATATCTGACGACAAGTCGAACTTATTATCCTATGTGCACTTAATTCTTGGATCCTAGGATAATTGACATTTCTGTCCGACGGAAACGTTTCAACACTTTGTCTAAAAGAATTCATCAGGATCAGGACTACGGATGGATCATCATATCCTATACTAATTAATTAGTTAACTTATCTTCTTAATTGAATTATTATCAATAAAATGAAATGTGAGAAAATAATGAAATGAAAAAAACAAAAAAGAGAACGAAATATAAAAAGAAGAAATTATGAAAAGAGAAAATAAATCTCACACAAGTATTAGATTAATATTTTTTTTTTAATGTACCTATACGTTATTTAGTTAGTTAAATTAGATAGTTATTATTCACTAACACTTAACACACACAATTAAGTTAAACTTACATTCGAATTTCTTTCTACTTCTTCTCACTTATTTTGTCTTTTCTTCTCTCATAACATCGTGTTACATTAGAATCTTAATAATTTAACTCTTAGTTTAATTAATTAATTTAATTTTAATTAGTCAAATTAATTCCTATATGACATACTAATACGACAGACCTTACTTTAATTTAATTCTATCATTCACTATTGACATTACACATTTTATTTAGTTGATATAATAATATGCATAATATTGATATATAATATGATTAATGTTAGATGACTATGACAAATAGTTAGTTGACATGACCGCGACACGGTTCTACTCAGAACATCGTCGGCCATATGTCACAATGGTGTTAAATTTTTTGAAAAATTGTTAAGTCGGATAGATCTTGAAAAAAAAATCTATCGATTTTTTTTTCCCCGGTGTACAGGGAATTGTTACGGTATATGTTATTAACGCCGTCTGCTAAAGGTTAGCAGACGTGCAATTGTAAAGGTTAAGACATTTAATATATTGCGATAGATGTTTCAATTATTGAACGCTCCATACACGATCGATTATGACGTGTCTAGCGTTGTTTGGGTCACAGTCGGTAACTAGGAGACGCTACCCTTTGTTACTTGACCGCCAAGCTGAATAGCTGCGTTTTCTAACCTTCCAATTCAATGGCATGATATAGCCATTTATATGTGCATTTATGATGGACCAGGGTCAGTCCTAGAACTCTATATGAGAGGAAAACTTACGGAGGTTAGTGTTTAACTAGAATCCTCAGAAGGAGGAGAATAATCGTCCAATTCGTATGAAATATTCAGACTCGCAGTCTCACTGTCGGCAGGTAGCCATGTCTATCTGCGCGTGCATATAGCTGTGATGTTCTGACGACAATACTGCATTGTATCCTTAAACGGACATTGACACGTAAACCAGCAGTCTACGTTATTGATTAATTTATGCATGACTTATACGGACTTATGTTCTGCTCATATTTGAAATGATCATCCTGTGTGTACATGTGATTAAATATTACGGACTCAACCTGAAGGCATTAATTACTTCATTAATGTTGCTGAGTTCAAGTATTACATGTTACTTCTTCATATCATGCTACTGAGTTGTATGAACGCTTCACCCTAATTCGCGTAATGATAAAACAAGCACGATCAACAAGAAATCATTAAAATAACTATACTCAGCACATGATCTTCAACCGGCAAATAACTCAGCAACATTAATGAAGTAATTAATGCCTTCAGGTTGAGTCCGTAATATTTAATCACATGTACACACAGGATGATCATTTCAAATATGAGCAGAACATAAGTCCGTATAAGTCATGCATAAATTAATCAATAACGTAGACTGCTGGTTTACGTGTCAATGTCCGTTTAAGGATACAATGCAGTATTGTCGTCAGAACATCACAGCTATATGCACGCGCAGATAGACATGGCTACCTGCCGACAGTGAGACTGCGAGTCTGAATATTTCATACGAATTGGACGATTATTCTCCTCCTTCTGAGGATTCTAGTTAAACACTAACCTCCGTAAGTTTCCTCTCATATAGAGTTCTAGGACTGACCCTGGTCCATCATAAATGCACATATAAATGGCTATATCATGCCATTGAATTGGAAGGTTAGAAAACGCAGCTATTCAGCTTGGCGGTCAAGTAACAAAGGGTAGCGTCTCCTAGTTACCGACTGTGACCCAAACAACGCTAGACACGTCATAATCGATCGTGTATGGAGCGTTCAATAATTGAAACATCTATCGCAATATATTAAATGTCTTAACCTTTACAATTGCACGTCTGCTAACCTTTAGCAGACGGCGTTAATAACATATACCGTAACAGCCTGGTGGCGTCTTGTAGGGCAGCAACAAATTGATTCCACTTTGCTCGGTCGGCGGCCATCCTTCGTACAGTGCCCCAACTGTGGTTCATTCTTTGCATCTCAGCTTCCACAGTTCTCCGCCAAGTTGTTTTTGGTCGGCCTCTCTTTCGCTTTCCCTCGGGCGTCCATAGCATAGCTGTTCTTGTGATGGTATCAGGGTCCCTTCTGAGGACGTGGCCAACCCAACTCCAGCGTCTGCCAGCTATAATGGTGTGCATGTCCTCCTGGTTACTCCGAATAAGTAGTTCTTGGTTGCTGATGGTGTTTAGCCAAAAGATTCGGAGAATTTTCCTTAGGCAGATTGTGTGGAAGGAGGACAGTTTCGACATTTCCTTCTCTGTTACTCTCCAACATTCCACACCATAGAGAAGCACAGAAAGTACACAGCTCTCATACAGTTTTAATTTGGTGTTTGTGCTGTACTGGGAAGACTTCCAAATGTTGTTGAGAACAGCAAAGGCTGTTCTCGCTTTATTCATTCTGTTGTTAATGTCCTTGCTTGTTCCGCCGTCAGGTGTTACTTTGCATCCTAAGTAAGTAAATGTGTCTGTCTGTTCTAACTTCTGGTTCCTTACTGTTATTGGCTCAGGATTGCCCACATTTAGTGTCATGACCTCTGTCTTCTTCAAATTGATGTTCAGGCCAACCTGCTGGCCATACTTATTCAGTCTATCGGTTTTGTCTTGAATGTGTTGATGTGAATGCGCTAGTAGTGCAATGGCATCTGCATATTCCAGGTCTTCCAGTGTAGAAAACGTTGTCCATCTAATTCCTCTTGGGCTGCCCTCTGTTGTCTGGCACATCACCCAATCTATGACTGTCAAAAATAATGTTGTTGATAAGGGGCATCCCTGTCGTACTCCTGTTTTCACTTCGAAAGTTACATTACTCGATCCAACACTGCACGTAAAATTAGAATAGAGGCTTTTTATGATGGAAACAATGCGGCTGGGAATTCAGGCTGTCCCTGTGTATGCTGTCAAAAGCCTTTTCAAAATCAACAAAGTTAATGTACAGCTGTCTCTGCCATTCTGAGCACTGCTCTATAATGTTCCTGAGGGTAAATATATGATCTGCACATCTTCTGTTCTTTCTGAAGCCCGCTTGTTCTTTCCTCAGTTTATGGTCAACTGCTTTTGAAATTCTCTGGATGATTATCCTGCCTAGTATTTTGCTGGGAACTGAGAGGAGGGTAATTCCTCTCCAGTTGTTGCAGTCTGCAAGGTCGCCCTTCTTGGGCAATTTAACAATTATTCCTTTACTCCACTCTGTTGGTGTTGTCTCAGTTTCCCAGATTTGTGCAAATAGTGGTTCTAATAGTTCTGCTGCTAGTTCAGGGTCTGTCTTGAATAGCTCAGCATTTAGATTGTCTTGACCAGGCGCTTTTCCATTTTTTAGCCCTTTGATGGCTGTGATGATTTCTTCTTTTCGTGGAATGATTACTGTTATTGGAGTTAGAATGGTCTCTGTCTTTAATAATCACAAGGCACTATCAGGGAACAATGTAACCGGGCTGGTTACAACATCAATGTAAGAATGTGTATGACCGGGTCAGTTGGCCAGTCAATTGTGTTGTGCGCAGGTAAATATTTTGACGAGAGCTAATCCTTTATAAGTTTCTGTTCAAGTGTTTACAGGCCTTCCGCCTGAGTTGGAGATTCTTGTCTGAAGTTAATTTTTCTTCCCAAGTTCGTTCTTACCCTTTTAGGTTTAGTGATAAGCAATATCGTATAATGGTTTTCAAATGTTCCAACTGTACGTTCCAAATAAAACACAGCAATTTGTGACCGCTTGGCATACACTACAATTAATACGTGTTAAAAACTACATATAATGAGAATAACAACGTTAAAAGCAGTTAAGACATTTGTGCACAAAATACAGTGTCATGACAAGTTCAGAACTTGTAAACTTAGAAACTTGTCAACTAAAAAAATAAACTTGTCTTGATAATCTCAAAGACGAAGTTCCCTTAAGTACTATAACAGCCTAGCAAAAATTTCTATCTATCTAATCCTGTCTATCACCCACATCTCTCCTTTGTATACAGCTCCTGTATTTTTCCCGCCTTTTTCCACACGACTGATTTTTTTTTCACACGTTACAATTTTCTACACACGTCTCTCTGTTTTCGACAATTTGCACACGACTTTCTGTTTTTCGACTTTTGTGACATCTCTCTTTTCCATCAACAATGGAAAAAAACACAAATAGCAACTCTCACTTCACAAAATTTTCCACTCAAAAACACGCATTCAATATTATTTTCTGAGACTGCACTGTCTTACCCTCTCAGAGCCATGACTGCTAACTGAACTTTTAATTATACTGCGTTTTGTGCAAAAACGCCTTATCTGCTTAACGTCTGTTATTCTTATTCTATATAGTGTTATAAAGATACTCGTTAGACTGAAGTGTGAAGCTACAGGGTTTCAAACCCAGTAATTCTGCAGCCACAGGCAAGCACTCTAACCATTTTGGCAATAGGGCACTCAAGTGTATCTGAGGCACTGATAAAATAACTCATAAACTGCTGCAGGAGTGGCCAAAATATGAGAAACAGAGAAAGTACAGATCATAGTCACTGTTGCCAGTCAAGAAGAAGAAATTGGTTGGATAAAAGAAAAAGAAAAAAACAGCTATATTTAGCAACAATAGTGAACGGACAGTCCCCACAGGAAAGCTGTTTCTAATTAGACATGTTTTTAGTCCATGATCAATGCTTGTGGTCGTGAAATGATTACTGATTCTATTTTTAGATCTTCAGCGAGCTAGATTGAGTCTGTGACCTGAGGCTTGTCTGAATTTGATGGTCACTAATCACAGTGAGTGTCTGTGAGTGTCAGCATTAGTCTGCATGCATGCCAGAGTTCCGATGTTCCTGATTTATTCATTATCAAGTGTGATGCCGTAAGGTGCAGGTGATAATGTCTATCTACAAATCTTGATGTCAAATACACCTGATTGATTGGACTCTATTTTAGTTCACGTAATGTTTACATAAGGATTTATTATTATTCATTTATATGTAAATGTTTAATTACTTACATTTGTAAAGCTTCAAGGCTTCTTGTCTCTCTGGAATTACCGAATGGAGTGCTACTATTAACTTTTGTAGCTTACAATGACCATTAATATCCTCATATTTACTGAATGGAGTGCTACTATTAACTTTTGTAGCTTACAATGACCATTGATATCCTCATATTTACTGAATGGAGTACTCTGATTGTCAGATGAATGTTATGGACCCCTTTGGCTGTTAGATGAAGGCTATGGGCCCATTTGATTGTCAGATGAAGGCTATAGACCAATTTGAATGTCAGATGAAGGCTATGGAGCCCTTTGATTGTAAGATGAAGGTTATGGGCCCCTTTGGTTGTCCAATGAAGGATTTTAACCCCTTCTTGAACAAAATGTACATAAAAGCATAATTTAAAATTTTACATTTTAGGTTGTGTGCACTGACCCACTAGAAAAGGGTCCATGGACTACAGGTTAATAAACCTTGGCTTAAGATAATCTGTGAGCTGACAGAGGGAACACAGTGATGAGGAAATAGAAGCGAGAAATAAACAGATAACATTAAGATAAAAGAGATAAAGAGAACAAGGGTAGGCAGAGTAACTGATATAACAAACATAAATACAAAGACAATGTAGGAGAAGATGTTTTTTTTTTCGTGTGGAAAAACATCACATAAATTTAAAAAATGGATATAAAGGAAAATATATAACACAGACACAAAAATCAAGTTATTAATTAGAATATAATAAAAGTTATTACTTGAAGAGAAGAAGAGAAAGGAGAAAAATAAAGTGATAGTATCTAAGATAAACAGCAGCTGTAAGAATTAGCAGCCAAATAAGAACGTTTCAGCAAGTTAAAAATTTGTGTCGGGCAGGAATGTGTGCTGTCACCGGATCTGTTCAATCTGTACAGTGAAAACATAATGAGATCTCTAGAGGTCATGGGAGCCGCGGTAGCATAGTGGTTAGTGCACTGGCTTCCTAGCTCAGTGGTCTATGGTTCGATCCCCAGATGAGGTGGGATTTTTTTAGGCCGCAAATGGCTCCTGGGTCAACCCATCCCCAACTGGGTACCAGAGCAACTCTGGAAAGGTTAAGGCGGCCGGCGTGATGCTGACCACATCACCCCTAGTGTGCCGATGGTCAAGAAAATATGGGCCTAACACCATATTCCCAATATGTCAATGGGCGTGTAACGGGATCCTTTCCTTTACCTTACCTAGAGGTCATGTCAGGAATATCATTCGGTAAACATAATATAAACAACCTGAGATATGCTGATGATACAGTCTTAATAGCAAAAAGTGAAAAGGAGCTGCAGGAAATGGTTGATACAGTAGTGATAGAAAGTAAAAATAAAGGCCTTAGCCTTAACAGCAAAAAGACAGAAGTAATGGTCGTCTTGAAGAAAATGGCTTCCCCAGAATGCACTATCAAAGTAAATGGAACAGTTTTAAAACAGGTCAATAAATTCAAATACCTGGGCACATTAATAACAACGGATGGAAGATGCATCTCAGAAGTGAAGAGCAGAATAGCTCAGGCAAAAACAGCATTCTATCAAATGAAGAATATTTTATGTAACAATTTTTTGTCATTGGAAGTAAGAAATAAGAGTTCTTCAGTGTTATATAGAACCAATCCTAACATATGGGAGTGAGTCATGGACAATTAGTAAACAAGTAGGGAAGGCACTAGAGGCCACAGAGATGTGGTTTTACAGAAGAATATTAAAAATAACAGCCAAAAAGAGTAATGAGGATGTCCTGAGAGAGAAACTTATTTCACAAGTTTAGAAAGAAGCAGTCCACTTTTTTGGGTCATGTTATGAGAAGAGGAAAGCTGGAATATATCGTAACAACAGGTAAGATTGAAGGAAAAAGAGATAGGGGAAAACAAAGAGAGCAAATACTGGACAATTTGACATCGTGGCATGGAAAGAAGTCAACAGCAGAATTGATCGATTGTACTGGAGACAGGAAGTTGTGGACAGACATGATCTCCTATGCCGCTAGGCACGGTACTTGAAGAAGAAGAAGTAGTATATAAGATAAATGGAAAGAAAATAAAGATGATGGAACACCAACATGAGCAATGATGTCACATACAAAAAATGAGTATAAAAGTTGGAGACAGATAAATATTTGATAAAGATAAGGTAGGATAATATTTTTAAAAATAAGACAGATAATGGGCTTACCGCTCAGTTGACTTTCTAACTGATCATCGTCCTCTGGCTCACTACCATCATCTGTACAAGATACAAGTCATCATCTTTAATAACACACATTCAGTCACGTTTGCTGATACTAAACGATGTTTAAAAAACCAAAGCTTTAAATAACAATCTTTTTAAAAATCTTGCTTTAATCATGGAAACAATCTTTTAATCATGGAAACAATCTTTTAATCATGGAAACAATCTTTTAATCATGGAAACAATCTTTTAATCATGGAAAAAAAAAGAAGTTAGTTGCTTATCCTTTACAGGACGTGGCAATCAACCCCAGCTTTTATTGGCTGTTTGTGATTTTTCAAGGCAATTTTTTACATTCAGTAGTTTGCCATTGCTTTCTGAACGGTACGGCGCTTATACCATTGTTAAAAATCCACACAAAGCGATCTGCTACCAAACCGCCTGCAGCGGGTTTCGAACCTGGTATATCTGGATTATGAAACTACGTTCATATCCATTAGGCCACAGACGCCGACATCATGGAAACAATCTTTTAATCATGGAAACAATCTTTTAATCATGGAAACAATCTTCCTGGAAGAGGAGCAGCTGTAGTGGTGGTTCAGTGATTGACAGAGAGAGAGAGAGAAATGAAAATGATGATCAAGATGATAAATGTAAAAAACTGCTACCGGTATTGCTACAAATAAAAACATATTTTAAAAACAAAACTTGAACAGTGAAATAATAGAGTTTTGTGTGTGTGTGTGTGATTATGCTAATGACAGTAGATTCCTTCAAATATTAATAAGGTCTAGGCAGATTTTGGACTCATAAAAACTATGTGTCAATTATTACAGGGTTAAAATAACACAAAATTTGACAGAAATGTAACATAATACTTTCTGTTGTTATCTCTTTAGGTGCTAAATCTTCACCTGACTGACTATATGACCTTGTAGATCAGCAGTTGAACAAAATATGTTCATTCATCAATTCACCAAATTCAGACACTTTCTGGGACCCAAAGATGCAGCAATAGAGAATGCAGTCAGCGACCCATAGCTTGACTACTTGCGTCACGGTCAGCGAACCAGAGCTGAACAAGACCCTACTCCACCTCCACGTGGTGGTCCTGGAAACAGGCTGCTTCACTGCAGTCTGGCTGAGAGAGTAGGGATCGAAGAGGGAAGGCAAACCCGGTCCCAAAAAAATGCCGTGCTGAAGTCGGATGTGACGGCCGAAAGGCGCAGAGATATCACAGCTTTGCTGTAAACAGACACAACGCAACCACCGTCCTTTTCAGGACGAACGAGGAAGGAAGAAGAAGAGACATTTTCTAAGAGGGGGTTGACTAGCATCTTTTTATTCAATTATTTTATAACAAAGAAGAAGAAAGAAAGCATTTGATAGAGGATGAACAGGATATTGTTATCAAATTTTTTTTTCCGGGGGGGGGGGGGGGGGGGGGGGGGGCGGTGGGAGAGAAAGAGAATTAACATTTGAGAATGCCGCGCTGGTGTAGTGGTTACCAAACTGCGATGGCGACCGAGTGACCCAGGATCAAACCCGGGCGAGGACATTTGGACTGGATTAACTTGAGCCCTGGCGAGTACATTGGAAGTATTGTCGTCGACCAGGGACTGGCGTCTCCTGAGCCAACCCAGCTCTAATGGGTACTTCCGAAATCGGCGAGTATCTGCCTGAATTGCGAGGGACACCTGTCTCTGTACAAGAAAAAAAGGGATACTCACTGTTAAGTCCTTTTTGCGCGTGTAATTTAAATGTTGAGCACATCTAAGAAAATATATATATATGATTAATTATTTACGCGCTGTCATACACTATGTTGAACACAAAAGCGCAACGCGGTGCGCTCGGGTTTGTTGCCAAAGAACAATTACGTTATAAGGGAGATGCCTAATGTCTATGACCTGAGACGGTCGTCTTTGGGCGGAGCTGATTTTAAGTCTTGCCCAAATTGTGGGAAACATTCATGAAGATATTATAAACCTCCTTGTATGGAGTATCTACGTTAGCCAGTACAAGGCTCGTTTGCATATTATACATTATGCTATTTTCGTCATTGCCAAGATCTGGCTGAACTTCGACACACATACGCCATGTCGTGTCGCTAGTGGGTTCCAGATCCTTACCGAATATTATCGGGATTATTCTTCAATATATTTAGAGGGTTATTCAATAAAACCCCAGTCGTTTTATACAAGCTCCGTAATGAAAGCCATGGTAGAACTACTTGCCGTAAAGTTCATCGCCGTCCTTGAAGGGTCGGCCGTTATAGAATGTCGATCAAGTCCATAATCAAAGTTATATGAGAATGCAATGAACTATGATGTCTTGATGTTATAACCTAAACTATTGATATGATGCCTACTACTACAATGATTGATCTTCTGTATTGCGTCCACCAAATAAACGTGTGTCTGATGTCAAGCCATGACTCCAATCAACATTGATTACCAGTTGGTCAAATTATGTATTAACCTTGGCCCATCTTTCGGCCCACGATGTTTTTATTATTCGCGTTCTATATTAGTCGGCAATCCTTGTAAGCCCGACCAAGACTGACAACATTTTAAGTCAGTAGACATATTGACAGTCTCGTATAAAGACACGCCGTGTTAACCAAACATATAAAATTAATCGGCGTATCACTCACGTAAAAATCAGTCTCAGGTTAGACATACTAACCTGAGAATTCGCCTCGAGTAATAGCGGGCGTACGGAAAAATAAAAAATAAACATTTGAGAGAGTCTGAATAGGATATTTTTATATAATTTTTTTTTACGGGGTGGGGGGGAATTAACATTTGAAAGAGTCTGAATAGGATATTTTTATCTAATTTCTTTTGGGGCAAAAAATTAACATGTGAGAGGGTCTGAATATGATATTTTTTATCCATTAATAAAACCAAAAAAACAACATTTGAGGAAGTCAAATAAACTGACACTGACAAAAACAGGAAGCACAGATTCCTCATACAGATCAATACCTCATTTTAAATAAAAAAACCAAGTTTACAGGCATCTCTGAAAGAACAAAGACAGACAGCACAGATTCCACATACTTATCAATACCTCATGTTAAATAAAAGAACCAAGTTTACAGGCATCTCTGAAAGAACAAAGACAGACAGCACAGATTCCACATACTTATCAATACCTCATGTTAAATAAAAGAACCAAGTTTACAGGCATCTCTGAAAGAACAAAGACAGACAGCACAGATTCCTCATATTTATCAATACCTCATGTTAAATAAAAGAACCAAGTTTACAGGCATCTCTGAAAGAACAAAGACAGACAGCACAGATTCCACATACTTATCAATACCTCATGTTAAATAAAAGAACCAAGTTTACAGGCATCTCTGAAAGAACAAAGACAGACAGCACAGATTCCTCATACTTATCAATACCTCATGTTAAATAAAAGAACCAAGTTTACAGGCATCTCTGAAAGAACAAAGACAGACAGCACAGATTCCTCATACTTATCAATACCTCATGTTAAATAAAAGAACCAAGTTTACCCAGGTGTCTATGACAGAACAAAGACAGAATAGTTCCACAGCTCCCTCAGACATGTCCTACGAGGTGACTAATATGACTAAATGTATTTGGGACTTGCAGCCTCATCATGTCAGGATAAACTGCTAGAGAAACTACCACTACAAGTCCACATACTCGTACATGGTGCACATTTCCTCCAACTACAGCGGTGGTTCCATGCTCCACAGGGAGTGAGAATGGAGTAATGGTGACAATGATTATAAAGAAATAATCATATCTGATGGGACAAAAAAACATATCTGGACCATTAAAGGAACAAACCACTTGCATACAATGTCAGATATCTATATATCTAAATGTACCAGCACAAAACACCAATAACAGAGATCATGCATACAGAACACCAGACTAGCAGCAAAGACGATCAAGATGACACAAATAGAAAATTACATTATACTGTCAGGAATAAAGGTGCATAAAGCACTCACAGGCTGTTGTAGTTGTGGTTTCTCTAGCAATTTGTTTTTCATGATGAGGTTGTCAGCCTCATGCACAACCTCATACACAACCTCATACACAGCCACATACACAGCTTCATACACAACCACATACACAGCCTAATACACAACCTCCTACACAACCTCCTACACAGCCTCATACACAGCCTCATACACAACCTCATACACAGCCGCATACACAGCCTCATACACAGCCTCATACACAGCCTCATACACAGCTTCATACACAACCTCATACACAACCGCATACACAGCCTCATCCACAACCGTATACACAGCCTCATACACAACCGCATACACAGCCTCATACACAACCTCCTACACAACCGCCTACACAGCCTCATACACAACCGCATACACAGCCTCATACACAACCTCATACACAGCCTCATACACAACCCCCTACACAGCCTCATACACAGCCTCATACACAGCTTCATACACAACCTTATACACAGCCTCATACACAACCGCATACACAGCCTCATACACAACCCCCTACACAGCCTCATACACAGCCTCATACACAACCTCATACACAACCTCATACACAGCTTCATACACAACCTCATATTAGTCATTCTAAGGTACAGTATTTAGGGAGCAGAAATCATATTCTGTCCTTGTCTTATCAAAGATCTATTCGGGGCAATGACCTTTATAAATATTTATTAATTACAACCATTGTCACGTTAGACAGGGTATTATGAAACTTAAAAAACTCTTCAGGTAACGGTGTCAAGTCTACATTCAGGTACAATACTGGATTACCCTACGGCAAACTTATCTGAACCAGGACTCACCTGAATGCAGTTCTTTGACTAATGAGGACATGGCGTTGGTCACAGAATCTGCAGCCATAAGGAGGTCATTTCGCAGTGTGCGAGTTAGGGCAGCAGACGATGAAGTGTGACCAGTGAATGCTTGTTTAACATCTCCTCCAAGACCACTGAGGTTAAGATCACTTGAGGTACACGGAGCTGGTTAACGAGGCCGAAAAAGAATAATTACAATCACAAAACAAATGTAAACAGGTGATCTGTGCTTGGACAAATACAGAACATACCAGTCAATACACAAGAGAACACAGCATTCTATAACACTGAATATTGTTTATCAAGGTGTAAGACAGCATCTGGCCAGAAGAATATTCTTCTGTGTTTGGTAATGTGGCCATTAGGCAACCACAAAACACCCACTCTATACTAAAACTTGTAGAGGTTCCTCTTTAGATGTCAGAAATACATGCAATGTTATATGGCGTCACGTGCTAACTACGACAACACACTGCCATAATGGCAGAAGACTACTAGGACTTTATCAACGGTTCCTTACAACCACACAGGATAAATAAATCAATAAACTCCATAACGAACTATACCATCTCCATTATAAAGTTTTCAAAACAGAATTTGTTACATAAACAGACAGCATGTGCAACTTTGCAATACGAAATCGTTATTATCTATTAATACATTCACTTCTGCTACAGACTCTTAGCAAACCATTGTCAGCATCAAAGCTTGAAACTGAAGTAGCAGCCATAACATACATCAGTATTTCAGAATGAGCTCTTTAAAAATCAATGTCACACATCTGACCTGACACACTGGATGGAGGCATTCAACACTTTATACGTCGTCAACATGCTGATAAAAAAGTAAATGTCAGATTCACGTTTTCAATAATAGATGTCTCACACAGGACCAAACCAATTTTTATTTTAGGCTGTCTCACAAAGATACCCCATTAGCGATGTACTAATTTTTATTTTAGGCAGTCTCACATGGCTACCACATTAGCGAGGTGCTAATTTTTATTTTTTTTAAACAGTCTCACAAAGCTACCACATTAGCCAGGTACTAATTTTTTCTGAGGCCGTCGTCTTTAGTTCTGCTCATTAGGGTCAAGGTGCTTTGATTTCCACTCCCTACCTCTCTTCTCCTTGTTCTTTTCTCGTCACTTCCCCTGCGGGTTTCAGCCAAGAACTTATCTGGTTATCATGGCTAAAGGTATGTCCCAAAAATCTAGTAACGCCAAGTCGTAATAGTTATTATTTGGCTTTCTTCCATAGAACTGTGCACGTGACCATCAGATTCAGAAACGGGTCCTCAAGACGCAGCAATAGAGACCGCAGTCAGCGACTCATAGCTTGACTGCCTGCGTCAGGACCAGCGAACCAGAGCTGGTCAAGACCGCACTCCACCTCCACGTGGTGGTCATGGAAACAGTCTGCAGCTGTGCAGGCTGGCTGAGCGAGTGTGGATCGAAATGGGAAGGCAAACCCGGTCCTAAAAATGCCGTGCAGAAGTCGGATGTGTCGACCGAAAGGTGCAGATATCACAGCTACATTGTAAACAGACACAACGCAACCACCGTCCTTTTCAGGGCGAACGAAGAAGAAGAAGAAGAAGAAGATTCAGAAACTACCACTAAGGCTACAGTCGCTGAAACTCTGAAGTTCGCATCACCATCTATTAACATCAAAGTCCTAAACTTCATAAAAGTCAGCGGGATTGAATGAGACCCCACAATTAACAGAAGGCACTGCGACAAATGAACTCACCTGGTGACGTAGCAGTTCTGTTAGCCAGGGCAGCAGAGAAGGTGGGAGACAATCCACTCCGTGACCGTGGAGAACTGTTAGGGGTCGACCGCGGAGATGTTGGGTGGGTCTATAAAATAAAAAACAGCATTATTTATGTTATATGTTTCATGTTATGGACGTTGACCACAGCAGACATTCGTAACTTATGTTTTAAATCACAACTTGAACAATGTTATGGACGTTGACCACAGCAGACATTCGTAACTTATGTTTTCAATCACAACTTGAACAATAGCGGTTTTAGATTGTGCCAGGCTCTAGGCAAGCATGAACTTACGAGGCTCATTTTAAATAAATTCTTGTGGGTATCGACAAGCATATATTTGTGAGCGAGGCCTCTAAACGCGCGAGGCCCTTGTCAAAAGCCTAGCTTACCTATGCCTAAAACCGCGACGCCACTGACTTACGATTCAAATTACTAATTTGTGCTTATTCATCATGTAGGTTCTCTAACAGCCACAGAGGCACTCAAACTTGAACAAATCTTTAAACAAAAAATTAATTAATCAAATAAAAATGCCAAACAAAAACAAGAAAAAAATCTTACAGAAAAGAAGAAACAAAAATGACAATGATGCACAATGTTAAACAAAAGTGTGTAGAAAAGTTAGCAGCACAGTTAACAGCGAGATGCAGACACGAATACTGTTTGGCACAACATGTGACTGACTAGCTTTGTTGTCAACACTAAATGTGCTCATTACATTTCTCTGATGTGTAGTTCCCGGCGGTCACTGAGGAGTCAAAGAAAGAACTACTGCTCCGTCAGACATGTCGTATGAGGCGAATAACATCAGGTTGTGCACTACGCCGGCAACCTCACCATGCATGACAAATTGCTATATAAGCTACCGCTGCGAGAACACATGAGTGCTTTGGTGCAGGACTCTTTCAAACAGACGAGTAGTATTAGTAGTAGTAGTAGTAGTAGTAGTAGTAGTAGTAGTAGTAGTAGTAGTAGTAGTAGTAGTAGTAGTAGTAGTAGTAGTAGTGGTGGTGGTAGATCAATGCTCCATAGCCAGTGTAAATGGTAATGAATGAATAAGTTCTCATGTAAATATTATCATATCTTTCACACACACGTCTGCTGTAGTTTTCAGTATGTCTGTACTGCTTGATAAAGGAGTTTTAAGACACGGGACATAACAGTCATAGATGGAAAGCCTACTTTAACAACATCAATAAAATGAAATATGAAACAAGGATTCAAACTCAAACCTAATGAGAAGCAACAAAGGTTTAAACTTACAAAACACAAGGGTTACAACTACTGCATAAATGAGAAAGAAGGATTTAAAATCATGTCAGTTTCCATCAAAAGCAAACAGCAGGCTTTACTTTTGAAACTATTTCTAAATACTGTATTTTATTTCAAATATTTCATGTGTAGTGACATACAACCTGTTACATATAACTATTTCTAATAATGTTGATGAAAAATGCAGCTGAATACAACTAATGTCTTATTTAAGCAGTTTACATTCGATAATTTTTAACAGGACGGTCCCTACTAGAAGTTACACATAAATAAAAATATTTAAAAAGGAAACTATTCTAGCTCTGGACATTTTAAGTCTGAAATGATACACAATTTACATCTTTCCAAGTAGGCTACAAGTTCACAAAATGATATACTTCCTTACTTACTGAGTCGTACCTCTTCTACCGTGAGGTGTAGAGATTTGGAAGAGAGAGAGCCCTCCATACTAACCTATGGGCTATCTTCCTCCTGGCCTGGTTCTAATCTAGTCCTCGGCCCTTCAGAGATTGTCTAATAATGTCCTCCCAGCGGACTCTAGTGGTCCTGGAGGTCTGGATCCCTGGCTCTCAGTTTCCCATATTTGTTGTGGTAGCCAATCTTCTCCCATTCTGCAGACATGGCCGAACCATCGTAGTTGGGACTGTTCTACTTAGATCTGCAGGGGCTCAGTTTTAAGGCCTTGCTGTACCGTCTAATTGCGGACCATATCTCTTCTTGTTACCTCAACTACGTTCCTCAGATACCTCATTTCTGAAGTTTGGAGCTGGCTTTTGTAGGTTGTAGTCATTGCCCTTGACCCGAATCCATTTTTATAAAATTATATAAATGCTTTCTACTCAGCGAAACTTTACTCAGGTATTTTATACATGCATAATTCCTAATCTGAGCCGCTCAACAAAATAATTAATAAAAATAACAATAATAATAATAACAATCCTACTTTGAGCAGCTTCATGAGTGTTTCTAGCTGTACACATAAACAAAGTTATGCGAATATTTTTTTTTTTAAAGTTTTGCCTCGTTTTGGCGAGGCGCGTCCCGTTCAACCTAGTCGATTATATTAGAAAACAATTCTAGCTTTGAACAGTTTAAGTCTGAAATTATACACACTTTGCATGTTTTCAAATACAGGTAACAATGACATAGCAGACATGATTCATACTTTGAGCAGTTTCATGAGAGTTTCTAGCTGCACCATCAAGTCTTTTCTGGACTCTTGCAAGGACTGCATGCGTGCTTCCAGCTCGTCTTTCCGCTGTCTCAACAATCTGAGCTCAGTCAGCAAGGTCGGGTTGTACTGACTAGTGTCTCCGCCCTCCTGGGCAAAGGCTTCCTGTTCCAGCCTCAAGCGCTGGATCTCCCTCATAATTTCTCTAAGAGGTCAAACAAGTGATGTCATTATTTGTGTGTCAAATGTTTGGTGTTAAACATGTGATAGGTCAGATATGTGACGTCATTACTTGTGTGTCTAATGTTTGGTGTTAAACATGTGATAGGTCAGATATGTGACGTCATTACTTGTGTGTCTAATGTTTGGTGTTAAACATGTGATATGTGAGATAAGTGTCGTCATTACTTGTGTGTCTAATGTTTGGTGTTAAACATGTGATAGGTCAGATATGTGACGTCATTATTTGTGTGTCTAATGTTTGGTGTTAAACATGTGATAGGTCGGATATGTGACGTCATTACTTGTGTGTCTAATGTTTGGTGTTAAACATGTGATAGGTCAGATATGTGACGTCATTACTTGTGTGTCTAATGTTTGGTGTTAAAAATGTGATAGGTCAGATATGTGACGTCATTACTTGTGTGTCTAAAGTTTAGTGTTGATACATGTGGTAGGTCAGATAAGTGATGTCATTACGTGTGTGTCTAAAGTTTGGTGATGAGACATGTGATAGGTCAGATAAGTGACGCCATTACTTGTGTGTCTAAAGTTTGGCGATGGGGCATGTGACAGGTCAAAGAGGTTACGCAACTATATGTGTGTTTTAAGTTTAGTGGGGAAACATGTGATAGGTCAAAGAGGTGACGCCAATATCTGTGTGTCTGAAGTTTAGTGGGGAAACACATGACAGGTCAAAGAGTTTACGCAATATTTGTGTGTCTGAAGTTTAGTGGGGAAGCACGTGATAGGTCAAAGAGGTGACGCCAATATCTGGGTGTCTGAAGTTTTGATATAAAACATGTGACGGGTAAAAAAGACATTAACTTCATTACTCGTGTCTTAAATCTGGTGATAGACCAAACAAATGGTGTCATTACATGTATGTCTTATATTTTGTGGTGCAATGTGACACACCAAACAAGCGATTACGTTATTTAGACACGGTGATTACGTCAGATGGAAAATGCATCTCTGAGATTAAAATCTGAATATGCCAAACAAAAACAGCAGTTCATAAAGAACAGTCTATACAATAAATCCCTGTCACTGACTACAAGAATATGGGTCTGGAGTAACGCAGCTAACCAATATTGTTGCGTGAAAGTGAGCCCTGGACATCACACAATCAAAACCAAAAATCACTATAGGCAAAAGAGATGTTATTGCTCAGAAAACTCTTAAGATCTCTTGAACACCTAATGTAGTTCTGGAAGAATGACTGAGAGGAGCTAATACAAACAAGTTTAATAATGAATATAAGACAAGGGAAAAAAATATAATAACAAATATAACACGAGGACACAAAATATAACAACTAATATCAGAAGAGGGCAAAGAACCTACTCTGAACATGTAAGCAGCCACTAAAAAACATCCTGACACTGTCAAATAGAAATGAAAGAGAAAATGAGGAAGACGGAGAGAAAAGATAATGAAATGAATAACTTCACACTATAACATGGCAAGAGATCAACAACAAAATTAATGGAGGGCATAACAAATCGAGTGGACGAACGTAATCACTTACGCCTCCAGGCACGACAGCTGGTGTGACTTAAGAAGTTATCTTTTCGGTCAGAATTAAATCAGTAGATGGCCTGAGCTGAGTTATTTACTCCATGAAGGACGCGGGAAAGCCATCATGCTAAACAAACTGCTATAAAAAGAACTGGTGAATGTTCTGGAGGTTGGCTTCCTGTCAGGGAACCAGTTGTAGTCGTGACTCCATGCTTCATAAGAAATGAAACAGGACACAACGACATGGTTACAGCAACCTAGGTTTGAATGTGTACAGAGATTCCGCCCAGCGAATACTTTAAACCCGAGCTGACAAAAGGAATTTCATAGAAGGCCTTGCAAGACAGGACGAAAAAGCAGCACTGAAGAGTGAACAAAGCACAGCTTACAAAATAACAAAAACTATCAGTGGAAAAAATGGGTGCCAACATTACACAAGTAAGAGACAAGAAGGGAAATCTCATCACAATTGATCAGGGGCAAGATGCAAGATAGGCTAAGCACTTCTGAGAAACGCTCAATAAGACACCACCTGAGATGCAACTGAACATTCCTGAGGCTGAAAATGGATATCAATACAGATGTTCCAAGAAAGGAAGAAATCATCACAGCTATCAAAGGATTGAAGAATGGAAAAGCCCCTGGTCAAGACAACTTAAGCGCAGAGCTATTTAAAATTGATCCTGAATTATCAGCGGAACTCTTTGATACAGAAGCGTGGTTGATATCGCAGTTGAGTTTATGCGGACTATCAGTTTGATCACAGATCACTTGATTATATGTGTCCGTACGTGGGTTCGTACTCAGACAATTATTAAAGATGTAATTGAAATACTGTCTGGTCTGTATCGTAGTCGTTGGCACTTCATTGTTTGTTCAGTGCGAATACCATTCTTCATAAATATATGTTAGAAGTCTTCCTCATAGAAGATTAGTTCAAGTATAATGCGAATACAATCAATATAAGATGGCATGCAGGCCAACCTTCAAGTCGAATGACGAATGCGGTAAGTCTTCATACTGAGTCCAATATATACATTTATTTGACAAGACATGTGAAGAACATCATACGGTGATTCATCAATATAAGAAATGTACATCTGCATTAGTCAATGGGAATCCATGATACCGTCACTCTTCCAGTCAAATAAGTTCATGTCAGAACATCAAAGGCGATGTACACGCTCTGCTGTCATCCAGTCAGACGGTAATGATACGCCTGTGTATTTGACGAATATTAATATATAGATAGATTCAGGAAACGCGCCTGGTGGGCTCTGGAACGGTGAGCGAGAAGGACTACACATTTTATTGGCAAAGGAAAGATCTTAATAAAGCTAGAGAACACGGAGTAGGTTTTGCGGTCAAAAAATCGCTAACTAAAATAGTTGAACCAGGCGAGAATGGATCAGAACGCCTGTTAACGCTCCGCCTGCAAACTAGCACAGGTCCCATCACCCTTGTCAGTGTGTATGCTCCTACTCTGTACTCTGCCTCAGAAGCTAAAGATGAGTTCTACGAGAATCTAACAGCAATTATCAAAAGCATACCTAGGCAAGAACAGCTTGTTCTCCTTGGTGACTTTAACGCTAGAGTGGGTGCCGATAATGTTTCATAGCCTTCATGTCTGGGCAGGTTTGGTATTGGCAAGATGAATGAAAATGGACAACGGCTCTTAGAGTTGTGCGTCCACCATGACCTCTGCGTGACCAACACCTACTTTCAGACAAAACCCCAGCATAAGGTGTCATGGAGACACCCACGATCCAAGCACTGGCACCAACTTGACCTGATTCTCGTCAGAAGGCCACTCCTCAGGTCTGTGCTCTCCACGCGCTCGTACCATAGCGCAGACTGTGATACAGATCACTCCTTGGTTTGCTGCAAAATCAGAGCACAACCAAGAAAACTCTATCGTGTCAGACATGAAGGGAAACCACGCATTGATACCAGCAAGATGTCAGACCCTTTCATGATCGCTCAATTCACTGCGACCTTCGAGAAAGTGCTCAGTAGCCCTCAGCATGGTGATACTATTACAGAGAACTGGGAGCATCTACGGAACACCATTCAAAGTACTGCACTTGCCACCTTTGGTAAGAAAACAGCAAAGTCAAATGACTGGTTTGATGCTTCATCAGATGTGATGGCACCTGTCATTGAAGCTAAGCGCAGTGCTATGAATGAATACAAACGTTCACCGAGTGCCAGAACCCTACAGATCCTGAGGGCTACGAGAAGCAAAGTTCAACAAACTGCTCGACGCTGTGCAAATGACTACTGGCTCCAGCTCAGTGAGAGCATCCAGATCGCAGCGCAAACAGGCAACATTAGACAAATGTATGACGGTATAAAGAAAGCACTTGGCCCCCATAAAAGTAAGACGGCACCGCTAAAAAACCATCAGCGGAGAGAAGCTAACCGATAAGGGTAAGCAGATGGAGAGGTGGGTCGAGCACTACTCTGAGCTTTACGCTAGAGACAATACCGTTACGCCTGCAGCCCTTGATGGTGTCAACAGTCTGCCAACTATGGAGGAGCTGGATGCCGAACCAACATTAGAGGAACTCAGCAAGGCCATTGATAGCTTGGCCTCTGGCAAAGCACCAGGCAGTGATGGGATTCCTCCTGATTTAATCAAATGCTGTAAGAGCACGCTATTACATCCCCTGCATAGGATGCTGTGCAAGTGCTGGGAAGAGACAACTATTCCTCAAGACATGCGAGATGCCAAGATTGTAACACTGTATAAAAATAAAGGAGACAGAAGTGATTGCAATAACTACAGAGGCATCTCTCTTCTTAGTATTGTTGGTAAGGTTTTTGCCAAAGTCATCTTAATGCGACTACACAAGTTAGCTGAGCGCATATATCCAGAGTCACAGTGTGGATTCCGAGCTGGCAGATCAACAACAGACATGATCTTCTCTCTCCGCCAGCTTCAGGAAAAATCAAGAGAGCAGAAAAGACCATTATATATCGCCTTTATAGACCTCACAAAAGCATTCGACTTGGTTAGTAGGGATGGACTCTTTAAAATCCTCCTGAAAATAGGCTGCCCTTCTAAAATGCTGGAAATGATAAAGTCATTCCATGACGGCATGAAGGAAACAGTCCAATATGCTGGAAGCACGTCACAACCCTTTGATATACGAAGTGGCGTTAAACAAGGCTGTGTTCTGGCTCCGACCCTCTTCGGAATCTTCTTTGCCTTACTCTTGAAACATGCATTCAGAGATGCAACTGAAGGAATATGCCTTCACACTAGGTCAGATGGCCGTCTGTTTAATCTTTCAAGGCTGAAGGCAAAAACAAAAATCAGAAGGGTCACTATAAGAGACTTGTTGTTCGCTGATGATGCTGCAGTCATCACTCAAAGCCAACAGGAGCTTCAGAGCTTGATGAATCGCTTCTCTAAAGCATGCAAGGACTTTGGCCTCACAATAAGTCTAAAGAAAACGAATGTGCTGAGTCAGGATGTGGATGCTGCACCAGTTATCACTATCGATAACTATGAATTGGCAGTGGTGCACCACTTCACATACTTAGGGTCTACCATCAATGACAAACTCTCACTGGATACAGAAATCGTCAGCCGCATTGGCAAAGCTGCAGCTACCTTTGCCCGCCTCACATCGCGTGTTTGGGGAAACTCTAAACCCACAATGAAGACCAAAGCTGCGGTATATATGCCTGCGTCACCAGCACACTCCTATATGGCAGCGAGACCTGGACGACCTATGCTAAGCAAGAAAGAAGGCTCAATACCTTCCATTTGCGGTGTCTACGCCGCATCCTCGGCATCTCGTGGAAAGATAAAGTGACAAATGTCGAGGTGTTGTCACGTGCTGGCCTTCAAAGTATGTATACGCTTCTTAGACAGCGCAGACTTCGCTGGCTTGGCCATGTTCGCCGCATGGAAGATGGTCGCATCCCAAAAGATATCTTCTACGGACAATTAGCAGATGGCAAGAGAACAATTGGGCGACCACAGCTGAGGTTCAAAGATGTGTGCAAGAGAGATATGAGGGCACTGGACATGGATCCAGCAACATGGGAGGATGAAGCTGCCGATCGCACTAAGTGGCGATGCTATTTACGGCGCCACCTCAGATTGGGCGAAGAGAGGCTCACACAAGAAGCAGAGGTGAGGAGAAAACGTCGAAAGGAGCACCAGGAAAATAAGCAGCTGAGGGCTGTCACCTCAGGGGCGCATTCCCATAGTCAGTTATGACTGAAGGGGCTATTATTATTATTATTATTATTAATATATAGATCATCCACTGATCTACTAACCTTATATTTCATTATCCATTAAGGAACTATGGACCGACCCTGCGCGTCCATCATTAATAATAATTCGGCAATACGTAGCCTAACTCTGGAAGGATTCAACAATGCGACTTCATGGCGTGACGGTCAAATACAAAAGGGTCCCCTAAATTGGTCACTACGCGTGACCATACCAACGCTCACGCGTCACAATCCGACTGTGCGGATTGCGTTCATTAAACCATGAAGTATAACAATGATTCTACATTAATTCTCTTATCATCAAAAGTGCGTGCTGCCAAATATAGCAGACGACGCCGATAAAACACCGTAACAGTTCCCTTCACGCCGGGGAAAAAAAATCTATTAGATAGATTTTTTTGAACTATCTTATTCAAAGATCCCAAAAATTTAACCAAAACCCGACATATGGCCTACGATGTTCTGAAAATCGTCGTGGTCATGTCGATAATGTATCAGTCATACTAGTCATGTAATATATTAATAGTTATGTTATCCATGGACATTATAATAACTAAAGGAGTGTCAACTGTCGCTAAATAATTTAACTTAAAGTTTGTCGTGACTAAATAATAAGTGAAGAAAATTATTCCAATCAATTAAAATGAAACTAATTAATTATAGTATGTATGTAAGGTGTCATTAAATTGTAAGTAACTGAACTAAATGATATTGTTATAGTAAAGGAAATGAGAAGTAAAGACAAGTAAAGTAGAGAAAAAGTAAAGTATAAATTTAATTATTGATGTGTGTGATGTGTATTAAGTAACTACTGACTAATTAACTTAATTAACTAAACAATAATATGTAATATATTCTATCAACATATTTGCCAAATATATACAAGAATAATCATTAAATCTACGTATATTATTCAGTGGTGTGAGATTCTTTTCTGTTCATATATATTTTCTTTTTTTTTTTTTTATTTTTTTTTTAATCAACATGCACATATTTTTTATTGTACCACATACCAGAAATGTGCAAATATCTAAAAACGATACAAACTGTTGTATTATTATGATGGCATAAATTTAAAAAAATTATTTACTTTTGGCCAAGCCAGAAAAAAGAAAAAAAACAGTATATACAAATCACTTTACTTTGGATCAGATTCAAATAGCAGAAAAGAAAGCAAACAAGATGGAGGCAGTCAAATGATGCACTTGTGTGCGTAGAAAATATATCTTTAGTTTTAAATGGTGTATGTGAAACCAAATATCTCAATCTGGCCCACGGCCCCCAATACACCCATCTGCACACCATGCTACCTGATACAGAAGCGTGGTTGATATCGCAGTTGAGTTTATGCGGACTATCAGTTTGATCACAGATCACTTGATTATATGTGTCCGTACGTGGGTTCGTACTCAGACAATTATTAAAGATGTAATTGAAATATTGTCTGGTCTGTATCGTAGTCGTTGGCACTTCATTGTTTGTTCAGTGCGAATACCATTCTTCATAAATATATGTTAGAAGTCTTCCTCATAGAAGATTAGTTCAAGTATAATGCGAATACAAATAATATATGATGGCATGCAGGCCAACCTTCAAGTCGAATGACGAATGCGGTAAGTCTTCATACTGAATCCAATATATACATTTATTTGACAAGACATGTGAAGAACATCATATGGTGATTAATCAATATAAGAAATGTACATCTGCATTAGTCAATGGGAATCCATGAAACCGTCACTCTTCCAGTCAAATAAGTTCATGTCAGAACATCAAAGGCGATGTACACGCTCTGATGTCATCCAGTCAGACGGTAATGATACGCCTGTGTATTTGAAGAATATTAATATATAGATCATCCACTGATCTACTAACCTTATATTTCATTATCCATTTAGGAACTATGGACCGACCCTGCGCGTCCATCATTAATAATAATTCGGCAATACGTAGCCTAACTCTGGAAGGATTCAACAATGCGACTTCATGGCGTGACGGTCAAATACAAAAGGGTCCCCTAAATTGGTCACTACGCGTGACCATACCAACGCTCACGCGTCACAATCCGACTGTGCGGATTGCGTTCATTAAACCATGAAGTATAACAATGATTCTACATTAATTCTCTTATCATCAAAAGTGCGTGCTGCCAAATATAGCAGACGACGCCGATAAAACACCGTAACACTCTTAGAACCACTCTTTGCACAACTCTGGCAAACGGAGTGCTTACAGACAGCAACAACTGAAGAGGAATTACGCTACTCTCTGTTCCCAGAAATATTGAGAAGAATAATTATCCACAGAATCTCAAAATCAGTAGATTATAAACTACGGAAGGAACAAGCAGGATTCAAAAAGAACAGAAGATGTGCAGATCATATTGTCACCCTTCGAGAATATAACAGAGCAGTGCTCAGAATGGTAAAGACAATTATATTTAAACTTTATCGATTTTGAAAAGGCTGTTGACAGCATACACAGGGATTACTTATGGAAAATACTACGGGATCCCTAGGTGTATTGTTTCCATAATAAAAAGTCTCTATGATAACTTTACATGCTGTGTTGGGATGAGCAACCTTACTTTCGAAGTGAAGACAGGTGTACGACATGGATGCCTCTTGTCAACCATTATATTTTTAACTGTCATAGACTGGGTAATGCGCCAGACCACAGACGATATCCCTAGAAGAATAAGATGGACAACTTTCACGACACTGGAAGATCTAGAATACGCAGACATTATTGCAGTAATCTCACATTCACATTAGCACATCCAAGAAAAAACAGACAGACCGAATAAATATAGCCAACAAGTGGGACTGAACATCTACCTGAAGAAGACAGAGGTCACGGCACTCAATGTAATAAATCATGAGCCTATAAAAATAAGAAACCAGAAGCTGGAACAAATAGATATAATTTACATATCTAAGAAGCATAGTAACACCAGACGGCGGAACAAGCAAAGACATCAGTAACAGAATGAATAAAGCCAGAACAACCTTTGCAAATTTAAACAACATTTGGAAATCTTCTCAGTACAGCACAAACACCAACTTAAGATTATACGAGAGTTGCGTACTTTCTGTACTTTTGTGTGGCGCGGAGTGGTGCGGAGTGGTGCGCAGTGTTGGAGAGGAATAGAAAGGGAAATGTCCAAATTATCCTCGTTCCACACAACCTGTGTAAGAAACATTCTTCGAATTATTTGGCCGCATACCATCTCCAACCAGGAACTGCTTACACGGTGCAGTCAAATAGGCATGCACATCATCTTTGTGGGTAGACACTGGAACTGGGTTGGCCATGTCCTCAGAAGGGACCCTAACGTCATCACCAGAACTGCTATGCTATGGACTCCAGAAAGATGGCAAAAGAGAGGCAGACCAAAAACAACCTGGGAGAGAACAGTGGAGGCTGAGATGCAAAGCACGAACCAGTGTTGGGGCACGGCACGAAGGATGGTCATCGACCGAGCAAAATGGGAACAGTTTGTTGCTGCCCTACAAGACGCCACTAGGCGTGATGGCCACTGACTGCTTTGTCAGTCTGGAGCTAAGAATCCAAGAAGAAGAAGAAGAATCATTGACATACCAAATCTATTTCAGCCATTGTTGTAGAACCCTACAAGTTGTAGAACCCTACAAGATTTAGAACCCTACAAGTTGTAGAATCCTATAAGATGTGGAACACTACAATATGTGGAACCCTACAAGATGTGGAACACTACAAGATGTGGAACCCTACAAGATGTAGAACCCTACAAGATGTGGAACACTACAAGATGTGGAACATTACAAGATGTAGAACCCCACAAGATGTGGAACCCTACAAGATGTGGAACCCTACAAGATGTGGAACACTACAAGATGTGGAACCCTACAAGATGTGGAACCCTACAAGATGTAGAACCCTACAAGATGTGGAACACTACAAGATGTGGAACCCTACAAGATGTGGAACACTACAAGATGTGGAACACTACAAGATGTGGAACACTACAAGATGTGGAACACTACAAGATGTGGAACATTACAAGATGTAGAACCCCACAAGATGTGGAACACTACAAGATGTGGAACCCTACAAGATGTGGAACACTACAAGATGTGGAACACTACAAGATGTGGAACCCTACAAGATGTAGAACCCTACAAGATGTGGAACACTACAAGATGTGGAACACTACAAGATGTGGAACACTACAAGATGTAGAACCCCACAAGATGTGGAACACTACAAGATGTAGAACCCCACAAGATGTGGAACACTACATGATGTAGAACCCCACAAGATGTGGAACACTACATGATGTAGAACCCTACACGTTGTCTTCTTCTTCTTCTTCTTCTTCTTCTTCTTCCGTCCTTAGCCACTGACCGACAAAGCAGTCCGTAGCCAATACGCCTAGAGGCGTCTTAGGGCAACAAGAAACTAATTGTTGTTCCGTTACGCCTAATGGCGTTTATTGGTACAACAACAAAATTAATTGTTGTTTCCGTAATCAGTATGGCTGGCAAGCGGGTGATCAGCCCGCTGTTCTACACGTTGTAGAACCCTACATTAATATTGAGAAAACTAAAACTATGATAATTAGCAAAACAGACGATAAACCCACATTAAAGATAAGCGTAAATGGGAAAATCCTGGACAAGTCAAGAGCTACGTATATCTTGGTCATATAATAACAGAAGATGGCAGATGTGAAACAGAAATCAAGAAGAGAATAGGAATGGCCAAAGCTACATTCAACAACATGAAACATATACTGACATCCAAACAGTTATCTCACAAATTAAAACTGAGAATCATAAAGTGTTATATATATTCTGCATTTCTGTATGGTGCAGAAACATGGACGATGAATAAGCATTTGGAAGAAAGAATTGAGGCTCTTGAAATGTGGATATATAGAAGAATGGGGCGTATCTCATGGAAAGAGATGAAAACAAATAAGGAGGTCCTAGAAAATCTAGGTATGAAAAGAGAACTAATGAGGGAGGTCAAAGTTCGGCAGCTAAAATACTTTGGCCACATAAAAAGGCATCATGCAGAAGACCATAACGAAGATGTGGAGAGTTGAAGGCAAAACGTGCAAGGGGAAGAGTATAAGTGGGAAGATAACATCAAGAGATGGACGGGAAAGAGTCTATCAGAGTGTACCACCAAGACAAGAGACAGAAGACGTTGGAGATCCATTACAGCCAACCTTCGTTGTGGAGATGGCAACTGATGATGATGACAATATGTCGAACCCTACAAGATGTAGAACCCTACAAGATGTAGAACCCTACAAGTTTTAGAACCCTACAAGAAGTAGAACCCTACCCATATCTTGACAGCTCTATAGACACAGCTGTACGGACCGGTAAAGATATCTAAATAAGATTATAACAGACAAGAGCACTTTTGCATATGGAGGTCAAGATAAATATCAAGTGTAAAATAAAAACAAACCCAATCTTCAACTCACAAATGTCAAGTCAGTCCTGTTGTGTGGCTGTGAAACCTGGACAGCAACAAAAACAGTAACCAAGAATGGAACTGATGACAAGATCCAGACAAGTAAGACCACTAATGTGGAACTGATGACAAGATCCAGACAAGTAAGACCACTAATGTGGAACTGATGATGACAAGATCCAGACAAGTAAGACCACTAATGTGGAACTGATGACAAGAACCAGACAAGTAAGACCACTAATGTGGAACTGATGACAAGATCCAGACAAGTAAGACCACTAATGTGGAACTGATGACAAGATCCAGACAAGTAAGACCACTAATGTGGAACTGATGACAAGATCCAGACAAGTAAGACCACTAATGTGGAACTGATGACAAGAACCAGACAAGTAAGACCACTAATGTGGAACTGATGACAAGAACCAGACAAGTAAGACCACTAATGTGGAACTGATGACAAGAACCAGACAAGTAAGACCACTAATGTGGAACTGATGACAAGAACCAGACAAGTAAGACCACTAATGTGGAACTGATGACAAGATCCAGACAAGTAAGACCACTAATGTGGAACTGATGACAAGATCCAGACAAGTAAGACCACTAATGTGGAACTGATGACAAGAACCAGACAAGTAAGACCACTAATGTGGAACTGATGACAAGATCCAGACAAGTAAGACCACTAATGTGGAACTGATGACAAGATCCTGACAAGTAAGACCACTAATGTGGAACTGATGACAAGAACCAGACAAGTAAGACCACTAATGTGGAACTGATGACAAGGTCCAGACAAGTAAGACCACTAATGTGGAACTGATGACAAGATCCAGACAAGTAAGACCACTAATGTGGAACTGATGACAAGATCCAGACAAGTAAGACCACTAATGTGGAACTGATGACAAGATCCAGACAAGTAAGACCACTAATGTGGAACTGATGACAAGATCCAGACAAGTAAGACCACTAATGTGGAACTGATGACAAGAGCCAGACAAGTAAGACCACTAATGTGGAACTGATGACAAGAACCAGACAAGTAAGACCACTAATGTGGAACTGATGACAAGAACCAGACAAGTAAGACCACTAATGTGGAACTGATGACAAGAACCAGACAAGTAAGACCACTAATGTGGAACTGATGACAAGAACCAGACAAGTAAGACCACTAATGTGGAACTGATGACAAGATCCAGACAAGTAAGACCACTAATGTGGAACTGATGACAAGAACCAGACAAGTAAGACCACTAATGTAGAACTGATGACAAGAACCAGACAAGTAAGACCACTAATGTGGAACTGATGACAAGAACCAGACAAGTAAGACCACTAATGTGGAACTGATGACAAGATCCAGACAAGTAAGACCACTAATGTGGAACTGATGACAAGAACCAGACAAGTAAGACCACTAATGTGGAACTGATGACAAGATCCAGACAAGTAAGACCACTAATGTGGAACTGATGACAAGAACCAGACAAGAACCAGACAAGTGCCCGTGGTACAAGACGCTGGCGATGGAAGGGACACACGCGCGCGCACACACACACACACACACATTGATGACACCTGTTGACAGCGTTATGAGGCAGTCCTCGTTCTGGAACCCCCGGGGGTATTAGAGGTACAGAGAGACTGAAGAAGACATGGAGACGACCACAGGAGACAGAAGTGAACAGAATAAAGACAACCTTGTGCTGATGGCACGTGACAGGACGATTTGGCTTAACCTGGGAGGGAGGTGGGGGGTTGAGAAGAACAAGGGAAGCTTCTCGAATTCAAATACGCCACTGAATGTACGTACAAATGTCACTCCTTCTAGAAGAGAGGAAGATAATGAAACGATATGAAGCATGAAGTACCATTATTAATTCGCTTGATTAGAGTGACTCAACACCTCTATCATCTTATCTCGGTAAGCCTGGAAACAAAACCTATGCTCTTAGGGGAGCAGAAAGCCAGTGAATGAATGAATCACGTCATTCAGAAAGTTCAGACAGACTGTGACAAAACGGGGCGGCCCCTATCGATCTTTGTTTCTCTCCGGCAGTATCGGTACATTTGTGGTACTGATTTTTATTATGTGCTCTCAAGTATCGCACTTTTCTGTCTTTCTATCTTTCGTCGTTATTTTTTTTTGCTAAGTAGCAGATATTTGATTTTATCAAATCATTCGACACTCCTCTCTGTGATGTCACCTGTTTGTTACCCGGTCATCCTGGCTTGCGATGAGCAACTGAGATAAGATAGCCGCCTGCTTGTTTAGATTGAACCGCTGATTAGACGACTCGTTTGGTAACCCAAATGGGCAGACATGGAGTTTTTGCGTACTCATACGACAGATAACGAGATTACTATCTGTGTGACACATGTGGGAAGACAAGTGTGACATAATCGCTTCCGGGCCGACTTGTTATGACAACATTACTTTCTAATAAAGTAATAAGTATTATAGCTTACCCATGTTGTCATGTGTGTCTACCGATCTGCCTGTGAGAGTGTATGCAAGGCATCAGATGTCCATATATGGTAATACGTGACCTTTGCAGGCACGCACCTTATTTCACGTGGGGCTATTTTGATATCACACTCTATCTGCATGATTTGAAATGATTGGATCTTTCTGATTAGATTCATAACAACAATGCGTGGGAAGATAGGAATATAGTCTGACCATTTCGCAGTTTTATTTCACTGTGAATTTCACGCTCGCCAAGACAATATCAGACCTCGCCAGAGTGAAGATTAGATTCATAATTCCTTTTTTTTTAACCGGACCTTTTATGGGAGAACCAACTAAGACTTACAACGCACAGGAAATCTCTATATTTTAATAGGAACACCGGGGCTAGGAAACTGAAGACACACACGGAGCCAGAGAGGGAATCTATTGTCAAATTCAAGACACCCCAGACGCGTATAAGAAACCGACCCGTCTCTTTTATTCATCTGAGCAAAAAGTCTGTAAGTCAGGATTGGCGTAAGTTGTGATTTACATTTCATATTTTATTACTAACATGTGAACTAACATATATATGTATATATTACCATGTGATGTTTAATGTGTGAAACTCGCTATTGGATGTCAAAGTCATTTGAGGCTGGCAACCGCAGTATCTAGAATGATGATTCATGAACCACCACTGCACGGGCTGGGATTGCTTTATTGATAGTTTCGTAAAGAGAACTAAAAGCATAAAGTAGTTCCAGGTTCCCTATGGAGCAGGGAGGGAAAGATGAAAAAAATGATGTGCATTCTAAGTATAATACTTACATTTTCAAAGCAGTGTAAATGTCCATATAAACATCATCATCATCATAACCCTCCACTCCCAAAGGAGCATAGGCCTTCGAAAAACACATGCCAAGTTCTTCTGTCACGTTCCATCATCTCAAGTTCCTTCCACGTTCTCCTTATCATTTTCATCTCCGTTTCCAGCTCTCTTCTCCATGTGCTTCTTGGTCTACCTGTGCCTCTCTTGCCCTGGGGGTTCCAGAGCAAGGACTGCCTTGTAATGCTATCAACAGGTTTCCTCAGTGTGTGTCCTATCCATCGCCATCGTCTTCTTCTCATCTCTTGTTCCACTGGCACTTGTCTAGTTCTTGTCATCAGTTCTACGGTGGTAACCTTGTCATACCATTTTAATCCCTCTATTCTACGCAAGCACCCATTTATGAAAGTCTGTAGCTTTTTGGCTGTCTTTGTTGTTCTCCATGTCTCAGAGCCATACAATAGGACTGACTTCACATTTGAGTTGAAGATTCTTATTTTCGTGTTGGATCCGATTTCTCTTGATCTCCATATATTTCTGTCGTAGATTTTTGATAGGAATTTAAGACATAGATTGGTCCCTTCTAAATAGATTAGAACAGGTGATAGCTCAGTGAGAGGTAATGTAATGAAAAATAGATTTTCACACGTGAGATGGTGGAAACTGGATAGAGTCTGTCCCTGAAATCGAGAAGCTTCTCTCGTTAAGCCTATCTCTACAACAGAACTTAGTTAGTCAGACAGTCTACTAGAATATATATTAATATATATATATATATATATATATATATCACAACCACTCACATACACACGCACATAAGTGACGAAAGTTAGACGCACAGACGTGAAAACTACATCAATGGGATATGGATCTTTTGGGACAAGCTGACCGACACACGTAAATAAAGTTATGTAAATTTTGTTTATCATAAAAAAAACTTTACAACGACAATATTGAATATCAAATCAAATACAATAAACATAGGATTAAAGAATTAATTAAAGAGTTAGACTCATAGGTTTAATCCTCCCTCCCTCTGTTGAGACAAGATCCTGTTAAGTGAAAAGTTATTAACCCCAAAGGAGTCAAAGGTTTTTACGCTTTGGTCTAGGATTTCCCTCTACAATAAAGAACAGAGTTCATACGTAAATCTATTCTGCAAGAGACAGCATTAGCAAACTTGCACATAAAATACAAAATTAGTACATGGGTTATAAAATGAAAGAATTATTCATCATGCATTCTCTCGTTCTGACAACCTGTGATCACAAATCAGTCTCTCTCTCTTACCTAAATAGGTTCTCTTCACAACATCTGGAACAATTGTTAAGGTACACCCAGCCCATCCAAGGTTGGTTGTTTGGCGAATCAAGTCCCAGTTTCTCCAACGACTAATTAATCAAAAATGTTGGGAAACGCTTGATTCACTATCGTAAGTAGGATGCTGATAAATGTCACTTCAATTTTTGTCCAGGTAGTAAAATAATTATGAGATCTAATGTTCATAGTGTACAGTACCTTGGAATCTTCAATCGTTAAATCGAGTGTCAGGTAAATAAAATCTGTTCAGGATCAATCTTCTTCACAACACAGTGATCGTTATACAGGTAATGTCAATGTTTGATTTTGTCACTTCAACTGGCTGAAGGTATATGCACTTGGGAAAGAGATCTGGATATTTATGAATCCAGTTACAATTTATTCTTAATATTCTTAGGGTTGGTACTCTGTCTCTTTCTGGGTGTAAAACACGAGACCAGACAAGTCACCTTGAAAAAAAAACCCGATATTAAATCAGAACGTTCTTTGATAAAGTTATTCTCAGTGTCATATGGAAGCCGCTGGTAAGGTTTTAGGGTTTGACCCAAATACTGTATAGGGAGGAAAACACAAATACTTAACATAATATAGTATATTCACAATCCTATCCTTACTGTCGTGAAACATTCTAAATCCACATATATAAATTAAAAGGTAAATGTAAAGCCTAACACATAAATTCAATAAAAGGGAAAGAAGAATGGTAAAGAACAGTGCTGTCACAATGACTGTACTCGAGATCCCCCTTTTTCGGCTTCGTCTGCATATTCTCACTCTTTCACGTTTACTACTAAAGCCTACAGCAGCATACACGCGTTTCAACAAAACAATAAAACGTGTACTGTATTTCTTAGAAAACCTTGAGATACGCAAGCTGATTAATGACCTAAATTAATACTAGCATTAATTTCATTTTATACACTGCGTAATGAAAAGACAGATGGAATTAGGATAGAGAGAGGGAGGGCTGAAAGCAGGAACGCCGGCAACACTAACACGCGTCTCGCGATATATACTGAAGCACATTAAAAACGCACCACTATTATATATACTGATGCCGAGAAGCTGGCAAAAAAAAGTTTGGGAATTGATTTTCCCCGTGTTTGCCATGAGGTAGAGAGCGAATGGCTGCTGGAATGGAAAGTGCAAGATTCAACCCACGGGTTTGGGTACAGACTACATGAAAACGACGAAAGTTACACGTGCAACACGATTCCCAACAGCTATGACCCTGAAAATGTGTACGCGTTGTGGCAGTATACTCGGTATAAAAAGGCCGTTGAGACAAAACACCCAGTACATGTGCTTGAAATGCCACGACTATCTGAAAACGACCGCCAACGAGCCATTGGTATGTTGGAGACCGGAATGAGCTCGCGGGCCATTGCCAGAAGGATGAATTGCCACCACAGCACTATTGTACGTCTCAATGAACGTTACGGAACCACTGGCAGTGCCCGGGATAGACTTCGGAGTGGCCAACCACGAGTTACTACCCCTGCGCAAGTTCGTCATATTGTGCTGAGTCACCTAAGGAATCGTACTCTCCCGACAAGTCAAACAGCAAGAGAAATTGTGGGTAGACATGGGCAAGTCTCTCGAATGACAGTCATACGACGACTCAGAGATACAGGCCTTACTGCAAGACGACCTTATGTTGGGCCAAACTTGACTCACAGACATCGTTAGCAGCGCCTGCAATGGACAGAGCAACATATCAGATGGACTAGACTGCAGTGGAATGCTGTCCTATTCACAGACGAGAACAGATTCAACATATCCTTTGCAGATGGACGTATGCGGATTTAGCGACGGTGTGAAGAGCGCTTTGCAGATTGCTGTGTCAACCGATTTCGAGGTGGCAGTATTCACATTTGGGGAGGATTCAGTTTTCACCATCGCTTGCCTCTTCACGTCTTCCGTGGAAATGTTAATGCTGTGACATATCGAGATGAGGTTCTGGATGCACTGGTTGCTCCTGCGTTCACAATTTATCCAGACTTGCAGCTTCTCCAGCAGGATAACGCACGTGCATTTTTTTGTATTTTTGGTTTTCTCCCTTGCCTGCACAGAATGCAATGAATTTCATAACAATCAAATGTACAAATTAATGACCAGCATGGATTCATAGGAAAATGAATAAAGATTCCAAATATGTAAACTTGTACACACTTATATTTACATTTCACACTCTGTTCCTTGATTATACAGGTGGTGCGTTTTTAATGTGCTTCAGTATACAATTAATGCCACCCCTAACGTGAAAGGCATGAAGCACTAGCTTTTTTTTCAAATAGACAGTGATAAAAAAACACTACCCATACGAGAGTTAGGTTTAAAAACCTGTAAAATGCTTATTAGGAAACATGGCATTCTACTGTTTTATGTCTAAACTCCTGACATTAGTCTCACAGTACAGCAGACACCATAAAGTTTGGAAGTGAGGAGGTGGTAACAGCACGACTATCCTAGAAGAAAATACATATTTTGAACGCCGCCACTTAGCTCCCTTAAAACAAAACCAGTATTACCTCATAGTACTACTTCACAACTTACACACATAGGATAATACTAATAAATTATGTCAATACAAAGATCATATTTATAAATTGTGATTACATTTGATTGTGATTCCTGGTTCACTGTGTAGTGGAATCAGGATATCTATTGTTGAAAGTAATTATTACATATATATTTGAAACTTTACACTTGACTCATTTAAGATAGTCTTATAGAGTGTTATATGTGTGTGAGTGTCACAGTGTTGTAAAGTGTTGTGGAATAAATTAAATTGTTTATCTGTCTGTTGTTGTTGTGACTTACACTTCATCATTTTCATAACCCTAGACATTCAACGTAGTCATCACAATATTCCAGAATAATTCTGACTGAGGTATAAATGTGGTAGCAAGTAAGGTTATCTGTAAAACACTACACCTATTAGATACAGATACCTTCACAGCTGATCTCAGTCAGTACACTAAGTCCCCTATAAATATTTATATCATCCCCCTTTACCACATATATTGGGGGCTCGTCCGGGATATTGAACTTTCTCCTATTATATATATTGGGAATAATAAAAAGTTAAAAGGTATCCTTGGGTGAAAATAAATAAGGTTGAGCTCTCAGTGCCTGTGGTTGTCCTTGGATATTTAGTTAGAGATTGAATTGTTTAGTTAGATATTGTTTACATTTACCTGTTAGAAAATTGCGGACCTGGCCAAATTTCGATCTGCTGCTGTGCAGACTGCGAAAGAGTTAGGAATGGACGGGCAAGTTATGATTGCTTATGTCACTACTGAATGTGACAAATATATTGAACGTGAAGAAAGAAAATCTGAGGGTGAAAGAAGGTTAGAGGCTGAAAAAGAAATTAAGAGGTTGCAGATTGAGGCTGAGGCTAAGGCATTGGAGGCAGAAAGAGAGGAAAAAAGATTGACTGCCGAAAGGGAAGACAGAAGATTGACTGCAGAGAGGGAAGCAGAAAAGGAGGAGAAGAGATTACAAAGGGAACATGAGTTACGACTAAGGGAGTTTGAGTTTCAAGGCCATGCTCCTGAAAATGGTGCCAGTCCCTTTACCTCCGATGCTAATGCTAGTCAGGGAGCCTCAACCTCAGCTATGAATTTTCATTTAGATCATTTTGTTGAGAAAGACGATGATATTGAGAGCTATCTAAATAGATATGAACTATTAGCTACCACGTATGGGTTAGAGAGAGAAAGGTGGAGCTTAAAGTTATCTCAAGGGCTTCGTGGGGCAGCTTATGAAGTTTTTGCCAAAATTAGCAGAGGTGATCAAGAAAATTATGACATGCTAAAGCAGGCTCTTTTGTTAAGATATGAAAAGAACGCAGAATTTTATAGGAAAAAAATTTAGGAATGCTAAACTACTGTCAGGTGAAACCTATCACCAGTTCTCTGCACGGTTAGAGACATACTTGGAGAAATGGACTTCTCTGGGGAAAACCCAAGATCTTAAGGAAATGATCCTTATAGAACAATTAAGAGAGTCCATGGCTCCAGACCTGAGAAAGTTTCTCATGGAACAAGGTGCAGAGAGACTGGGTGAGTTAATAAATGTTGCAGAAAGGTATCAAGCAGCTCAGGCAGAGGTAACAGGTAACAAAAAGAAACAGGTAGACTATTTTAAGGCACCACAGAACTTTAATACATTTGATCCTAGAGATCATAACAAAAGTAAGCACCAGTTTGATAGGCCACGGTATGACAATAAAAATAAAACCCCACAATTCGATGAAAGGAAATATGATGAAAGAAAATCTTTCAACCAAGGAAAGAGATGGTGTAAAAATTGTAAGATGAACAATCATGACACTGACCATTGTAGAAGGAAACCTGTGTATATGGCCACCCTTCAGGTCAGGTCGACCTCAAGACAGGAGGAGGATATCCTGATAGATACCACTCCAGAAGAGATGAGGAAGGCGCAGGCTGGGGATAAGACCCTCAAGCCTTGTTTTAGGAAATTGTCAACTTGTCATACAACTCCAGGCAAGGGAGATTTTTACATGAAAAACAAGTTGATTTATAGGAAGGCCGGAACTAGATCCAATGGTCACGGACAGTTGGTTCTTCCAAAGGCATATAGGGCAGACTTAATAAGGAGCCTACATGTGAAACAAGATGGGGACCATGAGAAAATTGGTACCATCATCCAAAAGGTGGCTCACAATTATTATTGGCCCAAGGCAAGGTGGGACATTGTGAATTTTGTAGAAAGGTGTAGCATAGCACATGAGGGAACACCCACAAGTGGGAACATTGATCAGGACCTGGACACGCCACGGGGCAAACGTAGGCCTGACAATAGAAAGAAGAATAAAGTGGACCAAGTGGAATGGGAAGCCCCTTTTCACGGACAAGCTTCAATTAACTGTTTTACAATGGCCACTATGCAGAGAGTGCAAAAAGATGTCTTACCCCAGGATAAGCCGAAAATCCCTCAATCGGACTTAAACAAACTGGAGGAAGAGGATGTAGAGAGGAAATCTCTCATCAAGAATTCTAAGTGGGGAGAAAGCCCCAAGAAAAAAATTGGTAGCGGTCGTTTTGTGCATGATAATTCTGGGAAGAAAAATCATCACTATAGAGCTTCGAGTGGAAGAGACCATACCGGTGCATGGACAAATAGGTCCACAAAATTAAAGGTCCATATGAAGCGCTGTTAAGAACGTGGACTGATGAAAAGGCAGAGGAAAATATTACATCCTCATACCAATATGTGAATGAGCTGACTACTCGTTTAAAAACTGGCTGGAAACTTGCCAATGAAAATTTGAAACAAGCCAGGAAGAAACATGCTGCCTATTATAACAGGAAGGCGAAAGACAGAAATTTGGCTGTGGGAGAGAAGGTACTGCTTCTTCTACCAGTTGACAGAATGGATTGGCAAGGTCCATAAACAGTTTTTAGAGAAGGATTCAAGAACCAGATTTAAAAAAGATAGATAAGGCATAGGGGAAAAGAAAAAATCTATATGTAGAATCTCCTGGAAGAAAATATTTGGAAAGAGAAACATCAGGAAGAGTCACACACTTGTTGAACCTTGTCCTTTGCAATGTGGGGGGGGGGGGGCAGTAGATGAAAAAGGAACCACTTTCATCATTTGAATAGCCATTACACCCCTGTGAGACAGCAGCACAGGTGAAAATCAGTACACATTTAACGAAAACTCAGAAAGAGAGAGTGCAACAGGTTCTAAATAATCATGCAGAGGTGTTAACAGACCGACCAGGGCATACAAACCTATTGGAATATGATATGAAACTGATAGACCCCACACCTGTCTGTATGAAACCCTATTCGATTCCTTTGGCTAAGGAGAAAGCTTTGAAGGAAGAGATAGACTATTTGTTGGAGGAAAGGAATTTATTTTCGCAAGTGAATCGGGTTCGTATAGTTCGGAGCCGGGTGGGGGGTGCTCTTAAGGAATAACCCTCTGGAGAACATAGACTCTGTATAGATTACAGGAGACTGAATGCTATTACAGAAGGACAGGTGGATCCATTGCGGATACAAATCAGTTGTTTGCCAGGCTAAATAAAGCTAAATATTTCTCAAAAGTGGATCTGAGTAAAGGATTACTATCAGGATTCCAGGTAAAAGCCTGAGGTTAGACCCATACCTAGACTTTATAGTACCTCAGAGGGACACTTATGAGTTTAAAGATTGCCATTTGATTGAAGACCCCCCCCCCCCCCCTTGGGGGACCCCCCCCCCCCCCCCCCCCCCCCCCCCCCCCCCCCCCTGCCCCCCCCCCCTATGCGCCTAGTGTCATCTCTAGAAATGATAAAATTTAATGGACCTGGGTGATTTAATCCATGATTACAAATTTCCATGGTGATATATCATTATAGCAATCAGAAACATTTGAGGAACACTCATTGACTCATTGTAAGATCGCTCTTGTAATCAGACTTAGAGAAGCAAATTGGGATAAAGCCCACGACCAACCCAATGTTGCGTTTAGTTGGATGTAAAGAATTAGAATTTCTTGGGACACAAAAGCGTCCATCAACGGGGAAACATGACCCCCTGACCCCAAGAATTTAGAGAAGAGACGAAACTAAAGAAAAAAAATGCCCGAGACCGACCAAACCAAAAACCCAAGTTTCGAGTAGAACCTTATGTGAAGAGGGGCATATATGTGGTTTCGGGACCAAAACCTAAGTTATATCAAAAACACTTAATTCCATATGAGTGCACCGTTAACCTGATTTGACACGTAAAGGAAATCCAGATCCGAATTGACAATGGGACACCACAATGTTGAAATTAGCCGTACCAGGAATTGAAGGAAAAGCTTCACAAGCAAACCTATTTTTGAAATTACCAGACTTTAGTCAAGAATTTCATTGTAAACCTAAGAACGCTGATGCACAGTAATATTCGGGTTAGGGGGGACCACTGTTACAGAAAGATCAGATGGCAATTGGACTATGGGGCGAATTTGAGGCCCAGTGGCATATGCTTAGCCAGAAAAAGTTTGAAAAAAAGCTCCGAAGAATATCAACATTACTCAACAAAAGCGTAAAAAGAATGACAAGCAAGTAAGACATGGGGCGATATAATCAAAGGAAACTTTCACTAATACTTTTTTTATCAGTATGTGGGGATAAGCAATATAAATGTTGCAGAAACGGCATCCACCAACCTTTTTATCGTATAAATTATCGATTGGCTAGCCCTAGGCATAGGCATTAAGAATTCACTAGGTTTACTCAACTCTCTTAAACCGATGGTCCTAGTCTTTTGGCACCCTATAATGTGAGATTTAGCATTGAGGAATATATCTGGTAAGACAAATCTGGTGAGCGGTTTTTTTTTATAGCCGCCATAGGGTCTTGTGTTTTGTGATGCGATTCACCGTATTCCATAAGTTATGCCCCAAGAACAGTTTTTAATATTATTGGTATATTTGTGGATATTGTATGTCTAGAAGAATGAGTGTCCTGACATAATAAACCCCGTATGTTTTTTTAAGAGGGGAGAATTTCAGTGAAGGAAATTGTGTCGTGAAACATTCTAAATCCACATATATTATAAATATTAAAAGGGTGTAAATGTATAGCCTACCACATTATATTCAATATAATAAGGGTAAGATAGTAACTTAGAAGGAATGGTGATTTGTACCTGAATTGCGACGAGGGATACTAGGTAGGGTGAGTGTTGAACCATGGGGATGGAGTAGGCGGCTGTGGCGCATAGAGGGCTCGGTTGTGTAGTGGGTTTGCACTTACTGTGACTTTCTACGAGGGTATTATATTATAATAGTATTTATCGGGTTATGGATTTATCTAGTATAAACGTGAGATACGCAAAGCGGACTGCCGGTATGTACCCGATTTGGTTGGAAGAGCATTTTATTTTTTTAACTTTCTTTTTTTATACAATGCGTAATGAATAGACAGATGGAATTAGACTAGAGGAGAGAGGGCAGGGTGAAAAAAGCTGGAAACGCCCGCGGGGGCAACACTAAAACCACGCGTTCCTGCGATATACATTAATGCCACCCCTTACGTGAAAGGAAAAGGCATGAATGAAGCACTAGCTTTTTTTTTCAAAATAGACAGTGATAAAAACACTTACCCCATACGAGAGTTAGGTTTTTTAAAAACCTGTAAAATGGCTTATTAGGAACATGGCATTCTACTGTTTTATGTCTAAACTCCTGAACATTAGTCTCCACTGTTTTACCAGCAGACACCAATATTGGGGGGTTGTTGGGAGGATTGGGGGGTGGGAGAGGTCGTTGTTGGTTAACGGGGTGGTGGGGTAAACAGCTCGGGACTATACGCCTAGAAGAAAAATAACATATTGTTTGAACGCTCGCACTTAGCTCCCTTTAATACTTATATATTTGGGTTCCTTAGGACTTGCTGACAAAGAATATGTTAAGTGTTACGCAAATAGTCTAGGAACAAAATTGAAATATTAACAATTTTATAGCCAAAAGAAAAAAATTAGTGAGGGTGTTTCAGAAAACACCAAATAATAATTCGCACAGTCAGTGGCATGTTTTGAAACCACCATTTTACGGGAAGGAAAGGAAAAAAATAGGCCCCACCATGTTTAAATCCTATTTGTTTGGATTAGAAAGTAAATGTAAGGCGAAACACGATTAATTAGTCGGACTACCAAATACTTAAATTTTTTGTTTTTTTGTTAGGGGAGGAGGAAACGGTTTTAGTTTATGTAGGGGTTTGGGGGGGGGTACTTTTTTTTTTGGAAAAAAAGTGTTGTAAACATGGCCCGATTGGGTTATTAGACCCGCCACGCATTAATAGTAGTCATTGAGGAGCGTCAGGTTCATGTGCCACATGGTTTTTGTATTAGGTCTCTGATATAAGGTGAGTGTTGAGTAATACAGCGGTGTTGGGGTGTGAGAGTTTGTTTATGCCGGGGTGGGGTATGTCGGATGACAGTTCCTGCCTGTGAGGTAGGGGGGACTGTGGATGAGACTTAGCCTTGGCTTGGCGTGTTGGGGGTATGAGGGACATTGTTGGGGGGGTAAGCTGGTATTTTTGGTGTTCGGGGGTTGTTATTTTTGATAATGGGTATATGGTGATAGATTAATTGTTGTCTGTATAGAGGTCGTGGGTTCTGTTAGCTATCTGGTGGCATGGACGGAGAGTGGGGCGCAATTTAGTAGGTTATGTTTGACGGTGTCGGAGAGGTATAGGAAAAGTATTACAATGGATATATGCTTGGTAGTGAATTTGTATTTGGAGTTTCCTAGTTATAAGTGAGAATGTCTAGGATTTGGAACTTATGCTGGAATTGCAGAGGCGTCAGGAAGTAGTACCATTAGGGTGGGAGTATTTTTAATGGGTTTGTATAGGGTGTCTGTTTGATGAGCTAGCCTAGCTGTTGGACTACAGATCAACGGTAGAACTCATGTGGGGGTGTATGGATTGTGTTTCTGTGGGGAACATAGGATTAATTTAATTAGTTTCTGTAAAAGTGGAGGTATCATGCCTGCTGGTGTCTGGGACCGTGGTCCTAAGTATATTGAAGCAAAGCACCTGATCTCGAGTTTTGCGGAATCCAGAGGTGCTGACCTGACAGCATTAATCCTTGGTCCAGATAGCGACCTGTAGTGAGGTTCGTTCTCCTCGAACACAGTGATGCAAAATCGAGTGCCAGAGGTCGGGGGAGAGAGGTCTTTTCTGCCAGGCCATCACGAAAGAAATATGCTTCTGTGGGCCAGAGCTGCTCAACATTATGTGCCCCCCCCCCCCCCCCTCTAAAATTGGCAGTAAATTACACACAGATGGACAATAAATTGTTTTCAAATGACAGGAAACTGTGAACTTTTCCCAATACTATTTCCACGATAATCAAAACACTTGAAGTCTGATGACTAACAACAATCTAGCTTGATGAAAAACAAAATCCAGTATTTCCTCATAGTACATACTTCACAACTTACACACATAGGATAATAATAATTAAATTATGGTTTAAATACAAAAGATCTTTTTTTTAAATTGTGTTTACATATTGATTGTGATTTCCTGGGTTCACTGGTTGTAGTGGATTCTGGATATCTATTGTTGAAAGTATTTTATTACATATTAGTTTGATCCTTTACATCTTGACTACACTTTATGATAGGTATTATTGTGTGGTTTTATGTGTAGGTGTGATGGTCACAGTGTTGTAAAGTGTTGGGGTATTATATAAATTGTTTATCTGGCGGGTGTTGTGGTGTGTCGTTCTCACTGCTGATTTGGAAGTTACAGTGTCATTGCATCGGGTGGATGATATTGTGGCATGTTTTAGATGTATGAGGTATTTAGGGCGGTAGCAAGTATGGTTATCTGTAAAACACAGACACATTTTTGTTCAGATTGACATTCACAGCTGATAGACTGGATGGTCTAGTTGGAAACTTTGTATTAGGGTGTGATCTAAATGTGGTAAATCTATGGTACCCGAGGGTTTTGTGTTGTGTGGTGACATTCGGTTATTTACCTTTTAAAGGATAAACTACAAACTTAAAGCTGTCTTATTCGTTTACACTCCCGTAAAATGATTTACTAGGCATGTAAAAATAAATAAATCATTTTTCTGAAATGTGCAATAATTACATATTTCGCCAATACTCATGAGGTTATCTGGTCATGTATCTTAGTTGGTGATTATTGGCTCTGAATGGTTAATTGCGTTATATAAAATTATATTATAGCTGGTAAGGTTTAGAAGTTGCTTGTTGGAGGTGGGCTGATAAACCTCGGTTAACTTAGATATACTATGTGAATTATAATGGTAGGAAAGTGAGTCCGGTTTGATAGAGGCTATTAATATTTATAGAGAAATATAATTGACGATTTTAACACTTTAAATCCTCAACAATCTAGTGATTATGCATTACAAGATGTGAATGGTATCAGTAGAGGTGCAGATGGGGGAAAGTGATCACCATTTAGTAGTGAAAACTGAAACGTGAAAACTAAGAAGTGCTGCACCAACTGTAACTACAA
>JAMPIV010010465.1:0-95795 GCA_024509875.1 Oreohelix idahoensis | reverse complement strand
CGACACCTCTGCTTCGCTGGTACCTAACCAAAGGATTAGAAGTCACCTGTATCTACCAGGTGCTTGAGTATACACCCGTGACGTGTTTCAAACGGTTTGGGGACACTGTTTCGAACGCGCGTCGACAGGGTGATACTGATCCTGCCTACGCCATTACCAGCGAGACCATGAAACTGCTAGGTAACGCGGCCTACGGCAAGACATTAACCAATAAAGCGAAGCATGTGGATGTCTCGTACACGACGGACGAGGGTACCTCTGACCAAATAAACTCACCCCGCTTTAGGAAAATGACGTTAGTGACGGACGACATATTTGAAGTAGAGAAACTTAAACAGACTATATGTTGGGACCTCCCCGTTCAGATAGGATTTTTCGTCTACCAATACGCTAAATTACGCATGTTAGAATTTTACTACGACTGTTTAGATAAATTTGTAGATAGGTCAGACTTTCAGTTGTGCGAGACGGACACAGACAGTCTTTACTTGGCCCTTAGTTCAGACAACTTAGCGGACGTTGTTAAGCCCGCTTTGCGACAGGAATTTTATAGGTCCTACCACCAGTGGTTCCCCGCCGAAGTATGTCCCGACCATAGACCCATTTTCGTCGCTACCGAGGGTAAAACGCGCGCCCTTTGTCAGAAATGCCGCGAACAAACCTTATTCGACAAACGGACACCGGGCCTTTTTAAATTGGAATACGAAGGCAGAGGGATGGTTTCCCTCTGTAGCAAGACATATCACTGTTTTGGCGACTACGACAAAACCACCACCAAAGGACTCAACAAACACCACAACAAAGTTGACAAACACACTTTTCTAGCCCACCTCAACACACAACAGGCACAGGGTGGGAAAAATATCGGGTTCCGGGTACACAATTCCTCCATCTACACATACGAACAACACCGCAACGCCCTTTCTTACTTTTACATAAAACGACAGGTACATCCCGACAACGTCACCACATCACCCCTCAACATTTAAACTGTCTGTACGAATACACTATTTCTTACGACGTGACGACAATGGGACGACAATGTGACGACACCCCTCAAGGTCTGGCCTGTACCCCTGTGATATTGTATTAAAAATCTGTGATATTTTTATTGTATATAATGTAAATAATATAAATATGTGATAATATCAATGTTTGATAATGTTAAAAAATACACCATATAATTATATATGATTTGATAAAAAAATTACACCATATAATTGTATATTCATTTGATAAAATATCAATGTCCATTTTATAAAAATACTGTACATTTTGTAAAAAGATACTATATATTACCATGTATGTTTTTACTTCAAAAACACTATTGAATATAAAATAAAAACTATATTAACTAAAACGCTTTTTTGTTACCTATATATCGTCTAATTGTTTGTCTAAATGTGTTTGTCTATACGTTCGTCTAACTGTTTGTATAACTGTTTGTATGTCTTCTTGTTATCTTCCTATTATCTAAATGTTTGTCTAACACTACCTAATTTGGCTATAATATATAAAAAACAACCATCTTCTTCTTATATAACCTCTTCTTGTTATATAAAAGTCTAAAAATAATCTCCCCCTTGTTAGCTCAAATCCGCCATCTTGCCACATTTTCCTTATATAAACATACCTCTTCCTATTATCTCCCCCTTGTTAGCTCAACTCCGCCATCTTGTTAGCTCAACTCCGCCATCTTGTTATCTCCCCCTTGTTAGCTCAAGTCCGCCATCTTGTTATCTCCCCCTTGTTAGCTCAAGTCCGCCATCTTGACCCAAATAACCTCCCCTTGTTAGCTCAAATCCGCCATCTTGACCCAAATTATCTCCCCCTTGTTAGCTCAAATCCGCCATCTTGCGCCGCGCGCCTGCAGATTGCGCTTATATAAAAGTCACGCGCCTGCAGAATTTTTGCTATATAAAAGTCACGCGCCTGCAGCGCGCCTGCAGCGCGCCTGCAGAATTCGACCTAAGTCCAACATACCCTACTACTAACATACCTTTGTGTGTTGTTTGTTTATCTCTCACTGAGTGCCAGATAACATACCTTTGTGTGTTGTTTGTTTATCTCTCACTGAGTGCCAGATAACATACCTTTGTGTGTTGTTTGTTTATCTCTCACTGAGTGCCAGATAACATACCTTTGTGTGTTGTTTGTTTATTTATTTAGCGGCCTTATAGGCCTACTCTTTACGATTTTCAACTGCCGATGGATTTTTAACGTGCGCAATTTGCACACTGGACCACCTATTTTTTATCCCTCATCCGAGAAGGCAAGGCATCCGATCTCACTACCCACGAGACCAGGGGGGGGGGGGGGGGGGGGATGACATCATTAGGACCACTGATTCTAAAATAATATATCCATAAATTATTTTCCTTCAACTGGGAATCGAACTCGGTACTTCTAGAACTCGAGGCGTACGCCATACCTCCTAGCCACTCCGACCCCCAACAAAATGATGAGGAAGACATGGAAAGAACGAGATGATGGCACGTGACAGGAAGACTTGGCAGGTGTTTATTTAAGGCCTGTGCTCCTTGGGAGCTAAAGGGCCTGATCGATTGATTGATTGATTGATCGATCGATTGATTGATTGATTGATTGATTAATTGATATAACAATATATTATTGTCGATTAATTGATATACTTACTTACTTACTTAGTCGTTCCCCTTCTACCGTGAGGTGTAGAGGTTTGGAAGAGAGAGCGCCAAACTATCCTATCGGCTGTCTTCCTCCTGGCCTGGTTCCATTTTAGTCCTCGGTCCTTCAAAGATTGTCTAATGTTGTCCTCCCAGCGGACTCTGGGTCGTCTTCGGGGTCTGGATCCTTGGCTCTTGTCGTGGTATTCGATCTTCTCCCATTCTGCAGACATGGCCAAACCATCTTAATTGGGACTGTTCTACTTGGGTCTGCAGAGGGTAGGATTTAAGGCCTTGACGTATTGTCTGGTTGCGTACCATGTCTCTTCTTGTTACTTCAACCACCTTCCTCAGATACCTCATTTCTGAGGTTTGGATCTGGCTTTTGTGGGTTGTAGTCATTGCCCATGACTCGCATCCATATGTCAAGACTGGGACATAGGTGGAGCGGTATACAGCCATCTTCGTTTTCTTACCAACCTCTCTCTTGCTGAGGAATCCTCGATTTATGGTTTGAAAAAGTCTCCCAGCTGCTGCTTTTCGAGTGGCCAACTCTTCTTTGATGCCTCCCTTTCGGTCTATAATAGCTCCGAGGTATTTAAAGTGGTCGACCTGATCCAGGACCTGTTCTCCCAGCTTAATCTGATGTCTTCTTTCTTCTCGTGATATCGCCATGGATTTTGTTTTAGAGCTGCTTATGACCATCCCTCTCTTCTCCAGCTCTTCCTTCCAGACTTGTAGGTTGGATTGGAGATGTGCCTCTGATTTAGCAATCAGGGCAACATCATCAGCAAATGCCAGCTCCGAAATATAGACCTGTCTCATCTTCCAGTACCCCACTGAATACTTTCTTGTTCTCTCCTTACATGCCTTGATGACATCGTCCATAAGGAGTATGAAGAGGTAAGGTGATAGGATATCACCTTGTCTTACACCAGTGGTGGTCCTGAACTCTTCTGACTTATGGTTTGCTGTCCTCACATAATTTCTGCAAGACTTGTAGAAGCTCTGTATAGCATGAATCAGAGGTGCTGGAATATTCTTCCTTGCCAAACAGTCCCAAAGTTTGCTCCAGGGGACCCTGTCAAACGCCTTTTCCAGATCTATGAAACAAAGATGGATCTCACTCTTATACTCAAGGGCCTTTTCACTCAGCTGTCTGAGTGTGAAGATTAGGTCTTGAGTACTTCGGTTTGCTCGGAATCCGCACTGGACCTCATCCAATTGTGGCTCAGCTAGGCGTCGGAGTCTCTGCTCTAGGATTCTAGAGTAGATTTTACCAGGGACACTGAGAAGGGATATGCCTCTATGGTTTCCACACTGTCGATTGTCACCCTTTTTGAAAATTGGTGTTATGATGGCAATCTCCCAATCCTTTGGTATGGTCTTGTTGCACCATGCTGCCTGTAGGACCCTTAAGAGTAATAGGTCGCCTGATGCTCCCATGTACTTAACCATTTCTGGTGTTATACCATCATGCCCTGCTGCTTTGCCCATCTTGATTTTCTCCAGTGCTGCCTTCAGTTCTTCCATCTTTATGTCATCTTCATCGCCATTTGTTTCATCTTCTGTGCTAGTGGTTATCATTTCTGATGTTTGACCTTGCTCACCATCAAGGAGTTCTGAGAAATATTCTTTCCATCTTTCCATTACTTCCTTCGGGGCAGTAAGCAATTTGCCTTGCTTGTCCTTTATAAATTTGAGAGGGCATTGTTTTTCCTTCCTCATGTTCTTTAGGGTCTTATAGAACAATTTCTGGTTTTCTTGTGCATCTTTTTCTAGCTTTTCTCCAAATTCTTCCCAGGACTTCTGTTTTGCTGCTAGCACTTTATTCTTTGCTTCTGTTCTGAGTGTCACATATTCTCTATATTTTTCCATTTGTCCTGTTGTGTTTTTAGCTCCTAAGTATTGTTTCCATGCCCTTTTCTTCTCTCTTATTTTCTCTTTGACTTCCTCTGTCCACCAAGGTGTCCTCTTTCTCTGGTTCCCAAGTCGGCCTTCACCGCATGCTTCTGCAGCAGCTGTCTTTATGATATCCTTGAATTTATTCCAGAGGGTTTCCAAGTCATCAGGTCGTTCTTCTGTGTTGCTCACTGCTGTAGCAATAAGCCCCTGATATCTGGTCTTAATTTCTGGCTCTCTCAGCTTGTAGGTCCTAATGCTCATTTCTCCTGCTCGTTTACTTGGTTTCTTGCGTGATGTTGGGCAGTTCCTAGGCTGAGCATCTCTTTCAGTTGTTCGTTTGATTGTTAGCAGGTAGTGATCACTTCCAATCTCTGGCCCCCTCCAGACTCTTGCATCTCGGACATATTTGAATGAGCTTCTCCGAACAATGGCATAGTCGATCACTGACTTCTCATTCTTTGTTGGTTCACATCTAGTGTATGCATGTATGCGCTTATGGGGGAACTTTGTGTTGGTAATGATCAGATTCTGCTCACTGCAGGATCTAAGGAGTCGCTTTCCATTGTCATTGAGAGTATCTTCTCCATATCTTCCGATAACTCCACCCCATCTTGATATAACAATATATTATTGTATCTGCATAATCATAGGGCTACGACATGAGACAGTGTGAATATTACATAATCATGGAGCTATAATCTGGGGCAGTATGAATCCCTGCACAACAGTACGGAGCAGTGTGGATCTTATATAATCATAAGGCTACAATATGGGACAATATAGAACTTACGTAATAATAGGGTTACAATATGGAACCGTGTATGTCTTACATAATCATATGATTACAGTGTGGCTCTTGCAGAATCTAATGGCTATAATATGGGACTATGTAGATTTTGCATGCTCTTAGGGCAACAATGTGGGACAATGTTGATCTTATATAATCATAAGATTACGTCATGGAACACGGAATATACAACACGCTAGAATTAATCTTCAACATCGGACAGAGGAATTAAATTGAGTTGTATCTACAAACACGTGGCAGGACTGGGGCTTCTGTTATCTCACATAATCGTTTTTTCATATCACTAGTTTTTTTAGCTAGAGTATACTGTGACAGCAGAGCTAGAGTATACGATGGCAGCAGAGCTAGAGTATACCGTGACAGCAGAACTAGAGTATACTGAGACAGCAGAGCAAGAGTATACGATGGCAGCTGAGCTAGAGTATACTGTGACAGCAGAGCTAAAGTATACCGTGACAGCAGAGCTAGAGTATACCGTGACAGCAGCGCTAGAGTATACTGTGACAGCAGAGCTAGAGTACTGTATACTGTGACAGCAGAGCTAGAGTATACCGTGACAGCAGAGCTATAGTATACTGTGACAGCAGAGCTAGAGTATACTGTGACAGCAGATCTAGAGTATACCGTGACAGCAGAGCTAGAGTATACTGTGACAGCAGAGCTAGAGTATACTGTGACAGCAGAGCTAGAGTATACCGTGACAGCAAAGCTAGAGTATACTGTAACAGCAGAGCTAGAGTATACTGTGACAGCAGAGATAGCGTATACGGTGGCAGCAGAGCTAGAGTATACTGTGACAGCAGAGCTAGAGTTTACCGTGACAGCAGAGCTAGAGTATACCGTGGCAGCAGAGCTAGAGTATACCGTGACAGCAGAGCTAGAGTATACGGTGACAGCAGAGCTAGAGTATACCGTGACTGCAGAGCTAGAGTATACTGTGACAGCAAAGCTAGAGTATACGATGACAGCAAAGCTAGAGTATACTGTGACAGCAGAGCTAGAGTATACTGTGACAGCAGAGCTAGAGTATACTGTGACAGCAGAGCTAGAATATACTGTGACAGCAGAGCTATAGTATACCGTGACAGCATAGCTAGAGTATACTGTGACAGTAGAGCTAGAGTATACCGTGACAGCAGAGCTTGAGTATACTGTGACAGCAGAGGTAGAGTATACTGTGACAGCAGAGCTAGAGTATACGATGGCAGCAGAGCTAGAGTATACCGTGACAGCAGAGCTTGAGTATATTGTGACAGCAGAACTAGAGTATATCGTGACAGCAGAGCTTGAGTATACTGTGACAGCAGATCTAGAGCATACCGTGACAGCAGAGCTTGAGTATACCGTGACAGCAGAGCTAGAGTATACTGAGGCAGCAGAGCTAGAGAATACGATGGCGGCATAGCTAGAGTATACCGTGACAGCAGAGCTAGAGCATTCCGTGACAGCAGAGCTTGAGTATACTGTGACAGCAGAGCTTGAGTATACCGTGACAGCAGAGCTAGAGTATACCGTGACAGCAGAGCTAGAGTGTACCGCGACAGCAGCGCTAGAGTATACTGTGACAGCAGACCTAGGGTATACAGTGACAGCAGAGCTAGAGTATACCGTGACAACAGAGCTAGAGTATACTGTGACAGCAGAGCTAGAGTATACTGTGACAGCAGAGCTAGAGTATACTGTGAAAACAGAGCTAGAGTATACTGTGACAGCAGAGCTAGAGTATACTGTGACAGCAGAGCTGGAGTATACCGTCATAGCAGAGCTAGAGTATACTGTGACAGCAGAGCTAGAAAATACTGTGACAGCAGAGCTAGATGATACTGTGACAGCAGAGCTAGAGTATACTGTGACAGCAGAGCTTGAGTATACGGTGACAGCAGAGCGATAGTATACCGTGACAGCAGAGCTAGAGTGTACCGTGACAGCAGAGATAGAGTATACCATGACAGCAGAGCTAGAGTATACCGTGAGAGCAGTGCTAGAGTATACCGTGACTGCAGAGCTAGAGTATACTGTGACAGCAGAGATAGAGTATGCGGTGGCAGCAGAGATAGAGTATACTGTGACAGCAGAGCTAGAGTATACCGTGACATCAGAGCTAGAGTATACCGTGACAGCAGAGCTAGAGTATACTGTGACAGCAGAGCTAGAGTATACTGTGACAGCAGATCTAGAGTATACTGTGACAGAAGAGCTATAGTATACCGTGACAGCAGAGCTATAGTATACCGTGACAGCAGAGCTAGAGTATACTGTGACAGCAGAGCTAGAGTATACTGTGACAGCAGAGCTAGAGTATACTGTGACAGCAGAGCTAGAGTACACTGTGACAGCAGAGCTAGAGTATACCGTGACAGCAGAGCTAGAGTATACCGTGACAGCAGAGCTAGAGTTAACCGTGACAGCAGAGCTAGATTTTACCGTGACAGCAGAGCTAGAGTATACAATCACAGCAGAGCTAGAGTATACCGCGACAGCAGAGCTAGAGTACATCGTGACAGCAGAGCTAGAGTATACCGTGCCAGCAGAGCTAGAGTATACTGTGACAGCAGAGCTAGAGTATACTGTGACAGCAGAGCTAGAGTATACCGTGACAGCAGAGCTATAGTATACCGTGACAGCAGAGCTAGAGTATATGGTGACAACAGAGCTAGAGTATACTTTGACAGCAGAGCTAGAGTATACTGTAACAGCAGAGCTAGAGTATACTGTGACAGAAGAGCTAGAATATACCGTGACAGCAGAGCCATAGTATACCGTGACAGCAGAGCTATAGTATACCGTGACAGCAGAGCTAGAGCATACTGTGACAGCAGAGCTATAGTATACCGTGACAGCAGAGCTATAGTATACGGTGGCAGCAGAGCAAGAGTGTACCGTGACAGCAGAGCTAGTGTATACCGAGACAGCAGAGCTGGAGTATACTGTGACAGCAGAGCTAGAGTATACTGTGACAGCAGAGCTAGAGTATACCATGGCAGCAGAGCTAGAGTATACTGTGACAGCAGGAAATATTGAAGGAAAATAGAGATAGCGTCCTACAAAGAGAGAAGATTCTGGATAGTTTAACATTGTGGCATGGAGAGAGGTCAACAGCAGAATGGGTAAACCGTATTGGGGACAGGAAGTTGTGGAGAGACATGATCGCTGAACCTTTTAAGTAGGAAGAACGTAGAATATTGTTGTAACTCTCATACCCTGTTCTCTCTCTCTCTTGCTCTCTCTCTCTCTCTCTCTCTCTCTCTCTCTTTTTCTCGCGCGCTCTCTCTATCTCTCATTTATCATTAAACGTTATTTGTGGTATAAACAAATTATGCAAAATTATGATTAGTTTTCCATATTTAGTTGTTCTACTAAACCGGTCGATCGCGTTTGCCGTTAGATTACAAGGGACTATTTAGTAGATCTCTGGCGACAGAAGCAGAAAAGAAAAATTAAGCCAGAGAAATTTAAAAGCGTGACATCTCCAGGATTAAAGCTACTTTCTTCAGCGTTGCCTGTGAAATGAAAACCAACTAGCTTGCTGAATAACATTCAATTTATTCGTTGCGTGCATGAAATAAGAGCTCGATTTTTCTTTTATAAGAATTTAACAGACCTAAACATATTTAGTCTGAAGATAGCTCCGCTTTTCTAAAGTAGATCCTCACAAAGGTTGGGTTACCTACATCTGTACTTAAGTATTATTTATTTCCCAATTAAAAATCATATGTTTAATCCGGTTACTATTTTCAAATAATTAATCCTGCCAAAGGCACAGTTACTAATTTTCCATTTTAAGTAAAATCTAAAAAAGTCCCAGCATTTTCCCAACTGCAATTAAGGTCTGCCGTAGTTTCAGCAACCTGTCTCTTAGTCGCTTGTTTTAATGACTCACCAACCCTTGTACGATTGTCTGACCCCAAAAAAAAAAAAATCAATACTTCATTTATAAACATACAAAAGTCCAGGAAAGGTGAAGGACTCACACAACACGTGTTACTCACCTGAGAAAACCCCGCACTATTTTTATCTCCCTAATCACGTGAACAGCTTGCTTGAGTGAAATTATTGATTTTCCCCCCTTAGTGTTCTGTGTACATGCAGGTCAATGTTTAAAACTGACGAGTGAGTTCGTATGCCTTCTTTGACAAAGATTAGTGAGTAACCGACAGGAAAGAAAATCCCTTGCGACTGGATGTGACCTCAACTAAGTCATGTGTTTACTAAACCTGTTTCATGTGAATTGATGTGAAAAGTTTTCTGGCTACGGTGAGTAATTTTGTTGAAAATTAACTTTTGTTTAGTATTTGATGAACTAACTAGGTTGATAAAAGAGGGTCACGTGTTCGATATGACCTTAAAAAAGAATTCAGAGACGCAGTAAAAAGAAATCCTAACCCTAATAACGTTGGCAATTTACTAGGATGACATCAAAGAACACTGCCCACTGTTCTTCATTTCAACCTCCTAAAAATAATTAATTCAACCTAGACAGAAGGTCCATCGGTTATATTCACTCAGTTTGTAGTTACCGAAGGTTTCCGAGGAGAAGAAGGAAGACTATTGTTTCCTCATCTGTTTAATGCTTTTAGATTAGTTGTGGCTTTCTTTACCCTGCTGTTTTTATTAGTTTGTCATTGACGATGACACTGGATCCGTAGCGTTAGCAGTTTCTTTGTCCGTAGCCTCAAAAAGATGTACGCTACCTGTTTTCATTCACACTTTATGCATGTCGTAAGAAGCGACTAATGTTAGTGTTAAATCACGTTTTATTTGTTAAATGCCGTGAATGTCCACCAGTTGATAAATGTAGATGTTGGGACTGGTGTAGTAAAGTGTAACGATTGTCAACTCATTAAACCCAGCACAGTTTTGGTCATACAGGTCATCTTGTCCTGGAACGTGATGAGGCTCCGACAAGAATGTGAGTGTAGACAATGAGTGTGTATATGAATGTCAGAACGCGAATGGTAGAATGATTCGATAGAGTTGACAGGTTGGTAGTACATCACTCATACTCACACTGTTCGAATTCAAGAAGTACTGGAACTACGGTGGTCTTTTTATAACATTTAATGAGACGCACACTTGGACAGTACGTGTATGGTTACAGGAACAAATGTCGACATAGACAGCATAATGTTGATCACAGGAATATCATCTTAAGTTAGCATTCATGCTTGGCAAATATCATAATGGAGCATTCGTAAATAAGCATTCAGAGTTCCATCATGTAAATCATCTGGCTTTACTGACTGGGCACGTCAGACCATAACCAATATATAGGAAGGCTCCTAGACTTAACCTCGTCTAGCGAATATCCCTTCACGTAAAGTTCAATATATATATTTTTTCATAAAGATATAGGAATCCCAGACATGGGTTCTCACATGTAGCAGTGATCTCTTGGTTCATCGAGCGATAGTACAGGCATCCCTTTTTCTCACTCGATAAATACAAAGTATATGGATTTCAACATGGCTGTGCTTCTCTCGTGAGCTTCACTCACTATTGGATACAGACCAAAATTGGTCATTCGTTAAATGTCCTCATTTCTTCATAGCTTCTATCATAGAGGTAATTGAATAATATCATATAATCTAGTGCTGATACATAGGAATGTCATCTTCCTTTGAATAAATATTCTTTTCAAAAGTACCACTGTGCATCTGCTTATCGACAACGATGGCGAAGCCCAAGTTCATAATAAATTGTGGTTTTACCTTTCTATGCGAAATATAACTTTGCCATTCCTTGGCAAAAGAGAATAAACACTGGGGTAAAGTACATACAACATGTCTAAATGACTATCACTTTTCCCCATTTACTTATAGATCACTTTTCTCGGCGATAAGCCGGCTACAACAAAATTCGACATCCCGACAGGATGACAGCCATGAATCACACCCCCTGCTAGCGATACTTCCGCTGCATAGCCTTTGACCTTTTCTAGCGACAACCAACATAGTTCGACTTAGAAATGTAAAGATATCCATATATAAGACAGACTCGTCCTACTCATACAAACACTACGTATAAATTCAGGCCATAGATATACTGAAGCAAGAACAATCTATTCCTACCCAGGCAAAGAATAAATCGCAGTAGGCCTAGATTCGTCCGCGGAATCCGATCGAAGATGACGGAACTCCTTTCAAGGGAAGTAACTCAAAAATGACTTCTCCTTAAGCACTTAAAAAAGGAAATACTTTGTTTACAAAATATTTGCGAACATAATAAGTATATAAATGTATTATATTGCAAGATAGTAAAGATTGCACTTTACAGTCTTACCACACCTCCCGGGAAAAAAAAAAAAAAATTTTTTTTTTAAATACATCTAGGAGCAACGTAGAATAGGCTCACAACGCAAGAATACTGCGCAGATGAAAATATCAGGAATAACTATAATTCCTAATATGACCGGTGAGAATATATCTCAAAATCTGAGAGAAATTGTTTCTCTACGAATAAATGTTTCCAGGAAGGTGTGATGTACGTATAATACAATTCTGGTAATTATACAATGCATACCAAAAATTCACACTATAATCTTAAATTTATGATTTATGAAGAAACAATCATCAAAGAACAGCGGTGAATAAACATCAATAAACCGCTAAGTAGCGATACCATCATTCTATTATTAAATTACAAATGTGTATCTTAGTAAAGAAACAAAAAATAACTGTTGTAAAGTTATACATATTAAAAAGATCCAATATTTAACAGTTAAGTGGCATCATGTGGGCATCTGGACAGAATGTCCGCCATCACATTTTCTGAACCACGGATAGCTCGTACCGAGAAATGAAAAGGTTGAAGAGCGATTGCGTATCGAGTTGATCTCGAGCTCTTCAAGTTCTTACTTTGGATAGCCGTAAGAGCTTTTTGGTCAGTTTCCACTACGAAATGCGCGCCCAGAAGGAATCTTTGGAGTTTGAGAATTGACCAAACCATTGCCAATAATTCACGGTCTAAAACCGAGTAATTCCTTTCTGCAGCATTAAGTTTTCTGGATATATACATTACAGGATGCAGAGTTCCAGAGTACTCTTGCATTAGTGCCGCTCCAATCCCAGTGGATGAAGCGTCACTACGAAGAACAAATGTCTTATCTGTTGTAGGTAACACTAAAATAGGTGGTGATGAAAACATAGTTTTGATCTTCTCTAGTGAAGATTGGCATTCATGAGACCAGTGAACCATGTTAGGCGACCCTTTCTTTAATAGTGTAGAGAGAGGTGCCATGATAGAGGACAGATTCGGAATGAAACGTCCATAAAATTGTATGAGACCTAAAAGACTTCGCACTTGCTTTTTAGTCCTAGGGATAGAGATGTTAAGTATCTTAGTGATATTATGGTCTTCTGTCTTCAAGAAACCGTGACCTACTCGATGGCCTAAGAAAGCAATTTCGTTAAAGCCAATTAAAGCCAATACAAGCTTTGGATGGTTTTGCTGTCAGGTTATACTCACGCAGAGTTGATAATAATTCAACTAACCCTGAATAGTGATCTTCCCAAGTATCGCTGAAAAGACAGATGTCGTCTAGATAAGCAATGACATCTGACCGATACGATAGGATTCGACGCATCATGCGTACAAATGTAGCTGGTGCGTTCATAAGGCCGAAAGGCATAAAATTCCATTGGAAAAGGCCTCTGGGAGTAGAGAAAGCGGTAAGAGGTTTGGCGCGTTCGGATAATGGAACTTGCCAATATCCTTTAGACAAATCAAGTTTAGTGAAAAAATGCGATTTAGAAAGACGAGTAAGTAGCTCTTCTAGTAAAGGCATAGGTTCAGCATCGAACTTCGTAACTTGATTCAATTTGCGATAGTCAACGCAAAGACGTATGTTATTGTCTTTTTTTCGAACAATAACCATCGGCGAAGAATATGCAGAAGTGGATGGTTCGATTATTTGTAAATCTATCATTTCATCCAACTCCTTTTCAACCTGTGTTTGGAAATGTATAGGGATAGGATAAGGTCTAACCCTAATTGGAGTATGTTCAGTTAGAACAATGTCATGCTCAATGACATGAGTTTGTCCAGGGATGTCAGTGAGGACATCCTGAAATGTTTGTAACATAGACGAAACTTGTCGCTGTTCTCCTAGAGACAAATCAGGAGAAACAGTAACGTCTTTCCATGATTCACTAGAATGAAGTGGGATCATTGGAAGCGGAAGATTAACATCCGAAAAACTTGTTTCCTCATCCTGTATTACAGACAGTGATGAGTAATGACCATGTTTGACATGAGAATCGTCCGTTGCCTGGAAAATAGGCTGTAGATAGTCAGGACGTTCATGGAACTCCGTAAGCATATTGATGTGGAAGGTTTTATGCTTCCCGTTAATATCGACGATGTAGTCAACATCTGAAATTTTCGATATTATATCGTACGGACCTTTCCAACTAATAAGGAGTCTATTTTCACGACAAGGTAGCAAAACAAATGCTTTGTCACCAGGACAAAGTTGTCGTAAAGTTCTCTTCTTATTAGCAAATTGTCTTGCCTTCTGCTTAGCAAATTCAGAAGAGGACGTTGCCAATTTGCATGCTTCGATAATCTTTTGTCTCAGCGCGATGACATACTCGTAAGAAGATTTTGTGTCATCGTCAATATTGTCAGCTGTTATAAGATCATGCAGCAAAGACATTGGGCCGCGCGGTCGCGCGCCAAAGACAAGTTCAAAGGGAGAAAACCCTGTATGTTCATTGGGGACCTCTCTGTACGCGAAGAGGGCCGCGGGTAAAACCCTATCCCAATCTTGAGGATGATCCTCAGTTATCTTCCCTAATAAGTTCTTAAGTGTTCTATTTAGTCGCTCGACCATCCCATTGGACATAGGATGATAGATGCTACTCAAAGATCTCTCTATCTGTAGAGTAGACATTACTTGAGACATGGTATCCGATATCAGTTGGGTGCCATGATCTGATAATATTTCTCCGGGGAATCCCAGACGAGAAAATATAAGCCAAAGAGCATCTGCAATGTCAGCGGTAGTAATGCTCTTTAGAGGGATAGCCTCTGGCCAACGTGTGCACATGTCTACACACGTTAAGATAAACTGATGTCCTCTAGCAGATTTGATCTTGAATGGACCAATGATGTCTATCGCCATTTTCTGGAATGGACGAATAGGAATATCTGCAGCCTGAATAGGCGCAGCATGACGAGGACCTTTGGATTTGACTTCTTGACATACTTTACAGGATCGACAATAGATCCGTATGTCCTTGTTCACAAAAGGCCAAAAGAAAGCCGCAAGAACTCTTGACTTTGTACGGGAAAAACCCATGTGACCAGCACACTGAGAGTCGTGTGCATGTTGTAAGATCTTAACTCTCAAATTCTTGGGTACAAGAATCTGAGAATGACTTGACTTAGTGGAGTCTTGCACCATACGTACAAGTACGCCATTCTTCATTGTAATCCAAGATTTACAATTTGAATCTTTATTCGGATCACCTTTCGTTACAAGAGTGAAGAATTTCTTAAGAGTCGGATCTTCTTCTTGTTGTTTTATAAACGAGTCACGAGAAATTACCAAGGGATCATCTTGGTTATGCACTTCATTATCTTCAACAGATGAAGTTTCAGGCATATTGAGAGCTTGAGCTCTAGTGACTACCGCATTAGCAGATTGCATATTTTGATTTTCCCAAACGGAAATTTGCTCCGGAGTGCATTCTTTGACTCCGTGAATGCGACCGATGATAAGATCAGCGATCGGATTCGGCAAAAGACATGCGTGTACATCTCCTGTGAAGAAAGGAGTAGCAATCCTAATGATAGCGGTAGAGTATTTCTCTATGGTGCCGCCAAATGTTACGCATTTGACTACTTTGCCTGTAGAATGAGAAGGATCTATGAGTGACTGCCTAACCCCAATAGTTGTGCATCCAGAATCAAAAAGTACTGAGACTGGATTGTCATTTACTAAACCTTTGTGTAAGACAAGAGAACCTCTCCCATCATGCGCGATTGACGCAGGAAGAGCGGGAAGAGGATGGCCACAGCTTAAAGTAGACACTGTGGTTGGCTCAAATAATGTTTTGCATTGGGGGCACTGAGATGCTCTCCCAAAATCAAAAGCGGCACATGCCATATTATTAGAGTCATCATTATCTTTATTTTGTTTATAGGCTTCGTGGGACTCTTGCTGTGCAGAGTTCGCCTGGTAATGAGCTTTATGTTTTTTGAATTGTGCTCTACCTCTGTTATTATTGCCTCTGTACTTATCATTGTTTCCACTATTATAACCCCTACTCGGGTTTGAATCATAGCTCCTTTGGTTACTATCATCATATTCATTATAATGAGTATCTCGGTAATTATGATCTTGTTGTCTCCATGAAGGAAAACTTGGATAGTTTCTAGAATGACTTCCTTTGCGAAAGTTCCTGTAATTATGACCACCCCTGAATCGAGGGCTGTCAGCTCTTCTCCAGGTATTCGAAGAAGAACCCTGAAATGATTGGTTACCTTGGTTCTGATAACTGTAATAGTTACCTTTTTTATTAAACCTATTTTGAGGTCCTTGGAATTTGTGAGAGTGATTAGGGTTGTATGGTGTTGCAGAAGCAACTGGCATACCTTCTTTAACCTTACTGTTGCTAATAGCTACGTCCGGATGTGCAGTGACGTATTGGGTACAATACTGTTCCATTTCTTTTAGAGACTTAGGTTTACGCTCATGTAAGAATTCGAGGAAAGGTTTATTTATACTTGACATAATCTTGTCTCTGAGTATCAAGTCCATAAGTGCTTCATAAGTCTTTTCTGTTTTGGATAGCTCAATCCAACGATCAAATGTAAGACGTGTCCTTGCAATGAATTCTGAGAATTCTACACCTGCCTCAGGCACCATTGTCTTAAACAACTTCCGATAACCCTCTTCAGACAACTGATACTTCTTTAATAAGGCTGCCCTAATAACATCATAGTTATCTTTGTCAGCCTCTTCAACCAAACTTAAACTAGTCAGAGAATCACCTTTCAGATTTTCTGATAACTGGTTAGCATATTGTGATTTGTCCACATTATGGGCTCGACACGAGCGTTCAAATCTATTTAGCCAGAATGTTATGTCATCACTGGAAGGGTTGAACGCTGGTACCTTGACCTTGTAAGTAAAGGGTTTACCATTACCACCAGATGCTTGATTACTTATGTTTGTTAACTTTAACTTTTCTAACTCAAATGCTAAAAGTTCTTTTTTGTGTTCATGTTCTCTTATTGCTTTTTTCTCTTGAGCTTCAGCTTCTCTTTGTAATCTTTTCTCTTCTTCAGCAGCTTGTAATTTTTTCTCTTCTGCAGCAGCTTGTAATTTTTTCTCTTCTGCAGCAGCTTGTAATTTTTTCTCTTCAGCAGCAGCTTGTAATTTTTTTCTCTTCAGCAGCAGCTTGTAATTTTTTTTCCTCAGCAGCAGCTCTTCAGCATTGTAATTTTTTCTCTTCAGCAGCAGCCTCATCTTTTCTTTTCTCTTTTTTCCATTTCCATCTGGAATCTTTTTTCATCAGTCTGTATCTGCAATTTCTTTTGTTCATACTCTCTTTGTAATTTTTTTTCCTCAGCTTCTTATCTTTTCTCCTCAATCAATGCTTTTCTTTCCTCAGCAGCTAATGCTTTGTCATATTGAGCAACTGCCCATTCTTCTAATTGCTGACCAGTCTTATCAAGAGCCTTGCCTTGTGTGATAAAATAATCTAATGTAGACATCTTGTCTAATAAGATCAGTAATTTGCAAAAGTAAATAAATTCACTTTCTTAGTCTTAATCAAAGACCTTGTATGATAACTTTGTAACCTGTGGAAAATAGTACTTAACTATCCCAATCACTGTGGGAAACAAGCCTTACAAAGGTCTTGTATAAATCCTTATATAATAACAGCTATAAGTTGCTGGTTCACTCTATAATATAAGTGCAGTGCACCAGAAATAGTGTTTTATATCATCAACTGTGTACCTTTAGTAATAGCAATTAACTATCAGTTGATTCTTGTACATCAATTTATATGATCAACTATATTTTAAATAGTGTATGTCGATCAGGCACAAAACAAAACAGTTATACAGAAGAACATGAAAACATTTGCGGAAATGAAATAAATCAAATGGGAAAAACAATAAAAGATAAACCGCAAGAGGATAACAAATACAAATAACGCCACAGTATATAAATATAAATTGAGAATAGAACTGAAAGATAGAATAGGGTAGACCAACAAATTACAAACAAATCAAAACAAACTAAAGAACAGAGGAATATTACAAAAACAACAATGAGTACAGTCTTCACAGCTAACACTAATAGCAACAGCTGTCGCAGCAAATTTTCAATCAAGAAAATTGCACCTATAGAAACGCACACATCAGACCCTCTATTACGTGGGATACTCTGTTGTGTGACACCGCCCAACCAAAACAACAACCCGCTGGATACAAACAAATATCACATATAAATATTTAAACATAAATACATAAATGCATAAATAGTATGGCAATATGATGTAAATAGAGTGTTGCAGAAAGAATGTGTTGGAAAGAAGGCTCAGTTACACTGCCTAATAGTACAGTACTGTGGTACTTTATTAAACAAATACTTCTGGTCTAATTATTTTAAATTCAACACAGAAATAGAAGCTCCATCGTTGATGTGAATGATAACAATCGATGTAGGACTTCTCAGTTCAATAACATTTCCTTTCGCAAACACTGTCAAATATTCTCCAGTCCTGATGTGTAATGTTCTATGTTTCAACCAAGCTTGCTGTGTAACACTGTCAGTTGTATGGCAAATGTCCAACGAACCAAATGTCAACAAACGCTGACCTAGTTACTGCATACTCTCGACAGGACAGGTCACGCTGACATCACTGTAGAGTTGTACTGTTGATGTATTTGTGTGTCGTAACAGACCCCAAGGAACGTCTGGTCTCAGTAGTTTACTTCTCAATATGGTCACTGTGCAGGTTGACCCAGGAAGCTGGCACACCAGTTGTTAAACTCAGGCCACTAGTTGTTAAATCACGTTTTTATTTGTTAAATGCCGTGAATGTCCACCAGTTGATAAATGTAGATGTTGGGACTGGTGTAGTAAAGTGTAACGATTGTCAACTCATTAAACCCAGCACAGTTTTGGTCATACAGGTCATCTTGTCCTGGAACGTGATGAGGCTCCGACAAGAATGTGAGTGTAGACAATGAGTGTGTATATGAATGTCAGAACGCGAATGGTAGAATGATTCGATAGAGTTGACAGGTTGGTAGTACATCACTCATACTCACACTGTTCGAATTCAAGAAGTACTGGAACTACGGTGGTCTTTTTATAACATTTAATGGGACGCACACTTGGACAGTACGTGTATGGTTACAGGAACAAATGTCGACATAGACAGCATAATGTTGATCACAGGAATATCATCTTAAGTTAGCATTCATGCTTGGCAAATATCATAATGGAGCATTCGTAAATAAGCATTCAGAGTTCCATCATGTAAATCATCTGGCTTTACTGACTGGGCACGTCAGACCATAACCAATATATAGGAAGGCTCCTAGACCTAACCTCGTCTAGCGAATATCCCTTCACGTAAAGTTCAATATATATATTTTTCATAAAGATATAGGAATCCCAGACATGGGTTCTCACATGTAGCAGTGATCTCTTGGTTCATCGAGCGATAGTACAGGCATCCCTTTTTCTCACTCGATAAATACAAAGTATATGGATTTCAACATGGCTGTGCTTCTCTCGTGAGCTTCACTCACTATTGGATACAGACCAAAATTGGTCATTCGTTAAATGTCCTCATTTCTTCATAGCTTCTATCATAGAGGTAATTGAATAATATCATATAATCTAGTGCTGATACATAGGAATGTCATCTTCCTTTGAATAAATATTCTTTTCAAAAGTACCACTGTGCATCTGCTTATCGACAACGATGGCGAAGCCCAAGTTCATAATAAATTGTGGTTTTACCTTTCTATGCGAAATATAACTTTGCCATTCCTTGGCAAAAGAGAATAAACACTGGGGTAAAGTACATACAACATGTCTAAATGACTATCACTTTTCCCCATTTACTTATAGATCACTTTTTCGGCGATAAGCCGGCTACAACAAAATTCGACATCCCGACAGGATGACAGCCATGAATCACACCCCCTGCTAGCGATACTTCCGCTGCATAGCCTTTGACCTTTTCTAGCGACAACCAACATAGTTCGACTTAGAAATGTAAAGATATCCATATATAAGACAGACTCGTCCTACTCATACAAACACTACGTATAAATTCAGGCCATAGATATACTGAAGCAAGAACAATCTATTCCTACCCAGGCAAAGAATAAATCGCAGTAGGCCTAGATCGTCCGCGGAGTCCGATCGAAGATGACGGAACTCCTTTCAAGGGAAGTAACTCAAAAATGACTTCTCCTTAAGCACTTAAAAAAGGAAATACTTTGTTTACAAAATATTTGCGAACATAATAAGTATATAAATGTATTATATTGCAAGATAGTAAAGATTGCACTTTACAGTCTTACCACACCTCCCGGGAAAAAAAAAAAAAAATTTTTTTTTTTTTAAATACATCTAGGAGCAACGTAGAATAGGCTCACAACGCAAGAATACTGCGCAGATGAAAATATCAGGAATAACTATAATTCCTAATATGACCGGTGAGAATATATCTCAAAATCTGAGAGAAATTGTTTCTCTACGAATAAATGTTTCCAGGAAGGTGTGATGTACGTATAATACAATTCTGGTAATTATACAATGCATACCAAAAATTCACACTATAATCTTAAATTTATGATTTATGAAGAAACAATCATCAAAGAACAGCGGTGAATAAACATCAATAAACCGCTAAGTAGCGATACCATCATTCTATTATTAAATTACAAATGTGTATCTTAGTAAAGAAACAAAAAATAACTGTAAAGTTATACATATTAAAAAGATCCAATATTTAACAGTTAAGTGGCATCATGTGGGCATCTGGACAGAATGTCCGCCATCACATTTTCTGAACCACGGATAGCTCGTACCGAGAAATGAAAAGGTTGAAGAGCGATTGCGTATCGAGTTGATCTCGAGCTCTTCAAGTTCTTACTTTGGATAGCCGTAAGAGCTTTTTGGTCAGTTTCCACTACGAAATGCGCGCCCAGAAGGAATCTTTGGAGTTTGAGAATTGACCAAACCATTGCCAATAATTCACGGTCTAAAACCGAGTAATTCCTTTCTGCAGCATTAAGTTTTCTGGATATATACATTACAGGATGCAGAGTTCCAGAGTACTCTTGCATTAGTGCCGCTCCAATCCCAGTGGATGAAGCGTCACTACGAAGAACAAATGTCTTATCTGTTGTAGGTAACACTAAAATAGGTGGTGATGAAAACATAGTTTTGATCTTCTCTAGTGAAGATTGGCATTCATGAGACCAGTGAACCATGTTAGGCGACCCTTTCTTTAATAGTGTAGAGAGAGGTGCCATGATAGAGGACAGATTCGGAATGAAACGTCCATAAAATTGTATGAGACCTAAAAGACTTCGCACTTGCTTTTTAGTCCTAGGGATAGAGATGTTAAGTATCTTAGTGATATTATGGTCTTCTGTCTTCAAGAAACCGTGACCTACTCGATGGCCTAAGAAAGCAATTTCGCTAAAGCCAATACAAGCTTTGGATGGTTTTGCTGTCAGGTTATACTCACGCAGAGTTGATAATAATTCAACTAACCCTGAATAGTGATCTTCCCAAGTATCGCTGAAAAGACAGATGTCGTCTAGATAAGCAATGACATCTGACCGATACGATAGGATTCGACGCATCATGCGTACAAATGTAGCTGGTGCGTTCATAAGGCCGAAAGGCATAAAATTCCATTGGAAAAGGCCTCTGGGAGTAGAGAAAGCGGTAAGAGGTTTGGCGCGTCGGATAATGGAACTTGCCAATATCCTTTAGACAAATCAAGTTTAGTGAAAAAATGCGATTTAGAAAGACGAGTAAGTAGCTCTTCTAGTAAAGGCATAGGTTCAGCATCGAACTTCGTAACTTGATTCAATTTGCGATAGTCAACGCAAAGACGTATGTTATTGTCTTTTTTTCGAACAATAACCATCGGCGAAGAATATGCAGAAGTGGATGGTTCGATTATTTGTAAATCTATCATTTCATCCAACTCCTTTTCAACCTGTGTTTGGAAATGTATAGGGATAGGATAAGGTCTAACCCTAATTGGAGTATGTTCAGTTAGAACAATGTCATGCTCAATGACATGAGTTTGTCCAGGGATGTCAGTGAGGACATCCTGAAATGTTTGTAACATAGACGAAACTTGTCGCCGTTCTCCTAGAGACAAATCAGGAGAAACAGTAACGTCTTTCCATGATTCACTAGAATGAAGTGGGATCATTGGAAGCGGAAGATTAACATCCGAAAAACTTGTTTCCTCATCCTGTATTACAGACAGTGATGAGTAATGACCATGTTTGACATGAGAATCGTCCGTTGCCTGGAAAATAGGCTGTAGATAGTCAGGACGTTCATGGAACTCCGTAAGCATATTGATGTGGAAGGTTTTATGCTTCCCGTTAATATCGACGATGTAGTCAACATCTGAAATTTTCGATATTATATCGTACGGACCTTTCCAACTAATAAGGAGTCTATTTTCACGACAAGGTAGCAAAACAAATGCTTTGTCACCAGGACAAAGTTGTCGTAAAGTTCTCTTCTTATTAGCAAATTGTCTTGCCTTCTGCTTAGCAAATTCAGAAGAGGACGTTGCCAATTTGCATGCTTCGATAATCTTTTGTCTCAGCGCGATGACATACTCGTAAGAAGATTTTGTGTCATCGTCAATATTGTCAGCTGTTATAAGATCATGCAGCAAAGACATTGGGCCGCGCGGTCGCGCGCCAAAGACAAGTTCAAAGGGAGAAAACCCTGTATGTTCATTGGGGACCTCTCTGTACGCGAAGAGGGCCGCGGGTAAAACCCTATCCCAATCTTGAGGATGATCCTCAGTTATCTTCCCTAATAAGTTCTTAAGTGTTCTATTTAGTCGCTCGACCATCCCATTGGACATAGGATGATAGATGCTACTCAAAGATCTCTCTATCTGTAAAGTAGACATTACTTGAGACATGGTATCCGATATCAGTTGCGTGCCATGATCTGATAATATTTCTCCGGGGAATCCCAGACGAGAAAATATAAGCCAAAGAGCATCTGCAATGTCAGCGGTAGTAATGCTCTTTAGAGGGATAGCCTCTGGCCAACGTGTGCACATGTCTACACACGTTAAGATAAACTGATGTCCTCTAGCAGATTTGATCTTGAATGGACCAATGATGTCTATCGCCATTTTCTGGAATGGACGAATAGGAATATCTGCAGCCTGAATAGGCGCAGCATGACGAGGACCTTTGGATTTGACTTCTTGACATACTTTACAGGATCGACAATAGATCCGTATGTCCTTGTTCACAAAAGGCCAAAAGAAAGCTGCAAGAACTCTTGACTTTGTACGGGAAAAACCCATGTGACCAGCACACTGAGAGTCGTGTGCATGTTGTAAGATCTTAACTCTCAAATTCTTGGGTACAAGAATCTGAGAATGACTTGACTTAGTGGAGTCTTGCACCATACGTACAGGTACGCCATTCTTCATTGTAATCCAAGATTTACAATTTGAATCTTTATTCGGATCACCTTTTGTTACAAGAGTGAAGAATTTCTTAAGAGTCGGATCTTCTTCTTGTTGTTTTATAAACGAGTCACGAGAAATTACCAAGGGATCATCTTGGTTATGCACTTCATTATCTTCAACAGATGAAGTTTCAGGCATATTGAGAGCTTGAGCTCTAGTGACTACCGCATTAGCAGATTGCATATTTTGATTTTCCCAAACGGAAATTTGCTCCGGAGTGCATTCTTTGACTCCGTGAATGCGACCGATGATAAGATCAGCGATCGGATCCGGCAAAAGACATGCGTGTACATCTCCTGTGAAGAAAGGAGTAGCAATCCTAATGATAGCGGTAGAGTATTTCTCTATGGTGCCGCCAAATGTTACGCATTTGACTACTTTGCCTGTAGAATGAGAAGGATCTATGAGTGACTGCCTAACCCCAATAGTTGTGCATCCAGAATCAAAAAGTACTGAGACTGGATTGTCATTTACTAAACCTTTGTGTAAGACAAGAGAACCTCTCCCATCATGCGCGATTGACGCAGGAAGAGCGGGAAGAGGATGGCCACAGCTTAAAGTAGACACTGTGGTTGGCTCAAATAATGTTTTGCATTGGGGGCACTGAGATGCTCTCCCAAAATCAAAAGCGGCACATGTCATATTATTAGAGTCATCATTATCTTTATTTTGTTTATAGGCTTCGTGGGACTCTTGCTGTGCAGAGTTCGCCTGGTAATGAGCTTTATGTTTTTTGAATTGTGCTCTACCTCTGTTATTATTGCCTCTGTACTTATCATTGTTTCCACTATTATAACCCCTACTCGGGTTTGAATCATAGCTCCTTTGCTTACTATCATCATATTCATTATAATGAGTATCTCGGTATTTATGATCTTTGATGCGTGATGCCATATGATGATGGATGGTATCCGCATGTCTGGTTTTGTGTGGTGTGCAGATGTGTTCAGTCAAAACAATGTTCATACAAAAATAACAGGGCAATCCACATAGGACGTCAGTAAACTCACGACGTATAAAGTCAATGATTCTTGTAACAGCCGTTGACGTTTTTCTTCATTATTTATTGTGGACGCCACAGTGACAAAATGGTTACGCGAATATGTAGGCACGTCAAACAGTCATTATCACAGCAACATTCAATACAGCAATAGACGGTAGACAGCATTACAATGATGAGTCAGATGCATGTTATATTTCAAAGTGCTGTAAATGTAGTCAGGTGGAAAACTCCATCCCTTTCCATAACAGCCAGGAGATAACCAGATGTATGAGATCAGTTCACTCTCCTTAGTTTGACTTCAGCAAGACAGACACGTCTGCCGAAGTATAAATAATGTCCTCAAAAATATCCTCTAGATAATAAAGGTTTTCCAAACCTAGTTCATTTAACAAAGTAGCAAGTAATGGTCCTTGGTACATGCATCAACCGATGCAGTACAATGCAGCGACATGTGAGCTGGGAAAAAAAACATCTCGTGACGACGACTTTCGAAGACAGGCTATGAATCGAAATCGCTCACGACCCAAAATCGATAGAGTTAATGGAAAAGTCAATTTACCTTGCTTTCAAGAAATACAGAAATATCACGCCTCCCGGCATGTGCAAATACACTAGAGGTATTATCCCGAATAAACGAAATATCCATAAGAGGACTACACATCCCTGACAGAACAAAAAAAGCGGAGATCCCCTCTTCAACGAGGCATCTCTTTCGCCATTCCAAATCGCTCACTCCACTAGTGGTGGGCGGAAACCGATCGACCAAGAAGCAAGACAAGTCATGCGCAGTCCAGCGCAAAATGACCACAGCTCAAACTTAACTGCATTCGATCCCAACGCGAGAAGACAAATGCTTACCGAGAAAAGTGACTATAAATTTCAAGCAGTTGTTGCCCTTGCGTTATAAAATAGATATTGAAATAAAACGATGTTGCGAGAATTTATCACGCAACATATCACCACCTCCTCCCGATAAAAAAAAAATGTGGAACATATTTTTTTTTTAAAATATCAAAGAGCATGCGATAAGCGGCTCAAAACGCACGAATTATGCGCTGATAATTAACTAAATTGCCAAACAATAGGCTAATTATAGAGTGTCTGGTGAGGATATACCTCAACAGAAAAATAAATATGTCTCAAAAAATATTCACATCGGGGAGGTGTCACCAACACACATCACGTTAGCATGTAAACACAATATACGTATGCAAGTTACTATAATGATCATTAAACAGCATACTCTAATATTGTCTTTAAAAATGGATGTACAAATCTGATAGGAAAATTTAAATAGTACATTCTTTGACATGTAATGACAAAAGTACATAGTAAAGTTAAACTACATGACGATCCAGGACATATGCTCTGGTATTCCGAGGGTAAGTACACAATCTAGAACTCGTCATGCTTGATACTAGTAAGGTAAGTCCTCAGCTCAACAATGACATTCTGAGAAAGTACAAGCAATATAATGCTAATTAATAACTAATATGCTTCATAAGGTACAATACATTATTAATAATTGTGGCTGTTTAGTAAACTAACGGCCCTTATATTAACTACTCAGTCCTCCTCTATCATCTTAAAAAACGAACAGAAGAAGATGACAACAAAGCACGATAGTGTGTACATATAAAGTAAGTACAGATGTGCTAATCTATTGTAGAAATATAGGTGTGTTATGACTCTGTAATATATGGAAATATAGGACAGAAGTATTAGTTGGAGTCATGTGGGCATCTAGACAAAATGTCAGCCATCACATTATCCGCACCACGGATAGCTCGTACCGTGAAGTGAAAAGGTTGAAGAGCTATAGCATATCGAGTGGATCTCGAACTCTTCAAATTCTTAGTCTGAATAGCTGTAAGAGCTTTCTGATCAGTCTCTAGAATGAAATGTGCGCCCAGGAGGAATCTTTGTAGTTTTAGAATTGACCAAACCATCGCTAACAACTCACGGTCTAAAACCGAGTAGTTCCTCTCTGCCGCATTTAGTTTTCTAGAAATGTACATAACAGGATGCAGAGTATTTGCATATTCTTGCATCAGTGCTGCTCCAATCCCAGTGGATGAAGCATCACTCCGAAGAACAAAAGTCCTATCAAGAGTAGGTAATCTTAAGATGGGAGGAGAAGAAAATATATTCTTGATTTGGTCTAGTGAAGATTGGCATTCTTCAGACCAACGGACCAGATTAGGCGAACCTTTCTTCAACAATGTTGATAGAGGTGCCATGATCGAAGATAAATTTGGAATAAATCTCCCATAAAATTGAATTAAACCTAAGAGACTCCTAACTTGTTTCTTCGTTTTAGGAACAGAGATGTTCAGTATTTTGGAAGTATTGTGGTCTTCTGTCTTCAAGAGACCATGACCAACACGATGACCCAGGAAAGAGATTTCACCAAAACCAACAAAAGCTTTAGAAGGTTTTGCTGTCAAATTATTCTCACGTAGAGTGGACAGTAAGTCATATAACCCTAAATAGTGATCTTCCCAGGTATCACTGAAGAGACAGATGTCATCTAAGTATGCGATGACATCCGAACGATGTGACAGAATTCGACGCATCATGCGAACGAAAGTGGCAGGGGCGTTCATGAGACCAAAAGGCATAACATTCCATTGAAATAGACCCCTAGGTGTAGAAAAAGCAGTAAGAGGTTTGGCATGCTCTGCTAAAGGCACTTGCCAATAACCTTTAGACAAGTCAAGTTTAGTGAAGAATCTAGAATTAGAAAGTCTAATCAGTAGATCTTCTAACAAAGGCATCGGTTCAGCGTCGAACTTTGTGACCTGATTCAATTTGCGATAATCAACGCAAATTCGTATGTTCTTATCCTTCTTCCGGACAATAACCATGGAAGAAGAATATGGTGAAGTCGATGGTTCAATTATATTTAATTGAATCATTTCATCCAATTCCTTTTCCACTTGCGACTGAAAGTGTATAGGAATAGGATACGGCCTAACCCTAATTGGATTATTGTCGGTAAGAATTATGTCATGTTCTATGACATCTGTGTGTCCAGGAATGGCAGTGAGAACATCCTGAAATGTTTGTAACATCGACGAGACTTGTCGATGTTCGTCACCAGAAAGATTAGGAGAAACAGAAACGTTTTTCCAAGATTCCGTGGAATGTAATGGAACCACTGGAAGGGGAAGATTGACATCTGAGAAGGTAGATTCCTCATCCTGTATGACAGACAGGGATGAATAATGACCGTGAGGTGCAGGAGCATCATCCGTTGCCTGGAAAATAGGCAGCAAATAGTCCGGACGTTCGTGAAATTCCGAAAGCATGTTTATGTGGAAAGTTTTATGCTTTCCATCAATATCGACCACATAGTCAACATCGGAAATCCGAGAGACTATTGCATACGGACCTTTCCATGCAATAAGAAGTCTATTTTCCCTACTGGGGAGTAGGACGAATGCTTTGTCACCTGGACAAAGTTGTCGTAGACATCTATTCTTGTTAGCAAACTGTCTTGCCTTCTCTTTAGCAATTTCTGATGAAGCAGTTGCTAGCTTACATGCCTCAATGATCTTTTGTCTAAGAGCAATGACATACTCATATGAGGATTGAGTTTCATCGCTAATATCATCGGCAGTGATGAGACCGTGTAATAAAGACATAGGGCCGCGTGGACGCGCGCCAAAGACAAGTTCGAAGGGAGAAAATCCTGTGTGTTCATTAGGGACTTCTCTATAGGCAAAGAGAGCCGCGGGTAAAACCCTGTCCCAATCTTGAGGATGATCTTCAGTTATCTTACCAAGCAAAGTCTTGAGCGTTCTATTCAGACGCTCAACTAACCCATTAGACATAGGATGGTAGATACTACTGAGAGATCGTTCAATATGTAAGGTAGACATTACCTGTGACATAGTGTCAGATATGAGTTGAGTGCCATGGTCTGACAATATTTCTCTGGGGAACCCCAAGCGAGAAAATATCAACCAAAGAGCATCTGCGATATCTGTAGTAGATATGCTCTTAAGAGGAATAGCCTCTGGCCAACGTGTGCACATATCGACACATGTAAGGATAAACTGATGTCCTCTGGCCGACTTGACCTTAAAAGGGCCAATAATATCTATGGCCATTTTCTGAAACGGCCGAATAGGAATGTCAGCAGCCTGGATAGGCGCAGCATGTCGTGGTCCTCTAGATTTGACCTCCTGACATACCTTGCATGATCGGCAGTAAATACGAATGTCCTTATTGACAAAAGGCCAAAAGAAAGCCGCAAGGACTCTCGACTTCGTACGGGCAAAACCCATATGTCCAGCACATTGCGAGTCATGAGCATGTTGTAATATTTGGACTCTCATGCTCTTGGGAACAAGAATTTGCGAATGTGCCGACGTAGTCGAATCTTGTACCATACGTACAAGTACGCCGTTTCTCATTGCAATCCAAGATTTTCTATTTGTATCCTGATTCGGATCACCTTTCTTCGCAAGAACGAAGAATTTTTTTAAAGAAGGATCTTCTTCTTGCAATTTTATGAAAGAGTCACGAGTAATCACTAAGTGACTATCTTGGCTATCAACTTCATTATCACTATTCAGTGAAGTTTCGGGTGTTTGTAGAGCTTGTGCTCTTGTAACTACTGCATTTGTAGCTTGCATGTTATTATCTTCCCAAGCAGCAATCTGCTGTGGGGTACACTCCCTAACTCCGTGAATACGACCAATAATAAGGTCCGCAATAGGATTAGGTAAGAGACAAGCATGCACATCTCCAGTAAAGAAAGGAGTGGCAATGCGAATTACAGCAGTAGGATATTTTTCTAGAGTGCCGCCAAATGTGACACATTTAATAACCCTTCCTGTAGCACAAGATGGATCTACAAGCGATTGTCTAACACCAATAGTGGTGCATCCGGAATCGAAAAGTAGTGAGACCGGAGTATCATTAACAAGACCCTTATGTAGGATTAAAGAACCCCTCCCGTCATGCGCAACAGCAGCAGGAAGAGCGGGAAGTGGGTGACCACAACTCAAAGTAGTTATGGTACCCGGTTCGAATAAAGTACTGCATTGGGGGCATTTGTTTGCTCTCTCAAAGTCAAAAGCAGAACCAGTGACAGCGTCAAAGTTTTTACTATCAACAACATGATTACAGGCTCCCTCAGTTTCCTGTTGTACAGCATTAGCCTGCTGATATCTCTTTTTTTTGTGTTGAGATCTACCCCGACTATTATTACCTCTGAAGTTATCAAAGTTATTATTATCTCTGCAGTTATTATTGTCTCTATTGTAATTGTTATCCTGGTTCGAATTCCAGTTTCCACGATTACTATCATGTTCACATTGATGCGAACATCTATTTGTTTGGTTCTGAGGTCTTCGGCAGGAATAACCTCTATTACCATATCCTCTTTTGAAATGCTTATAATTATTAGGGTGATAGTAACGACCACTATCAGGTTGTCTCCAATTCTTCGAAGAAGAATCACCATGAAATTGATTTCCATGATTTTGACAGAAATTACCGCTACTCTTTCTATCAAAATTTTGTTGGAATCTACGAGCAAAGTTTTGGCCATACGGAGCTGCCGAAGCAACTGGTAAACCTTCTTTCACCTTAGAGTTACCCATGGTTATGTGTGGGTGCGCAGTTACGTATTGGCAACAGAAATCTTCCATTTCTTTTATTGTTTTAGGTTTACGTTCATGAAGGAAAGCAAGGAAAGACTCATTGACAGACGACATGACTTTGTCTCTAAGTATTAAGTCCATAAGTCCTTCATAAGTTTTTTCCGTCTTAGATAGTTCAACCCATCGTGAGAAAGTAATGCGTATTCTTGCAATAAACTCGGAGAATTCAACTCCATTTTCAGGTAACATGTTTTTAAATTGTAGACGGTAGCCGTCTTCGTTAAGCTGATATTTCTTTAACAAAGCGGCCCTGACAACCTCATAATTGTTCTTGTCAGGTTCATCCACCATATTTAATATACTTAGAGCTTTACCTGTCAGTATCCCTGATAACTGATAAACATATTTTGCTTTGTCTATGTTATGAGCTGTACATGCTTGTTCAAATCTGTCCAGATAGAACATTATGTCATCACTGGAAGGACTAAATGTTGGTAACTTAATCTTAAAAGTATCATTATTAGCCTTACCAGAAGATGAACCCTTGTTTGAATCATTACCATTACTCATGCTTGTCAATTTCAATTTTTCCAACTCTAAAGCTAAGACCTTTTCTTCATGTTCCATTTTTGCTTTCTCTTTCCTCTCATCAGACTCTCTCTGTAATCTTCTTTCCTCCGCCTGAGCCTCTTTTTGAAGTCTTTCATTTTCAGCTTCTTTTTCAAGTCTTTTATTCTCAGCCTCTTTTTGAAGTCTTTCAGCTTCTAGCTGTAGCTGGAGTTTTCTTTCCTCAGCTTCTGATTCCCTTTTTTGTTTTTCCATTTCCATTTGGAATCTTTTTTCATCGACCTGCATCTGCAGTTTCTTTTGTTCAGCTTCCATCTGCAGTTTCTTTTGTTCAGCTTCCATTGCTTTATCATATCGAGCAGTTGCAAATTCTTCTAACTTATCACCAGTCTTCCCAAGCAATTTACCCTGCTCAATAAAGTGCTCAAATGTAGACATGATGAGTAATATATAAGTCCAAAACCTGAAATAATTAACTAATTTATTTCAAACCTAAGTGTAACAAGTCTTAATTAAGCACTTGTATATTCACATCACCTTATATTATCCCAGTCTCTGTGGGAAACAAGTCTCCAATCAAAGAACTTGTATATGAAATATCAACAATCAATTCTTGATCATAAGTGCACTTCTCATTCAATAGTGCACGACACTATTCATCATTCATTTATCATCAGTGTAGTAGTAACAGTGCATTAGCATAGCCCATTAACTAATTACTATAACTGTAAACAATGACTATGTAAACACATGCAGAATGTAAACATTGAAAATGTAAACAATACAAACAATGTAAACAATAACAATGTAAACAATAACAAAGATCAGCAACAATACAAAAACTTTCGCAGAAATCAACTAAAAATAAAGCAGAAATTAATGAAATATCACAAAAAATGTGACGATATCTGCGATAGAATTAAACAAAATACATGACACCACAGTGTATAAACAAAAATGTTGTATGAAACTAAATTATAGACAAGAGTAGGCTAACAAATACAAACAAATCAAAACAAAACTAAAGAATGCGAAATAATAACGAAAACAATATTAAAACATGTCATCACAACTAACATAAATAGCAACAGAAGTCGCTTAGCAAATTCCAGTATTGGAAATTTGCAAACCTTACAGAAAACGCTCACAATAGACGACCTCTATGACGTGGCATAATCTAACGGAGACACCACCCAACCGAGAACCCGCTGAAATATAAACATATAAATATACGAATAACATATAAACATATAACATATAGAATGAGATGATACACAGAAGACTCAGCAGAAGTATAAGGGCACAGTTTACATACAAACAGGCCACTTAACTTATAGGCTTCCAAACGTAGAACAGCAGAAAAACGGATGTCAATCAACGTCCTAAAGAGCGAAGCTCCAACGATGATGGCACATCTGAACTGCTTCCACTGCTAACACGATGGTACAAGAGCTTCTGAAATACTGTGTGTTGAGTTGTTTCGGCACTTGACCTTCTAATCCAAAAGTAAGTTGATGGAAATCGGTACTTGGCCTTCTTCAGAAAACAACCCGTTTCAACCGGCACTTGACCTTCACAAAAACGACAGCACTGGAACCTTGACAGCAGCAACTTGCTTGACTTGCGTAAAAGATAACAGCAGTCCGAGTTATCCGGCAACATGTAACAACGCCGGGTACTGTCAAATTCTTGTTTCCGTCAAAAAGTTGAAATTTTGACTTTTACCGGGCAACGCCGAGTACTTTGAAAATTTTGAAGATGTTGACTGTATTGAAGAATGTTAATTTCTTGAAGGATGCTGATGAATTCTTGTTGAAAATGAAGTGGGTAAGGGACCCCGTGTTTGCTGGTACCAGAATCAAACCAGCTTATGGCCACCAAATGATGCGTGATGCCATATGATGATGGATGGTATCCGCATGTCTGGTTTTGTGTGTGTGCAGATGTGTTCAGTCAAAACAATGTTCATACAAAAATAACAGGGCAATCCACATAGGACGTCAGTAAACTCACGATGTATAAAGTCAATGATTCTTGTAACAGCCGTTGACGTTTTTCTTCATTATTTATTGTGGACGCCACAGTGACAAAATGGTTACGCGAATATGTAGGCACATCAAACAGTCATTATCACAGCAACATTCAATACAGCAATAGACGGTAGACAGCATTACAATGATGAGTCAGATGCATGTTATATTTCAAAGTGCTGTAAATGTAGTCAGGTGGAAAACTCCATCCCTTTCCATAACAGCCAGGAGATAACCAGATGTATGAGATCAGTTCACTCTCCTTAGTTTGACTTCAGCAAGACAGACACGTCTGCCGAAGTATAAATAATGTCCTCAAAAATATCCTCTAGATAATAAAGGTTTTCCAAACCTAGTTCATTTAACAAAGTAGCAAGTAATGGTCCTTGGTACATGCATCAACCGATGCAGTACAATGCAGCGACATGTGAGCTGGGAAAAAACATCTCGTGACGACGACTTTCGAAGACAGGCTATGAATCGAAATCGCTCACGACCCAAAATCGATAGAGTTAATGGAAAAGTCAATTTACCTTGCTTTCAAGAAATACAGAAATATCACGCCTCCCGGCATGTGCAAATACACTAGAGGTATTATCCCGAATAAACGAAATATCCATAAGAGGACTACACATCCCTGACAGAACAAAAAAAAGCGGAGATCCCCTCTTCAACGAGGCATCTCTTTCGCCATTCCAAATCGCTCACTCCACTAGTGGTGGGCGGAAACCGATCGACCAAGAAGCAAGACAAGTCATGCGCAGTCCAGCGCAAAATGACCACACCTCAAAACTTAACTGCATTCGATCCCAACGCGAGAAGACAAATGCTTACCGAGAAAAGTGACTATAAATTTCAAGCAGTTGTTGCCCTTGCGTTATAAAATAGATATTGAAATAAAACGATGTTGCGAGAATTTATCACGCAACAATCTTGTTGTCTCCATGAAGGAAAACTTGGATAGTTTCTAGAATGACTTCCTTTGCGAAAGTTCCTGTAATTATGACCACCCCTGAATCGAGGGCTGTCAGCTCTTCTCCAGGTATTCGAAGAAGAACCCTGAAATGATTGGTTACCTTGGTTCTGATAACTGTAATAGTTACCTTTTTTATTAAACCTATTTTGAGGTCCTTGGAATTTGTGAGAGTGATTAGGGTTGTATGGTGTTGCAGAAGCAACTGGCATACCTTCTTTAACCTTACTGTTGCTAATAGCTACGTCCGGATGTGCAGTGACGTATTGGGTACAATACTGTTCCATTTCTTTTAGAGACTTAGGTTTACGCTCATGTAAGAATTCGAGGAAAGGTTTATTTATACTTGACATAATCTTGTCTCTGAGTATCAAGTCCATAAGTGCTTCATAAGTCTTTTCTGTTTTGGATAGCTCAATCCAACGATCAAATGTAAGACGTGTCCTTGCAATGAATTCTGAGAATTCTACACCTGCCTCAGGCACCATTGTCTTAAACAACTTCCGATAACCCTCTTCAGACAACTGATACTTCTTTAATAAGGCTGCCCTAATAACATCATAGTTATCTTTGTCAGCCTCTTCAACCAAACTTAAACTAGTCAGAGAATCACCTTTCAGATTTTCTGATAACTGGTTAGCATATTGTGATTTGTCCACATTATGGGCTCGACACGAGCGTTCAAATCTATTTAGCCAGAATGTTATGTCATCACTGGAAGGGTTGAACGCTGGTACCTTGACCTTGTAAGTAAAGGGTTTACCATTACCACCAGATGCTTGATTACTTATGTTTGTTAACTTTAACTTTTCTAACTCAAATGCTAACAGTTCTTTTTTGTGTTCATGTTCTCTTATTGCTTTTTTCTCTTGAGCTTCAGCTTCTCTTTGTAATCTTTTCTCTTCTGCAGCAGCTTGTAATTTTTTCTCTTCAGCAGCAGCTTGTAATTTTTTCTCTTCAGCAGCAGCTTGTAATTTTTTTCTCTTCAGCAGCAGCTTGTAATTTTTTCTCTTCAGCAGCAGCTTGTAATTTTTTCTCTTCAGCAGCAGCCTCATCTTTTCTTTTCTCTTTTTCCATTTCCATCTGGAATCTTTTTTCATCAGTCTGTATCTGCAATTTCTTTTGTTCATACTCTCTTTGTAATTTTTTTTCCTCAGCTTCTAATCTTTTCTCCTCAATCAATGCTTTTCTTTCTTCAGCAGCTAATGCTTTGTCATATTGAGCAACTGCCCATTCTTCTAATTGCTGACCAGTCTTATCAAGAGCCTTGCCTTGTGTGATAAAATAATCTAATGTAGACATCTTGTCTAATAAGATCAATAATTTGCAAAAGTAAATAAATTCACTTTCTTAGTCTTAATCAAAGACCTTATATGATAACTTTGTAACCTGTGGAAAATAGTACTTAACTATCCCAATCACTGTGGGAAACAAGCCTTACAAAGGTCTTGTATAAATCCTTATATAATAACAGCTATAAGTTGCTGGTTCACTCTATAATATAAGTGCAGTGCACCAGAAATAGTGTTTTATATCATCAACTGTGTACCTTTAGTAATAGCAATTAACTATCAGTTGATTCTTGTACATCAATTTATATGATCAACTATATTTTAAATAGTGTATGTCGATCAGGCACAAAACAAAACAGTTATACAGAAGAACATGAAAACATTTGCGGAAATGAAATAAATCAAATGGGAAAAACAATAAAAGATAAACCGCAAGAGGATAACAAATACAAATAACGCCACAGTATATAAATATAAATTGAGAATAGAACTGAAAGATAGAATAGGGTAGACCAACAAATTACAAACAAATCAAAACAAACTAAAGAACAGAGGAATATTACAAAAACAACAATGAGTACAGTCTTCACAGCTAACACTAATAGCAACAGCTGTCGCAGCAAATTTTCAATCAAGAAAATTGCACCTATAGAAACGCACACATCAGACCCTCTATTACGTGGGATACTCTGTTGTGTGACACCGCCCAACCAAAACAACAACCCGCTGGATACAAACAAATATCACATATAAATATTTAAACATAAATACATAAATGCATAAATAGTATGACAATATGATGTAAATAGAGTGTTGCAGGAAAAATGTATGAAGGCTCAGTTACACTGCCTAATAGTACAGTACTATGGTACTTTATTAAACAAATACTTCTGGTCTAATTATTTTAAATTCAACACAGAAATAGAAGCTCCATCGCTGATGTGAATGATAACAATCGATGTAGGACTTCTCAGTTCAATAACATTTCCTTTCGCAAACACTGTCAAATATTCTCCAGTCCTGATGTGTAATGTTCTATGTTTCAACCAAGCTTGCTGTGTAACACTGTCACTTGTATGGCAAATGTCCAACGAACCAAATGTCAACAAACGCTGACCTAGTTACTGCATACTCTCGACAGGACAGGTCACGCTGACATCACTGTAGAGTTGTGCTGTTGATGTATTTGTGTGTCGTAACAGACCCCAAGGAACGTCTGGTCTCAGTAGTTTACTTCTCAATATGGTCACTGTGCAGGTTGACCCAGGAAGCTGGCACACCAGTTGTTAAATCACGTTTTATTTGTTAAATGCCGTGAATGTCCACCAGTTGATAAATGTAGATGTTGGGACTGGTGTAGTAAAGTGTAACGATTGTCAACTCATTAAACCCAGCACAGTTTTGGTCATACAGGTCATCTTGTCCTGGAACGTGATGAGGCTCCGACAAGAATGTGAGTGTAGACAATGAGTGTGTATATGAATGTCAGAACGCGAATGGTAGAATGATTCGATAGAGTTGACAGGTTGGTAGTACATCACTCATACTCACACTGTTCGAATTCAAGAAGTACTGGAACTACGGTGGTCTTTTTATAACATTTAATGAGACGCACACTTGGACAGTACGTGTATGGTTACAGGAACAAATGTCGACATAGACAGCATAATGTTGATCACAGGAATATCATCTTAAGTTAGCATTCATGCTTGGCAAATATCATAATGGAGCATTCGTAAATAAGCATTCAGAGTTCCATCATGTAAATCATCTGGCTTTACTGACTGGGCACGTCAGACCATAACCAATATATAGGAAGGCTCCTAGACTTAACCTCGTCTAGCGAATATCCCTTCACGTAAAGTTCAATATATATATTTTTTCATAAAGATATAGGAATCCCAGACATGGGTTCTCACATGTAGCAGTGATCTCTTGGTTCATCGAGCGATAGTACAGGCATCCCTTTTTCTCACTCGATAAATACAAAGTATATGGATTTCAACATGGCTGTGCTTCTCTCGTGAGCTTCACTCACTATTGGATACAGACCAAAATTGGTCATTCGTTAAATGTCCTCATTTCTTCATAGCTTCTATCATAGAGGTAATTGAATAATATCATATAATCTAGTGCTGATACATAGGAATGTCATCTTCCTTTGAATAAATATTCTTTTCAAAAGTACCACTGTGCATCTGCTTATCGACAACGATGGCGAAGCCCAAGTTCATAATAAATTGTGGTTTTACCTTTCTATGCGAAATATAACTTTGCCGTTCCTTGGCAAAAGAGAATAAACACTGGGGTAAAGTACATACAACATGTCTAAATGACTATCACTTTTCCCCATTTACTTATAGATCACTTTCTCGGCGATAAGCCGGCTACAACAAAATTCGACATCCCGACAGGATGACAGCCATGAATCACACCCCCTGCTAGCGATACTTCCGCTGCATAGCCTTTGACCTTTTCTAGCGACAACCAACATAGTTCGACTTAGAAATGTAAAGATATCCATATATAAGACAGACTCGTCCTACTCATACAAACACTACGTATAAATTCAGGCCATAGATATACTGAAGCAAGAACAATCTATTCCTACCCAGGCTAAGAATAAATCGCAGTAGGCCTAGCTTCGTCCGCGGAATCCGATCGAAGATGACGGAACTCCTTTCAAGGGAAGTAACTCAAAAATGACTTCTCCTTAAGCACTTAAAAAAGGAAATACTTTGTTTACAAAATATTTGCGAACATAATAAGTATATAAATGTATTATATTGCAAGATAGTAAAGATTGCACTTTACAGTCTTATTATGCTTGGGCCTGGCATTCTCACTATAGAGTACGAATTGCTACAGAAACCGCCGCTAAAAGAGCACGGGGCTTTGGTGCAGGCTGCCTGCAAGGGGGCGGGCTGTAGTAGAAGTTCCATGTTGCACGTATTGTAAAAGGAAATAAATAATGCATTTAATTGACTATCACTCGCCATGTTGAGGATTAAATGAAGAGGGAACGTACGAGACACAGTGTGAAGCGATTTCCTTGAAGCATTTGTGGTTCTCAAAATTTGATTATGAATTATGTAGTGATAAATTTTATTACAGGTTGTCTTATAAATGCGAACAACACAACACACACGGTGACGGAACATAAAAGTAGATGTGACATATGACGTTCACATGAGTAGATATGACAACATCATTATGAGTAGAAGTGACAATGACGTTCACATGTGTAGATATGACAGTGACGTTCACATATGTAGATATGACAATGACATTCACATGTTTAGATATGACAATGACGTTCACATGTGTAGATATGATAATGACGTTTACATGTGTAGATATGACGATGACGTTCACATGTGTAGATATGACAATGACGTTCACATGTGTAGATATGACAATGACGTTCACATGAGTAGATATGACGTTGACGTTCACATGAGTAGATATGACGATGACGTTCATATGAGTAGATATGACAGTGAGGTTTACATGACTAGATATGACAGTGACGTTCACATGAGAAGATATGACAGTGACGTTCACGTGAGTATAATATGACAATGAGGATTACATGAGTAGATATAACAATGACGTAAGCGAGGTTTACATGAGACTGACAAATATGTTTGTGTGTAGACAGACAGACAGACAGACAGACCGACATACGGAAGGACGAACAGACAGACAAACAGACAGACTTAGAGATATATAGACAGACATACAGATTACATAGATAGATAGATAGATAGATAGATAGATAGATAGATAGATAGATAGATAGATAGATAGATAGATAGATAGATAGATAGATAGATAGATAGATAGATAGATAGATAGATAGATAGATAGATAGATAGATAGATAGATAGATAGATAGATAGATACTGCTCCCTCAAGCATGTCGTACAAGGCGTACGCATAGCATGAGGTTATGCGTGGCGCTGGCAGCCTACTTAATTACTTAGTCGCTCCTCTTCTACCTCGGGGTGTAGAGGTTAGCCAGAGAGAGCGCCAAATTATCAAATCAGCTGTCTTCCTGTTAGCCTGGTTCAAGTCCAATCCTCGGTCCTTCAAAGATTGTCTGATGTGGGCTGGCAGCCTCACCATCTAAATCACGTTGTTACAGAAACTTCTGCCACAAGAGCATGAGAATGTTTTATCAGCTTTTCTGGAAGGAACAAACGGCAGTGGCTGTATATGCTCCATAAGGAGCAAGAAGGAACATGAATGAATGAACACACGCACGCGCGCGCACACGCACACACACACACAGAGAGAGAGAGAGAGAGAGAGAGAGAGAGAGAGAGAGAGAGAGAGAGAGAGAGAGAGAGAGAGAATTCACACATCTATCAGGATGAAGACGACATGGAAAGACCGTGAACGGATAGCACAAGACAGAAAGGTTGGCTCATATTTCTTTAAGACAGGGGTTCTTAACATTGCCCGCGCCGTAGACCCTTTGATTGTCTGAAGAAGCCTGTAGACACCTTCTTTGAAAAAGTTTTACTAAAATCATAATAACATCGTTACATTTTAATGTTTAGGTTATGTGCACGCGCCCCCTAGAGTTCATTGACCGACCTCCATGGGGGTCTATGGACCGCAGATTAAGAAAACCCTGGATTAAGGCCAGTACTCTACCACGTGGTGAGCGTCCGATTGACAAAGTGGTTACAGCCCTGGTCTCTTGCTGCAAGGGTGCCGGGTTCCAATCACGGTACCGACACGCTCCAGTCTACCCCGATGTAAATGGGTACCTGACTCTGCTCTTTGAGTTAGGGAAGGAAAAGGCAACGAGGAAGGAAACTGGTCACCCCACCTCGATGCTGGACCTAGTATGGTGAAGTCTCTAACGCTTCACTCCCTTACGGCAGTATATGCTATGGGACTAGCTCCACGTGGTACTGAAAGCTAACAAATGTATTTAAATTTAATTAATGAGCATAACACTCAGAGCCGGCTCTGCTTACACCGGATTCCAAAGTTTGTCTGACTACAGTATAACAGCAGTAAGAGTGGCATCGATTCTAATTTCATTTCATTTGTATAATCCTTTCTACATTCCGAATTCAAATTGTATCCAATCAGCTTACAACTAAGCTCCCTGTCACATGACGTAGAAAATGGGTTCCCAACACGGGGTATCTATACCCCAGTAAATAAATAAACAAACAACACACAAAGGTATGATCAGCCACTCCGTGGGAAAATAAAGAAGTAGAAGACCAGATAACAGAAAAACAACAGAAGTGATAGGCTTACCGGGATCGAACCAGGACCTTCCGAACGGCACCCACCGCCTAGACACGGGAGCGAATCATCACTATCCACTCTGCCAGCTACTGTTGTCTGGTCTTCTACTTCTTTCATTTTCCCACTGAGTGCCTGATCATAACTTTGTGTGTTGTTTGTTTATTTATTTACTGTTTACAGGCCTCTGGTTTCCCCTCCTTATATCTATACCCCAGAGCAGAAAGAATAGAGTTAATGCCGGGCTCCCCAACAATCACACACTATACAGCACCACACAACAGCTACTGAACACATGTCAATTCTTCAACTTGGCATAGGCTGTGAAATTTCGAACAACAAGCTGAGCAGCCCTAGTTACACAGCAACAACAACAACAACAGCAACAACAACAACATGTTCCAAAAGTAGTAGCGTTTGTGAATAAAGGTGTGGATTTGTAAGAAGACGGCTAGTCGTGTCCTCAACGAAATATAAAGCAAGAAACAAACTGAAGGATTAATATGAAATAAGGATACATATTTCTAAAACTGTTGACAAGAAACAGAACCAAGGATCCCACTAAGTTCTTGGACTGTGTTCTGAACAACACTTAACGACTTTATGGTATTAAAGAAAATGATATGTATCGAGTACCGTTTTGTATTTGAATAATTAATTAATCTGTTTATTTTTTATGATTATATACATATACAAGGTCAACTCGAGAATGTATATCCGCTCATACTGAATAGGAGAAAGGGAAGGTTTACTAAAAGCCAGTGGGGTACAGGTAGCGAAAAATTTTGGTAACCGCTGACATTGACTGTCAAAATGGTTATCGACATGGGTTATGACACTTAAATGGCGAGGATGGAGAGAGAGAGAGAGAGAGAGAGAGAGAGAGAGAGAGAGAGAGAGAGAGAGAGAGAGAGAGAGAGAGAGAGAGAGAGAGAGTGAGAGAGAGAGAGAGAGAGAGAGAGAGAGAGAGAGAGAGAGAGAGAGAGAGAGAGAGAGAGAGAGAGAGAGAGAGAGAGAGAGAGAGATTAGTTGGGTTGAGATATGTGGAAACAGAAGTAAGACAATCTCTTCCTTCTAGTGGCGTGCCGACAGGAGTAGGAGATCATATATTTCCACAACTTGCCGCCTCTGTGCTGTTTGTCAGTTACTTTGTTGAGTTTGTTTGTTTGTTTTCCATACCACGTTAGATTGTTCAGTGTGTCTGTTTGTCGTTCTCTATTTTTGTTCCTTCCGGCTATACCAATTGTACCAGGTTCCGCAACACAGTCAAGCGTCCGATTGGGTTGGCGGTTAGAGCGCTTTCGTCTCTCAGCATACTTACCGGATTCCGGGATCAAAATATGTAGCTTCACACTCCAGTTTACCCAGCTGTAAATGGGTACCTGGCTCTTCTCTTAAGTTAGGGAAGGCAAAGGTAACAAGGAATGGAACTAATTACCCCACCTCATAAAGCGGGGCTTAGTATAATGAAATCTCTACTGACTTCACTCCATGGTATGGGACCATTTTTATTTTTATATTGCTGTGAGGTCAAAAGATGAGGGTGTCTTGACAGAGATCAATGCGCAAGGGAAGCTTGTTGCTCAAGTCACAAGGAAGCAATCACTTCCTTTAGGCATGTTATGAGAAGAGGGAATTTCGAATATATTTTGACAATTGCTAATACAGAAGGAAAAAGAGAGAAGATTCTGGACAGTGTCACGTCATGGCATGGAAAGAGGTCAACAATAGAATTAATTAGTTGTACTATATAAAGGAAGTTGTGGAGAGGTATGATCACACACGTCACCAGGCATGGTACTTGAAGAAGAAGAAGGGGTCAAAGGTTTCTCAGTTCATAACAAAACAGTCAAACCAGTCTGCCGCATTTATTAATGTGTGTAATAAGATACCTTTTCTCATTGGCCACTTTTTTCAATTTTACCGTTATGCTAATATAGGGAACCAGGTGGTGTTTAGATACCATGTTTTTTTAAAGAATGTTGTGTATGTGCATGATCGTAAGGTGTGTGTGTCTGTGCGGGTGGTGTTGGTGTGTTGGTATAAGTGTATGGTATGTGTGGAGGTGTGTATGTGAGTATGTTATTATGTGTGCGTGGGTAGATTATCATCATCATTTTTCTTTGGGTTCCTGATGGAGCATGGAGCCACAACCGTAGCTGGTTCCCTTACAAGAAGCCTGTACCAGGCAGTCACGTGCTCTTGTAGTGGTGGTTTTTGTGACATTTTGTTTGACATGAGGATGTTGGCAGCCCTATGCAGAACTCACAGTAGTCGCCATGTACGACATGCTTGAGGATTCAGTAGCCATATTGTTTCTTTGTTCCTTCAGAGACTCCTGGGAACGACACGGGGTAAGTAGGCGGATGTGTGTGGTATAATGTGTGTAAATGTTTTATGTGTGTGGGTGCGTTATGTGCGAGGTGGGTGTGTGTATTGTTGTGAGTGGGTGCGTTGTTATGTGTGTAGGTGTGTTATATGTTAGGTATGTGTGTGCTGTTGTTTATGGGTCTGATGTTATGTGTCAGGTGGGTGTGTGTTGTTGTTTGTGGGAATGTTGTTATGTCTGTAGGTGTGTTGTTATGTGTTTTGTTATGTGTGTTGGGGATGTTGTTGTGTTTTGGTGTGTTGTTATGTGTATAGATTGTTGCGTGTTGTTGTATATTGGTGTGTTGTTAGATGTATAGCTGTGTTGTTATGCGTCATGTATGAGGTGTGTATGCATTGCTGTATTTGGGTGTATTGTTATGTGTGTAAGTGTATTGTTATGTTTGAGTGTTTTGTGCATTCGGGTGTGTGTATAGGAGTGATCTATGTACGTGTGTTTTCATGTGTGATTGTAGATGCGTTGCTATGTAATTGTGTGGATATGTTATTTGTATAGGTTTGCGTGTGTGTTCGTTGCTATGTGTGTTGATAGGTGTCTATAGGTGTGGGTGTGTTGTGTGTGGCTTTGTAAAAAATATGTGCAGATGTGTGTGGGTGTACTGCTGTCCCCGCGCCCACATACCATCAGAGCTCGTCATTATAAATTGCTGATTAATAAAATGAACATGCATTTTTTTTAATGAATGTTGCTTCATATTCGCTGTGCATATTTTCAGTCCCGAGTGCACATCAAAAAGGTCGCTGTGCTTCATTGTTTTAAGGTTAATCTAAGGCAGACATTATGTCGCTGATAATCATGTGTCTGAAACGCGTGGGAAATCAATATTAATGTGTTTGGTATTTTGTTTTCAAATTAATTATCATAGCCACGGCAGTAAACAGGAGCTCAACGCATAAGGACATTTATGAGCTAAACATAAGGACATTTATGAGCTAAAGCATAAGGACATTTATGAGCTAAACATAAGGACATTTATGAGCTAAATGAAAATGGGTAGTGTAAGGATTACTAGGATGGAGAGGTGGGGGTGACCTGCTTCACTTCCTCGATACCTTTTCCTTCCTTAACTCTAGAGCAAACTCAGATTCACATTTACAGCTGGGTAGATTGGAGCGTACCTATACCGTGAATCGAACCCGGCACCAGACCGGCGAGAGACCAGCGCTCTAACAAAACAAAAAAAAACAAAAAAACGCGCGCAGTGATACAAGCCTTTAATGTGTCGTGTGTTATACAAGTGTGTGTTGCTGTGAATGGGAGAGTTGTTTTGCACGGGTGCATATGTGTTCGGATGCTGAAATAGGTCCATTTAAACTCAGCGTCTGTGGCCTAATGAATATGAACGCAGTTTCATAATCCAGATATACCAGGTTCGAAACCTGCTGCAGGCGGTTTGGTAGCAGATCGCTTTGTGTGGATTTTTAACAATGGTATAAGCGCCGTACCGTTCAGAAAGCAATGGCAAACTACTGAATGAAAAAATTGCCTAGAAAAATCACAAACAGCCAATAAAAGCTGGGGTTGATTGCTACGTCCTGTAAAGGATATGCAACTTACTCTTTAACTTTGATACGTTCGTGGTTAATTGTGAGTAAATTGTAATAATTTTACCACCATCTCCTTCCATGTTTATCTTTCCTCCACCCACCACCAAACAGTAAGGTCAAGATAACCCCATGGCAGATACTGCTGTAGGTGAGTGGAGTGTTAGAGACTTCACTAAACTTGGTACAACGTTATGAAGTCATAGACCCTACCCATTTACAGCTGGGTAGACTGAAGCGCCAGGTTTCGATCCGGGAACCCAACAACTTCGCCATGAGAATAGAGCGCTCTCTTCGCTTAGTCAATAGGACTCCAGTTCACCAAATACTGTTGTGCGAAAGTTATAAAACAGTATCCAGGTGTCTTTACTTCCATAGCCACAGCCCGCACGCGTTTTGCCCTGCAAGTAAGTTCGTAACACGGCTAGATTGTGACCGCACGCTAGGTCAGTCCGGAACACGCGAAACTTGTGCGACTAACAAAGGGACGTAAACAGTAGAACTGGAAATGACCTCTTTCTGAGATAAGGGAGACAAAAAATATTTATCTTCCCAGTAGTTAACAATTCTGTTCTACACACTATGACAAAAGTCATGGATAGTTTATTGTTGTTTGTGGAGTGTGTCAGCTGATACTATCTTTAATTATGATGGAAAATGTTCTTGTAAATTCTGCGAGCCCGGAGCGGATATGGAGTGGGAACACTTAATGGCTTTTCCAAGGTAATTTTACTGACTGAATCTGTTTGTGCAGGCCTCATGTCATATCTCATCTAACTGTTGGAATATTAGGCCTGTTGCATACCAGATTATTTGTGTTTAAATATTCTCCATAAGCTGGAAAATATCGTGACAACAGAAAAGATTTCAGGGGAGAATACAAATATAGAAGATATTGGACAGTTTGACATCATGGCATACAAAGATGACAGCAACCAAACTAATGAACAATACGGGAGACAGGGAGTTGTGGAGACACATGGTCACTTACGCCAGCAGGCACGGTACTTGATGATAGTGATGACAAGTGTACTATAATATGTGCAAGAGTCTCGTGTCAAATCTTTTTAGAAAAATGGAGAAAGATCTAAAACGCACGGAGAAAAGGACTTGTCACGATCTCCACAGAGCCACTTTTCATCTCCCGAGAAAAAAGGAGAAAGATCTAAAATACACGGAGAAATGAATTGTCACGATCTCCACAGAGTCACTTTTCATCTCCTGAGAAAAAAGAAGAAAGACCTAAAATACACGGAGAAATGAATTTGAAACAAACATAAAACAGATAAGGAAACCACTGATAGACTTTGAACACGTCTCAGATGACGAAAAGGCTTGGCGTGAATTTGGTTAAGGCTTACGCTCCACAAACCTGTTGATAACATTACAAGGCAGCCCTTGTTCTGGAACCCCCAGGGTAAGAGGGGCAGAAATAGACCAAGAAACACATGGAGAAGAGAATTGGAGACAGGCGTGAAAATGATCAGAAAAACTTGGAAAGAGCTTGAGCTGATGATACGTGACAGGGGGACTTAGTATGTGTTAGTTGAAGGCCTATGCTTGGGAGCTAAATGGTATTAATTGAGTGATTGATTATGCTACACATGGAACTGAATATTAATGAACGAATGAACGTCAAACTTGTGTAAAGTCAATCATACATCTGTGCACATCAAATGTATATACCCTGTTTAACTGTCGCCCCTCCCCCACCTCCCTGTAGTCCCCGGGTGGTCTTTGGTGAGACAAAGATAGAGTATGTCTTCTGTTTCCTTAGGCAAACTGGAAGAGGCGATTAATATGAGGTTGTGTATATGAGGTTGTGTATGGAGCTTACAACCTCATCGTGTAGAACAAATTGCTACAGAAACCACCTCTAAATGCTTGGTGCAGGATTCCTGGAAGGGGGCCATCTGTAGTGGTAGCTACCTGCTCCATAGGGAGTGGAAAGAAGGAATATGATGATGATGAAGAAGACGGTGGAAGACCCATGCTTGTAACCAGTGGCGGTTCCAGGGGGTTGTCATTAGGGGTGCTGCACTGTTCATTCATTTAAAATACTATACATAACACTCATAAATTGTGACCACCATGTGAAATATCAACCCAGACACAAATGATTAGTGTCTTATCTCATCTAAAATCTGTCAAGAAGTTCTGAAAAGTTATTTTAAAAGTTTACTGCAACTAGGAGTAATCATTGTCAGTCGTAGCAGCTTCCCGAGTCTCAAACCAGGTTACATAGACATGTATGCTGCTATTTATCGTGTTTAAAATTTTCATTATAACTTCCCTTTAATTAGAGATACCCTTGTAATTTCCACTTGAGCTGTGTTCCGTTGCAGCTCTAGTTAAAAAATTCAAACCAATCGCAGTTGGCCTCATGCTGTGTGTATAACAAGCATTCGCTTATAAGAGGTCAAGGTCACTTGAGCTGTCATCGTTTGCAGCCCTTACCACAATACGGTGTTGGATAATTTTTTTTTTTAATTTAACCCTTCCGGTGTAACCTCAATTTTTTGTATTTTTTGGTCTGTCCGGATTATGTATTATAATGTAGTAGAGACAGTATGCAGTCCTTTTCTTTACAGGTGGTGCTGCAGCTCAACAGCTCATTAAAGAAAGCCGCCACTGCTTGTTATGTATCAATCTACTCACCGTCTCCTCAACATAGGATGCTGATGGTCATCTTTAACATTTTATGAATTTATTTTTCTATCACAAATGGCTTCCTCTCAGACTCTGAATATTTTCTCCGCTGTGGTTTTTCACAATCTTTGATCTCGTTTTATAATATACACAATATTTTATTTCCTTGACTTTTATCTAGTGGACGAGCTAAGCATTAGACCTATCGGGCACTACCCGAAGGCCTATGGCAGTAGAGGAGTACCTCCCCTAACCTCTCCATATAGAATGAGTAATCAGGGGCCAATTACCCCTTTTTCTCTCCAGATGCCACGATCAGTGCCAGTCCGACTCTGCTTTTATCTATTTAAATCAGTCAATACCCTTTAGCTCCCCAAGGAGCATAGGCCTTCAACAAACACATGCCAAGTCTTCCTGTCCTGTGCCATCCGCTCAAGTTCTTTCCATGTTTTCCTCATCATTTTCACCTTTGTTTCCAGCTCTCTTCTCCATGTGTTTTTTGGTCTACCTCTTCCTCTCTTTCCTTGTGGATTCCAGAACAAGGACTGCCTTGTAATGCTATCAACAGATTTCCTCAATGTGTATCCTATCCATCGCCAGCGTCTTCTTCTCAACTCTTGTTCCACTGGCACTTGTCTGGTTCTTGTATCAATTCCACATTTGGCTTCATGTGGCCTCCAGTGTGTGAATGACCTCATTGTTTTGAGTCTGTGAAGAACGCCCAATGTTCCTTGTTATCTACTTTTCAAGGAACTTAGCTCTTATCTCCCAAGCGCTGTTTCACTGTTTCACTGTTTCACTGTTTTGTGCTTTGTAACGATATAATTCAGGGGCTCTTAACATGTGGGTGCTCCTTCTCAAGGAAAATGCAGTAGTGGTTCTATGCTCGATAAGGAGTGAAAAGGGAAAATAAGAAGTTGGGGAGAAAACGTTGTGGTTAAACATTGTTAAACGCGTGTTTGCGTGCGTGAGCATGTCTGCGTGCTACTCCACTCTCCTTGTAAAACCGCTAGCGATCCGTACGTGTGTGAATGAAGACAGACGTTTCTCAGCTGGCCTTTTCACTTGAGTGATTGATTTCATTATCGGCAGTAATTTGTACCTTGCTGAACGACAAGTGTGTGACAGTTATAACTGTTCGCAAATGTACGAGAATAGTCCTTATGAAGTGAATGTTATTAACCACGCAGATTTCAGGTCCTAACAACAGAGTTGTCTTCACGTTGTTACTAACAAGTCTCAAGTGTTCAAGTCTCAAATCTCTTAATACAAATCAAGTCTCTTAGTGCAAGTCTCTTAGTACAAATCTCATGCTTACTCTCTCTCTTTCTCGTTCTCGCTCTGTCTTTCTCTTTCTCGAGTTCTCGCTGTCTCTCTTTCTGTCTTTTACTGTCTCGCTCTCTCTATCTCTCTCTCTCTCTCTATCTCTCTCTCTCTCTCTCTCTCTCTCTCTCTCTCTCTCTCTTTATATATATATATATATATATATATATATATATATATATATATATATATATATACGAGGAGTGTTCAAATGAAACCCGCCCGTGCTGCGCGAAGTGGACATTTGTAGGAGGAGCATGATGACGTCACATCTGACGTAATAAGCACATACGAATGTACAAGTATGTAAGTATTCATTCTCCTAGTATTCAATGTTTGTGCTGCTGACCGTTAAAATAATGGCCGGTGTGATACGGAAAACGTCCAAGGTCGATCAGAGCGCTGATCCAGTTCCTAACAGCCGAAGGATGTCGACCAGCCGACATTCATCGCCGAATGAAAGCAGTGTATGGTGACAAAAGTGTGTCTAAGACTACAGTGAAAGACTGGGCACGAATGTTTCGAGAAGGACGTCAGTTAACGAAAGGTCTTCCGCGGCCAGGTCAGGTGCATATTGTTGCGACAGAAGAAGCCATCGCCATAAGGAAGGACGCATGGGGTGGAGTTTGAACCACCTGCTGCGTTACGAAGAGGAGGGTGATGCATTTCTGTTGCGCATAGTGGCAGGCAATGAGTCGTGGTGCCACCACTTTGAGCCGTGCAGCAAAACAGCGAGCATGCAATGGAAAGATCCCGGATCACCAAAACCCAAAAAATTCAAGTCACAGATTTCCGCCGGTAAGGTTATGCTGACCGCATTTTTTGACCATGAAGGGCTTCTATTGGTTGACTTTAAAGAGCCTGGCTTGAACATCAATGCCATCCGCTACAAAGACACACTAGACAACCTGCATACAGCCATCAAGAATAAACGACCCGGCATGCTTTCGCGTGGTGTGATTCTGTTGCACGACAATGCTCGTCCACATGTTGCGAACATTGTGCAGGAAGCGTTAGCAAGGAAAAGGTGGGAAGTTCTGCCACACCCAGCCTACAGCCCCGATCTGTCACCATGTGACTTTCATTTGTTCGGACCCTTAAAAAAATCTCTAAAGGGACAACGATTCGACTCCGATGCAGACGTCAGGGCCTCGGTGACCAAATGGTTCAATAAGCAACCAAAGTCATTTTTCTCGGACGGCATCCGACGTCTACTCGTGCAGTGAGAAGCGTGTCTGAATGCCTATGGTGACTATTTCTAAAGAACTCCAGTGAGTACTTGCTTCATAACAATTGCTGTATTTAATTCTACTACTCCTGCTGATGTACCTTACATATATTTGTTATGAAGCCACTGGGACGGGTTTCATTTGAACACGCCTCGTATATATATATATATATCTCAATTTTCCACATGCGGTAAGCAACAGCAAAGATATTCATACTCATCTACCCGTTTCCGTTTATTTTAGCCAAACAATGCTGATAGGTCTTTCAAAATCAATCTGGAAGTCCTCTCAGTACAGCACAAGCATAAAATTAAGATTATATCAGAGCTGTGTGCTTTCTGTGCTTCTCTATGGTGCGGAATGCTGGAGAGTTACAGAGAAGGAAATGTCGAAATTGTTTCTTTTTTTCTTCACACAACATGCCTAAGAAAAATTCACCGAATCTTTTGGCCGAATACCATCACCAACCAAGATCTGCTTACTCGGAGCAAGCAAGAGGACATGCACACCATCATAGCTGGCAGACGCTGGAGCTGGGTTGGTCATGTCCTCAGAAGAGACCCCGATTCCATCACAAGAACAGCTATGCTTTGGACCCCTGAAGGAAAACGAAAGAGAGGCCGACCAAAAACAACCTGGCGGAGGACTGTGGAGGCTGAGATGCAAAGAATGAACCAGAGTTGGGGCACTGTACGAAGGATGGCCACCGACCGAGCAAAGTGGAATCAATTTGTTGTTGCCCTACAAGACGCCACTAGGCGTGATGGCCACTGACTGCTTTGACGGTCGGCGGCTAAGGATCAAAGAAAAGAAAGAAAGAAAAAATGCTGATAGGACAGCTCCTGGGTTGTCTGCCGCTGCTGTAAACAACTGATCCATCATAGCCTGTAAATAAGTGGGCTGTTTCTCAGAAAACTTGAACACATGAGGAGAAATGTTGTGCCCCACAGAGAGATAGAAGTGGCAAGAATATCAGCAACTACTACTGCACACTTTAGTTCGTTCGTTCAGCAGACACCGCCATAGAATAATACTCCCCACACAACACCAACAGCTGGACCCAATCATTTGTTGTTAGTTGTTACCACCACGTTTAATCTTATCTTTATAGAACATCGCTAGAGAACGCGAAAAATGCTGCGTTCAGCGAGTAGCAATTACCCTAGCTTGTTCAGCTGACTGTTATTATCCTGTTAGACTGCTGAGATGTATGTGTGCTGCTCCCATGATTTGAAAATTCATATGTCAACCTTCATGCTTCGTATTTGCTTCCTCTTATTTTATCGATATAAGTTTAACTGTAGCACTGAAAAAGTAATCGCTGAACTTCTGTTGCAAAAGTATCCAACATATGAGGAACAAAGAAGCACATGTGACCGGCACTGTGGTACCATACTTGGACAAACTTTATGGAAATACCAATAACCTCATACTGACCACAGCTTTCTTTAAACATATTCAAGATGACCTCTGAAAGTATACGAAAAAGAAGAAGAAGAACTCTCAACTTCCCCACGCCCAGATAAAATATAAAACAATATGTAGAAACAACTAATGAACCGTACAAAGGAATGCAATGCTCCAGTGATCACCTGAGTTAGAAGCTGTAGGAAGCAATTTTAAATATTTGTGAACTGTTTTGGCGCAGTTTTTGTGACGCGACGAGGCCGTGAGTTGTTCAGACGTGGTAGCTCATTTTCATTGTATGTTCATGTTTTAGGATATGATATAAGGCTGTCGTTATCACAATCATCTTCTACCTCCTGCTCCACAAGGAGCAAATGCCGATAACAAAAATAAGGATTGCCCTGTAATGATTTCAACAGGTTTCCTCAATGTTAGTCATATCTAGGACTACCGTGTTCTCCTGACCTTTAGTTCCACTGGTACTTGCCTGGTTCAGTGCCATCTTAAGGCATGGGCACACTGGGCAGTGCCCAGGGCCCCACGATTCTAGGGGCCCCATGCTGGGATGCTGCCATATTGTTCATAAGACATCATTTTTATTCCCGTGGGTGGGTAGGGCTGGTAGGGGCCCAGTGCATTACTTTGCCCAGGGCCTACAATGCTGTTAAGACGGCCCTGGCCCGGTTCACTCCATCAGTTTCACATTGGTGATCATACCACGTCAGTCCGTCTATTCTATACAAGCACCCATATATGAAAGTCTATACCTTCTTGGTTGTTGTTTGTCTCGTTCTCCATATTTCACATCCATATAACACGACTGACTTGACACATCATTTCAAGGTTCTTATTTTCGTGTGGACTTTGTTTCTTTTGACTTCCATATATTTCCCAATGCTGCGAAACCTCCTCCATTATGTCCGTACTAAACACTTCATACATTCCTTCGTGTTGATAAAGTTTGCTATTAGTTCATAAATGTAACTGGGCGCTTCTTTATCATCATCTTTTTCTACTCGTTTTTTCTTGTTAAGTTCTCACGCCCAGGTTTGACTTGTCCAAGAAAAGCTTAACGTACTCTTCTGCTCATCTTTGGAGCAATTTTCCGCATGATCTGAAAAAGACAATCAGTGCATGTTCATACAATCGCAAACTTTTCTAATACTACGTGAGTGCTGATTATATGTGCCCTGTATGCGGAGCCTGAAGATTACCGCTTGTTCATTATATTCAACAAGCTAAAGATAGGAACTACTGATAAGTGTAACTATGGCACCCATAAAATTACTGCTGAACATATACTGCTAAGGTGTCCGTCATATGAGGAAGCACATATAACAGTCCCCAGCACAGTTCCTGGATAGATTCTAAGGAGGTACCAACAACCTCAAACTGACCACTGCCTTCTTTAACCATATTTAAGTTGACGCCTGAAAGTGAAGGAAAAAGAAAAACAAGATACATCTGCCTAATCTAATACATTTCCTAATCAGTATGTAATTTTCTGGTGAGTAGGATTTTAACGATAACATTTTTTTTCAACGTACAGTATTTTTTTTTTCTTAATATTATTGAATACAGTAATTATACGTATGCTGTTTTATTACTTTTAAAATATTGCATTCCTTAAAACTGCCACTGGTAGTTTCCGGGGGTCTCTCTAGAGTTGAAGCAAGAATAGAACTGTGCACCCTCAAGCATGTCGTACAAGGCTAGTAAGATAAGGTTGTGCACGGGGCAGGCAACCTCATCATGTAAAACCAATCGACACATCAACCACCGCTACCAGAGCACGTGACTGCTTGGTCCAGGCTTCCTGCAAGAACCACCTGTAGTTGTTGTTCCATGTTCCTTCAGGTGTACAAAGGTAAAAAATGATAATTCCTTAAAACTAATATTTAAAATGCCTGAGAGAACAAATGGGCACAGTAAAGTAGAGATTAGAAAGAAAGGGCAGTGCGTAAAATTCTCAACTCTTTGAAAATTAAGATGTTCGCTTTTTTCTTCTTCCTCACACCTTATCTTTATCATAGAACACAGGTAGTTTACCTAAAAGGTAGTGGGAAAATATCCCGAATGCGTAGATCAGTTGTTACACGGTTGAGTATCTTGTTAACAGAATTGACATTCAGAATTGTTGTGCTAACAGCCTCTCTGTGAGCTGTTTATGTCCAGAATAGTTGTGATAACAGTCTTCGTGTAGGCCGATGACGCAAAAATATATGTGCTTGCAGTCTGTAGGCAGTTTACGATCAGAATAGTTGTGCTAAAAGCGGTTCTGTAGGCTGACTACGCCCAGAATAGTTGTGCTTAGTCATTTTTGCGGGGCCGATGACGTACACAATATCTGTGCTAACAGTCTTTCTATGTGCCAGGGGTTAACTCGGGAGTAAATATTGTTTAAACAGGCCATTTAACACATTATTGTGTACACATGTTGTCATCGGCCTCTTTGGGGAAATTAAGCCTTTGATGTAGCTTAAATATATACCGACTAGAGTTGCGTGAACTGCGAGGTTTGAGTGACTGAAGTTCAACAGAAATATGAAACTAAAACAATGAACTTTGATCTCTTTGCCGTGCAAGTCTAAATCATACGTTTAAAAAGCATTTTAATTATTGTCTCCTATAATTTACCACTCCATTAACATTAAACTTGAAGTCATGCTTACTCTAGCTTGCTAAGAGAGAGCAGAAATCTTCGAACACAGAAACGCCAGCAAAAAAACTGTTTGGAGAGTTATTTGCAAGATTAAAAATCCAGACAGCCAATGAGACTTGGTTTTGTCTCGTGCTCTTTCTTTTATGTTAAGGCAAGTGTGCCATTAAATGCTGATGGCGCGAAAACATGCACAGCTGATTGTCTTAGCAGACGGCAGCGCATTAGGAATCGTTAGAGTGCAAGGAAACATCGGTAAATTTTAAAACACGCTAGTGCGAGAACATGTTTTTTTGGTCGAGGATTTAAGGTACTTCACGGTTCAGTGCATGGCCTTTTGTTTGAGAGAAAGCTGAACACTGGGCCTGCTAAGGTGACGTCATTATACACGCAGTATATAAATGACGCCCGAAAATAGGAAACTCTTCCTTTTACGGGCGTATCTGTTATAATTCTCAGTATTAAACACGTGACTTCACACACTTTGAGAGACATTAAGTACCGAAAGGGTCGATGTTGCAAGCACTATGTGGAGCTCGGGGACTGACAGCAGGGTAAAAATCGTGGCAAGAAGTTGTCACCCGGTCACTCGCCAGGCACATTTAGCCGATTAATCCGAACGTCTGAATGTCACCGCCTTCAGTATTTAGGATTCCAGGTGCCTTGAAATCCTTCTATCCTGATGGCATCCGACCCCACGTACACTGATTGTGGGATACCAAAGAACTTATCTGTGAACCAAGTACTAATAATAGTGATGATGACACCAGTATTAATAATTCATCATCATCACAATCACCCTTTACCTCCTACGGAACATAGGCCTTCAACAAACTTATATCAAGTCTTCCTGTCACGTGCCATCATCTTTCCATGATTTCCTCATCATTGTTATTTCTGTCTCCAGTTCTCTTCTCCATGTAATATTCGCTCTATCTCACCTTCTCTTACCACGGGGATTCCACAACAAGGACTGCCCTGTAATGCTATCAGCAGGTTTCTTCAGTGTGTGTCCTACCCATCGCCAGCGTCTTCTCATCTATAATTTTACTGGCACGAATCTCGTTCTTGTCATCAGTTCCACAAGTATTAATAATTAAAGTAATACTCTTCAATAAAACCAAAGCTACAATGAATAATAACTGTGTATTATGTATTTAAAAAAATTTAGTTTAAAAATACGTAATATTTTAATAAGCAAACATGAAAGGAAACCTTAAATCGAAACAACGACAATTAAAAACAAAGACAGTTAAAAAGTGATACTAATACAAAAAGCAATAGCACATAAGGAACCTAAAAATATGTCAGATCAGAAGGCATAACAACTGAAACCAACAAAGTGAATATAGTCCAAGACAGAACAGTAAATTCTGAAGTAAATACCTCATACCAAATATAATCAATTGTAAATAAAACTATGATGTGAATTTTCAAACAAAGAAAATAAAGTTGTAGCCCACAAGACTTAAGAGATATGGACGTGGGAGGTTATAAAACCGACGGAAAATGTGTCTACGTTGAGCGGGACGTTTCTCACCAAAACGAAGCAAAATCACAAAAGTGGTCTAGAACGATTACGCTAAATTTTGGCAAAGCGCGTTGCGTTCAGCCTACATACAATGTCCGTCGGTTATATAAGTTCCCACGTCCATGTATTGAGTGTAACTGTATAAAAACTGTAACCAAAAATCAGTTTAACAGGGCGCTCCCTGAAAAAAAAAAAAAATTAGGAAGAAAGAATGCAAGAGAACTTCTGCCCATCATTTTTACAAATGAAGTATAATTGTGTAGGGAGGATTGATGACCGGGGGCCGCACCTTTAACGAGTGTGCAGCAATTCCATGTAGCACATAGAGAGATTAGCGCCTACTGTTCCGGTTCGGACGTACCTCGGTGCCGCGTCATTTAGATCATGATGAACGACTTCTGTCGTTGACGTTTTCCATGTTTTTTTTTTCTTTTCGTTCAGCGCTGAAGTGGGAAACGATTTGCTTGCTTGTCCCTGCGTTTGTCCAACAGACTACGGCATGTGACCGCCAAAGGAGCCCGTTGTTTAAGGAAACAGAAAAATGAGCGCGGGACCAAAGAAGGTCTGGCAGATGGATGATTGATTGTATTTTGGCATATTTGTTTTCACTTTTATTCTTTCTTCTTTGCCTGGCGCTGGAGAACTCGGCAAGCGAGAAGGAACAACTATTTTTGTGCTATTGTCAGAACCAAAGAAATAGGGGAGACAACTTGATTTATGGACTACTTTGTAAAGGGACACAAGGCATAACTGTTTGAACACGACAATGTCTTCTGGTTCTTGGCGTGAAGCATCTTACAGTTTTCATTCTAGTTAGCTGTAAATGTCTCTGCCATCGATTTATGATGATTGATTAAACTCTGGCTTGGAACTCAAAGAACAATTAGTAACACTAACAGTTTAAGATATAAGTGGTCTGCCGTGCTAATCTGACCCATTCGGACAGCGTTGATGGTCCGGGAAGTGTGCGCAGCGTGGTCGCTGCCGCCAGTCCTTTTCAGGACTAGTCTTTATCAGGGCTTAAACATCCTAGTGGATAGATACTATTAGTTCTTTTCATGCATGATTAAATGTACATCGACGTTGCAATAAGTGGCAGTAATTTTCGTGGTTCAGTGTACATCGACGCTACGAGTAGTGGCAATCCTTTACAGAGCTTCACCATGCTAGCTGATTTACACTAGTAGTCCATTTACACCCGTGCAACCGGTGCTTGCGTAAAATAGAAGGGCGGAAATGGTATGACAAAGTCACAAATGTGGAATTGATGACAAGAACCAGACAAGTGCCAGTGGAACAAGAGTTGAGAAGAAGACGCTGGCGATGGATAGGACACACATTGAGGAAACCTGTTGATAGCATTACAAGGCAGTCCTTGTTCTGGAATCCACAAGGAAAGAGAGGCAGAGGTAGACCAAAAAACACATGGAGAAGAGAACTGGATACAGAGGTGAAAATGATGAAGAAAACATGGAAAGAACTTGAGCGGATGGCACAGGACAGGAAGACTTGGCATGTGTTTGTTGAAGGCCTATGCTCCTCGGGGAGCTAAAGGGTATTGAGTGAGTAGCCCCTTTACAGGGTTTGGTAGTTATCAATTGTGTACTGAGTTGACAAAGTTCACTTATTTCTGAATGGTCGTTACCTAGATACAACCAACGGATTTCGGTCGAGGTTAAAAGTTACGTTCCTGGGCTAAAGAAGGCAAAAACCTCAAACGGGGAAAAAATGAGTCGATTATCCTGTTGCCATCTTTGCAGGTTTTCTCATTGTCATGTCAGGTGACTTGAATACTTGCGAATGCTAAAAACATCAGAGTAGTGTGCTGTCATGTTGTTTTCTTTGAGATGCCTGTCATTTCTCTGTCCCTCTTCTCCTGGTATGTTCTTGCTTTCATTGTTAACATTACATGCCAGTCCTGTCTCTTGTAGTCACAAGGTGTCTCAGAGGAGACAAAGAAACAGTACGACCACTGCTCCCTCAAGCATGTCGTAGTGGGTGACTAATGTGAGGTTATGTACGAGCAGCCTCATTATGGAAATCAGCTTGTTACAAAAAAACAGCTGCTTTTGGAGTACATGAATGCTTTGGCCCAGGCATCCTGGAGGTCAGCTACATTGTTTACTTCATGCTCCATACGGAGCGAAAAGTCAGTGACCATGACGATACCCATCGTACTTGTTGGTCTGTGTTCATCTTCACAATGTGTCACGATCGACTTATTGTTGTTGTTTTTTTTGTCCAGTATATTCTGTCGCTGGTGTTGTTCCGAAGACATTGTGATCATTTCTTTTCTCAGTAGGGCTTTGCCTTTCACATTGTAGTTATAGTTATTTTGTTCTTGTTTATAAATCTGCTAAAAAAATGGATTATCTTCTACGGATAACTGGCTGATGGCAAAGGAACAGCTGGGCGACAGCAGCTGAGATTCAAAGATATGTGCAAAAGAGACATGAGGGAACTGGACATAAATCCAGCAACCTGGGAGGATGAAGCTGCCGATTGGACCAAGTGGCGATGCTCTCTACGGCGCCACTTCAGATTGGGCGAAAAGAAGCTCTAGCGGCAAGCAGAAGAGACGAGAAAACTTAGAAAGGAACACCAGATTGGGGCTGCCAAAATATAGCAGTTGAGGGTCTGCCACCCCCCATTATGAGCAGAATAGAAGACTTAAAATAGCGTGACAAGATCACCAGTGTGTAGCTAATGGGAAGAACTAGACAAATATGGTAGTCATTCGTATGGGGGGCTATGACTGCCGTTTTTATGCCAGTCACTTCGATTATGAGCAGAATGGAAAGACTTGATAATAGCGTTGACAAAGACACCAGTGTGTAGCGTGAATGGGAACAGATGGCACTAGACAAACCTATCTGCTGTTGCCCTAAGCCGCCACTAGGCGTAATGGCCACTGACTGCTTTGACGGTCGGTGGCTAAGGACGGAAGAAGAAGAAGAATGTCGTATGGGGGGGGAGAAAAGTGACATAATGATGATGGTAATTCAACGCGAATATGTGAATAATGGAACACTGCCGTGTCAATATTGAACAAGATCTAGATTTTGGGCAGCAGATGTCGTAGGTAGGTTCTACACGTCTGGTTGAAGACACGTGCAGAAATAAGAATGTGGGAGAAAATTTGTGAAGAGAAGACTCTTCCATTGGGTCGGACATATTTTGAAGAAACCTATTGTTAGCACTACAGAGAAGGTCTTGTTCTATAATCCCAAGCGTGCGAGGGATAACGAGAAACACGTGGACAGGGTAACTGCAGTCTGCTTTAAAATGGATGAAGAAGGCATGAAAAGAGATTGAAAGGCTGGCACTGGATAGGAACGCTTGGCATGACTTTGTGGGTCATCAGGGTGCTGATGAGTAATTGTGGATGTGATGATGATGATGATTATAATTGTCACAGAAATATTGGGTCGATCTCTTTTCCTCTCCGGTAGTATTTAGTTACATTTTTTGTGTGTGTACTAAATTTCCGTGGTCGCCCCTTTTCTGCTTTCTGCTATCAAGCAGATATTTAGTACTTTCATATCATCTTACACTCCTCTCAGTGATAATTCGTCATGAACCCAGATGGGCCGGTCAGCGACCGAGCGTTGGGTTTACCTAAGGCGTGCCGGGCGATAAATTACCCGTCTGTGGACAGATTGTAGACATGCACTTATCAGTCGGACACACCTGAGCGGAAATGTTGTAATAGTCCGGGCAGATGTAAGAAGTTATTTGTAAACATTGTTGAGAGAGAATCGGATGTTTTCATTCCATATTTGGGAGACATGACCTCTGATTTAACGCGCAGAAATTTCCATGAGGAAATAATTTGAATTACCCCACAAAACACGCATGTTTGAAACGATTGGCAGACACTCGGAATGAAGGCACAACACCCCTTCCGATTGGAGCCCTGCTTAACATCGTAACAAACAAATGCGGGGGAAGACAGGCAATATAACCTGCCACTTCAGCCAGAGTAGAATACTGTAAAAATCTACCTCGCACCAAGAATACAACCAGACCTTGCCAGAGTAAAGACTAAAATCAGCTTTCATTTATCAGACCGGACCTTGTTTGAGCATTCTTAGGATTTAAAAGCCCAGGAAAAACTCTACCATTTTAACACGAAAACCGGAATCTGATGGAACTGAAACACAAGTCAAAGTGGGAACTTATTGTTAAAGTAACAACACCCCAGACCAAGTGTAAGAGGCCTCTACAAGTGCCTTTATTTCTCTGAGCCAGCAGTCTGTGAGCCTAAAGATTGGCGTAAGTTGTACATTTTGAATTCTATATTTTTTCATTATTAACATGTGAACTAATACGTATATATTGACATGTGAAGATTAATATGTGGAAATTGCTAGTGGATGTCCAAGTCATTTGAGGCTGGCAACCTCAGCATATAGAATGATGATTTCATGAACCACCACTGCCAGGACTGGTGACTACTTTATTGAGAGTTTCTTATAACGAACAGAAAGCAGAGGTAGTCCCAAGTTCCATATGGAGCAGGGAGGGAATGATGAAAGAAATGATGTACATACTTGTTATATTATTAACCTTTTCAACCAGTGTAAATGTAAAACGTATTCACTCTAAATGTAATGAAAGTTTCAACCTATTCAACCAGTGTAAATGTTTAACCAGTGTAAATTTTTCCTGGGTTATATGATGAGAATATGGCTTCCGGCAATATCGGTGTTCTCCCTTCTGTAGTCTTCCGATGTCTTGTGAAGCGTTTCTCATCTTTTTGTAATGTTCCATTTACTTTAGTTCAGACAACCAGTCCCCATTCGTCTTTTCATCGAAGTTTCTAAATCAAATACCACTTTAGTGTTATGGCCAGTTCCTTCTACGTTACTCTACTCGAGTACACAAAACGCGACATGTAGTCTGTCTCGCCGGCTAAATTTCAATGATATTTTGTGAAGCTATTGTGTGCCCTTGAGCGATTTAATTGTTAAGTCCCCATTTATTGCAAACCGAGTAATCTTCCCATGGCCTAAAGTCGCATGGGGTCTGCAGTGAACAATAGGTATTTAGAATCAAAATGCTGGCTTACTCGCATTTCACGACAGACACCATCATCAGACGGGTCGTAGAGACGCGAGACCAGCTTTGCAGTTACTACTTGATTTTACTTGGAACGTGCTGCAACTCTTAATCTTGACCAGGGACGTGAGCACTTCAGTCACCTATCTGCGATGAACCAAAACATCAGCTGGTGCAGAAACCCCAGCAGCTAAGTGTACACATAAAAGCTGCCAAGTGAAACTTTCCCTTATATAATTCCCCATTAACATTATATGATGATGACTAAATTTTGTTAAAGAATATTCAATTTTTAATAACTGTTAAAACCTAAGTGATTATTAAATGTGTTATTTATATCTATCTAAATTTAAAGTTGATTAAATTATTTTGAATGTGTTATATCCGTATGCCTCAGACAATTTCTTAACTACACTCAACCAGAGCTACAAAATAATAAGTTGGAAATTCGCTGGGGGCTTGAACGAGTTAACGAATCATAAGATAATCCTATCCTTCACAAAAGTTGTCGGCAGATCCTAGAGTTAACGTGCTCAGCAATGCAGCATTGTTCTTGCTTTTCTGAATATCTTGTGAAAACTACCTGGAGGTAGAAACATCATTATCCTTCTACCTACAACTCTGCCAAAAGTAATTTTGTGTGAAGGTAGACACATTTAAAGACCCACATCAGTTACTCTTGAGTTTTGGCCACTGTTGGACCACTACTACAGAGCTAACGGGAGGCAACCCTTGACAATAATGATGATGGGAATGATGATAATGAAAGGAAAACAGCTTCTTCTACTTCGCCGTTCGCTCTCAAATAACCACATCTATCTCTCTTATAAAGCTGGCTGTCCGTCTCAGGCTTCTCTCGTCACCAGTTTCTCACTCATCTGGGTCGGAGAAGGCGATGCTGCCACCTCTTCTCATGAGCCAGCAGTTTAGGAGGACATGTTCTACTGTTTGTTTGTCCTCACCACACGGGGACATATCTGTCTGTCAGATTGTCAGTTTGTTGTACACATGGTATTTGACTCTGCAGTGGGAGCCGCGCTAGCGTAGTGGTTACAACACCGCTCTGGCGACCGGGTGCTACAGGATCAAACCCGGGCGACGGCATTTGAGGATTTTTCGTCGACCGGGATTTGGACTGGATTAACTCGAGACCTGGCGAGCACATTTGAAGGAGTGTCGTCGACCAGGGACTGGCGGCTCCTGAGCCAACCCAGCTGCAATGGGTACCTCCGAAATCGGCGAGTATTTGCCTGAATGGCGAGGGACACCTGTCTCTGAACAAGAAATAAAGGGATACTCACGTAAAATCAATGTCAGGTTAGACATAAAAAAAATAATAACCTGAGATTTCGCCTCGAGTATTAGCGGGCGAACGCAAAAAAAAAAAAAAAAAAAGACTCTGCAGTGGTCGGTTCTTAGTCTGACAATTATCACTTGGTCTCGTCTTGGTAATGTATAGTATGGTTCTGCAGTATCGGAGTCTGGGTGTTATTTCTGCCATTTTTCTTTAAAGTAATTTTTATATTATTGATTTCATCTTTTCATATGCAAATATAGAAAACACTTTGCACTCAGGTGGGTATCTGAGGTACATAAATAAGAAAGAATAATTCAAGCTTGAATAATCTATGCGTAACAATTAATTATGTATTATTCTATCTCGGCACAGTCAGTCACGTGGGGGACGATTAACACTGACAAACAACATTTTTCTTTCTTATATAAGAATAAGTGTTCTTAGGTCAGTTTCTTGCGCTGATTTCAAATCTGAAATCCGTTTATCTCTATCACATCGGGTTCTTAAGATATTTGTGAATAAATATATTTTTTGGGAAACCGTTATTTGCTCCGTTTCATTTTTACTATATAACTTATTAAAAATTAATAAAATGCAAAATAATTCTACTTTTTATACTGCTAAAAGATGCATGACATATGTTACGCTATTTTTCAAATAGTTACTGTATTTTGAAATAATTCTGAGCGAAATATGGCTTCTAGAAGTTGTAGAAATTCGGCTGATCTGTTCAGTTACGTGTGCGGATATTTTACCGATCGTGTTCACCAGAAAAACTTTACACCATTACTAAAGAAAACATATGAACTTTATTTCGATTCGAAAGTTGATGATGCAAATAAATCTTGGAAGCCAAATGCAGTTTGTTCGACTTGTGCAAATACATTGGCAGGTTGGTTACGAAAATCGCCGAAGCATAAGTCGATGCCTTTTGGAGTGCAGTAATATGGCGTGAACCGACAAATCACGCTACTGATTGTTACTTCTGCTTGACAAATATCCATGGTTTCACTTTTAAAACTAGAAAGTCTGTGGTTTATCCAAATATTGAATTGGTTTCGAAACCAGTGCCTCATGATCCAATCACCTGTCCGATCCCAGTTCCACCAGAACAATATCCGTTGGACGTGAATGAACCATCAGAAAGTGATATTACCTGCTTTAGAAACTAATTCTGACTCGGATTATATACCGGTGAATGATGGTGTTCACTTAATTAACCATTCAGAACTTTCAGATCTAATACGTGATCTCGCTCTTGTAGCAAAGTTGATTTTGCTGGGGAGGTTATGATGGTATCCTAAAAGAATAAAAAGGTGTCTGCTTTAACCGTGTGAGGTCAAGCACATGTAGGTCTCTGACTCTATAAATGATGATGATGAATTATGTGCAGAGAACCTAACGCTACCTCCCTAGGTCTCACACGGTCACTATTGTGGCTCTAGTGTATGGTGTATGGTGTACTTAGTGTCTAGGGGAGAAATGAAATGATGGTACACAACAGTCAAACACTTTAAGTTTCTATAAAGAAGATAATAAAACTAGCAGTTAAGTTTTTCTTTGAACAAATCTTCTTTACAATTTATTTTGTCTGTCCATTCATAGCTTGTGGACAGGTCTTTGAAAATAAGGACAAAATAGTTTACAGAAAAGAACAATTAAAATGTTGGGACAATTTGCCCAATAACTAAAAAGTTATTATGTATTTATATATATATGTCTTTCCTGTAGGAAATATTAAAAGAATTTACTTTATTCATATAAAGGGAGAGTCACTGTATATGATGGCTGTAGTTCATCCTACCCCCATAAATGTCCTATGTATTGTTTTGAAACACAAGAAAATGTCAGAGATGCCCCAGATGTCTAACACATCACCTGGGAGTTCTTGTTGTAAGATATTTCAATGTGTAGTTGCAGAAAGTTTCAATTTCACCACTCGCCGAAGCTCCTACTGTTATCTTCGACAGCATATAAGTCTGGTTGGAGACTGGTTGGCGTTTATTAGTACTCAGCAGGTTTCCTGTCACCAGCCGGCAACAGGAACATAGACCCTCTGCAACAAAAGGACACCCTGGCCTTTTATCTCTGATCACTTATTCTAACACTTAATTTCCTACGTGGGTATGGGGTCAGCCTCGCGTGCCTTACAAGTGCACTAGCCCCGAATTGTACAGGACTCCCACCTTGCTGTGACCACACCTCAGGTCCTTATAGCAGATACGCCACTGTACGTTTACATACTTTTCATCAATACAATAATGTGGAGTAACCACATTTCCTTTGGTATGATATTATCTTCTTTTCTTTTCAATTATATTTGCTTCAGGCATGTTAAACAGTGTTCATTGAACACAGAGCCTTACTAATCTATTTTAATACAATAATATGACAACATAATCATAACAACATACATCAGTTAGATACCGTTTAATGTGAGGACTCAACATGGTCTGCTCCCGACATGTCCTTCACTTTTTCCCAATAGCAGTATCTAACTTTGTAGTTGGACCAAACATATTAAATTTCATAAAATATCCTTACCACAATCAAGAAATATATAAACAAATGACGCTGATTGTGTGAAGAAATGGCCTCAGCTTCCTCCGAACTGCACAGACTGTGAATTTATTCTTTATTTAAATTTAGAATTAACACAGCTGTTTCTCAGCGTATCTGAATACAATTTTTAGTTCAACTGGCAATGAATAGTCAAAGCCTTTTGCTAATATTTACTAGCACTGGCCAATCGAAACGTTCGACTACTTGAATTCAAAAGCAGTTTGAATGAAAAACCAAAATAATTTCGAACAATTTCTGCGTCTGGTGGTCGATTGGCCAGTCGGCTTTTGTCATGCCCAATACAAAAAGATGTTTCGTTTAGGATTACATTTCTCCTACCACTCCCCTTTTTCATTCATACTCTTTTTACCCAAGCGAATCTGAATGTACATCCCTGCCTCTTTTCCAAGCTCGCGTCCCCCTAACGTTACCAAAAAACATAAGCAGGAACGCCAGTCTGTCTGGTCGAGTGTCCGTAGATATTAGTATTTCTTCAATAACTTCTCTAATTCTAGGACTATCATATTATTTAAAGTACATTCTTACTCAGCGAACTCTACGTCATACTACCATATAATTTTTATGGGGAACTTCATAATGGTTTAAAATTTCCAATTTTTGTCATCGTCAATCGTCAAATAAAATTTTGCACAAGACCGCCATCTTTCCTCTCCTTCATCTCGCTAGCATGTATTTTTCAAATAACTGACTTGTTTTAGTTACGTCAGAAATGCTACCACTAGAAGGAAAATAAAATTGTCTGCGTGGTTTTGCCTTGGCTGGCTTTTTCCACAGCGTGTGTATATGCGTTGCAGACTGTGTCAGCGAAGCGGGGTGTAGACGGGGCGGGTTAAGAATTTGCGTTACTAATTAGTATTGTATCGTGTAATACTACCAAACAATGTAAGGATTACTACTAAATTTGCTTTAAAGTTGACAGAAAGCGTTAATTCAGATAGTTATTTTGCGGCACGCTTCCGCCAATAGTTAATTATAAGGCTAGACTACAAAGTGTATGCAGCAGATCGGGCAAATGTTAAATATTAGTGTTTCTCGAAAACGAAACCAAAAGCGTGTCAGACTATTACCGAGAAATCGGTCTATAGGCTTAGCACTGTGCAAAAAGCAGCGCTGCTGGCGTCGAAGATGCCAACCGTCAGACACATGCGGGCTAATGTATTTATTATCGTTTTATGCCTACATCTTACTGAATTGAGCGTTTATTCTCGCAGATTTTGCTACACTCTTACCAAAGGACAAGCGGAATTACTCGGTTCGCGACTCAAAGAATGGAATCTTTTAGCGCCCAATACTCCGATATCTAAATTTCGTCATAGACACAGAGAACTTGTTCAATACTTTGAGATGGATGATGACATTTGCTATTGCAAAGATGTAAACGGTCTAATGGTGCACCTCGGTCATGAGCACATAGTCAACGAATGGCGACTTTTCATCAACTCTTCCAAGACTAGTCTTAAAGCCGTGTTATTGCATAACGGAAATTTATTTTCATCAATTCCAGTCGCCTACTCTGTTCATATGAAAGAAATTTATGACAATATGGCTATACTTTTGGCAAAAATAAAGTACAATGACTACCAATGGCGGATTTGTGGAGACCTAAAGGTCATTGCAATTCTCACGGGCATGCAGACTGGGTATACTAAATTTTGTTGCTTCCTATGTGACTGGGACAGCCACAACAGACAGGAACATTATGCAAGAAAGGTGTGGCCTATCAGGGATCGTATGCAGCTCGGGCATAAAAATGTAATACACGAGCCATTAGTTAACAAAGACAGCATCATTTTACCACCGTTACATATAAAGTTGGGGCTCATGAAGAATTTCGTAAAAGCTTTAGATAAAACGAGCAAAGCTTTCACTTATCTTCGAGAAAAGTTTCCGCAAGTTAGCGATGCAAAGATAAAGGAAGGTCTCTTTGTAGGACCTCAGATTAGGAAAGTTATTGCAGACAAACAATTCGAGAACGTGTTACATGGTAGTGAACTTCGCGCATGGATGGCATTCAAATCGATCGTAGATAACTTTCTGGGAAATCACAAATCTGTCGACTATGTGCATATTGTTAAGCAGTGCATAGATGCATACAGAATTATGGGCTGTAACATGTCCCTCAAAATCCATTTGCTCGATTCGCATCTTGACTTTTTTCCTGACAACGTTATCAAGGACGGTGGAGTGTGACCATGCTTGCCGATTATTGTTGGATGCTTCATCGTGATGTACCACATGCCATTCACCGACGAAAGTCGACTGCAAAGAAATTCAAGCCTACATAACTGTTATACTTCTTGTACGAATGATGTTGTAATACTGTATGCGTTGTTAAAAAACTTCAATTGCGTATTTCTAGAGATCCCGACCTGATAGAGAAAAACGGTTTGCAGATTTTAAAACAGCGCATTAAAATTGACCAGAAAAACATAGAAATGTTAGAGAAAGAAAAAAAAATTTTTTTTTTTGTTAGCCAGTGTAATTATTCCCCGGTCTGATGCTAAAAACTGGTGGCCATTAAAATTCGTTAATTACCTCTGGTTGTTATTATTTTGTTGTTTGTAGATTTTAATTCTAAACATCTCTCTAACTCGTTAGCTCGCATTCTCTCTTCTTCGTCTTCTTGTTCTTTTATTCTTCCCTTGAAAAAACGGGAGGTATACTTGCGGTAGAGATGGTGAGAGCGTAAAGACGCCGAGTGAAAGACACAGTGACATAAAGATAAACACCGAACGATATTAAGACTGAGCTAGACAAACACAAACAAGCGTGTATATATATATATATATATATATATATATATATATATATATATATATATATATATATATATATATATATATATATATATATATATATGTATATATATATATATATATCAGGGTTTATTTCGCGCTTATTTTTGCTTGTAGCTTTTGCACGAGTGTTTTGTAAGTATCCAATATTCATGTGAAGTTAATGTCCAGGGTTCTTTCTTTATGTGCCTTGCAGACAAACATTAATTTACTTGTGTGCACACATCTCTTTCTCCAACGAAAGTAATAACTGCTGAGTGACGGTTTATAACTTTAATAAACATGAAGAACTTCACAATAGACTCATTGATGTGGTCAGGCAATTAGAGCACAATCAAGATTAATAATAATAGTCACTTATTTGTATGAAACAATCCTTTCAATAGTGAAATATGAAATACAGTTGTATACTTCCATCTACTACAGTATAGAAATAAACAAAAACAAACAAACAAAACACAACCAAACAGATTATGTTTATCTAGATTAACGTCAATGTCGAGTTAACCGGTCGCGGGCCCTCCCAAAACTCAACAGTCCTCGACCCCTTCCCATAATTGCACGGAGTTTACATATAACAGCCCCGTACCGTATGGTCTACTAATGTTTTGTCTGCACCTCTGATTTGCAGTTGCAGATCAGTAAACACATATCCTGTTCTTACTTGTTGCTTAGGGCCCTAGTCCAAATATACTTCGTCCTTCTCGACCAATTTCTTTCAGTCTCTCCAGGGAGATACATAAACAGATAATGCGAGTTACTAGGACAACTGTGGTAGCGTCAGTTAAAAAGGACTGGGTACGGCATCATTTAACACATTATGTGGCAGTGTTAATGGTTTATATCTAATTGATTTGGGTTAATAGTAATGTTTTGTCTGTGTATTCCAAGTTAGTAGTTGACTGGCTTAAAGTCCGCCAGATGTATTAATTTCTTGGTTTCAATCTATTTAGACCCAGGTTGGTTCGTTCCTCTTATGTTGTTTTAAAATGTGAGATAGTAGTGATGATGATGATTGATACAGTACAACACTTGGTACAGGTTCACAACTAAGGGTCTAGCTCAACTGTAAAGAATCCTCAGGAACTTCTTTGATAAAGTATCAAGTTTTATTTAACCATTGAAGTTTTTCCCCATAACAGCAACATTTGTACAAATTCAGAAGTTTCATTGGTTTTCAGACATAGAATCTATTTCATGTTTGATAAGTTGCCCCTTTCTTATTTCTATCTAGCAGGGATTATAATATTCCTTAACTTCTGTATCTTCTTCAATCTTTTCTATTGAAGGTACACTCATATATGGCACTTTGGGTGTAAGAGCCTCTACTTGCTTTATATTTATCAATACTGGCTTCATTCGTTGCTTTACTTGATTATAGGATTTCTTAGGCATATGCTGAAATAAAAATGTTCGTATGGATCGTACTTACTTGTGTACCACAAAGCAAGAAAATCTGTTTCATACAGATTTTTCTTGAAAATGAAGAAAATACTTTCTTGCGTCTGCAAATAATTGAAGAGTAAGGAAATACACTGAGGTTCTTGTTGAATATCTCAGCGGAGGAGCCAGGACTTATGTGACAGACCGGGGGTGGCGCCAAATACCTTCCCGCACAGTTAAAATCACGTCCTATGTGCAAGGCTCTGATTTTACAACTGACTACCAGAAAATTATTTCTGGGCGTCCTTTGGTAGTGCGCGATTCTAGCTACCGTTTCATTGGATAAACTATTATTTTATTAATTTATTTACTGGTCATTGTTTCAAATGATCTTACAGGGAGTAAGGCTATTCCCATTTACGTCACTATTTGCTATGGCAACTCCCGCCGAAAGTAGCGTTAGTATGCCAAGCTTGACATAGTTTCAGTTTCGTTTTATGTCATCCTATACTCAATGTATCTCGTGTTTTGATTAACTATTAAATGTCGTAACTGCACTGTTTACTTTCTATAGTAGTTAATAGTAATTTCTTATGTTTTATAATAATTAGTTACTAGCACGAATAAATACTATGGTAGTAGGTCATGCGGCCACACAACGAAAATTGCCAACGTTACGACAACAAGGCCTTTGTCAGGAATAAACGAAAGAAAATAGAAAAGAAATAAGAACTAAGTACAAATTCGAAGTCGTCTCAGTGACATTTATCCCAGTGACTTTAGTTTCGTCGTGTTGTTTTTGGAAAGGCGATATTGTGTATAATTTGTTGTTTTCTTTAGTCTTATTTCGCCCGCATTTATAGAATACCATACATGTGTAAACAAGAGACTGTTATTGCATTGGGAGATACATCGAAATCAGACGAAATCAAGCTCAACACAAAAATTAAAATCTTCAACTCAAATTTCAAGATAGTCCTATTGTATGGCCCTGAAACATGGAGAATTGCTAATACAGGAACAGTGAAGTTACAGACTTTCATGATCAGTGCTTGTGTAGAATAGAAGGATTGGGGTGACATATTAAGATGACCAATGATGAACTGACCCAAAGAACCAGGCAAATACCTGTGGAACAAGGGTGAAGGAAAGGCGCTGACCTTGGCTAGAATACACACTGAGGAAACCAGCTGATTGTATTACAAGTCAGTTCTTGCTTAGGAATCTCCAAGGTAAGGGAAATAGAGGGAAACAGAAAAACACATTGGGAAGGGAAACAGACATAAAAGTTATAAAGAAGACATGTGAAGACTTGGAACGGACGGCGCAGGACAGGAAGTATTGGCGTTAATTAGTTGGCCTATGCTTCACAGGAAGATGATGATGATGATAACGACGATGATGATGATGATGAAGATGATGATGCTACATATGGAAAATTAAACAAACCGATGTTCTCATTATTTTAAGTTAGTCATAGAAGATTGAGTAATGAATAATAACAGAATTCTCGTCTATTTCAGCTAATTATGCCCACTTTCTTTCACCATAGATCGTACTCTACCCGAACATTCACAGAGGGCATACAGTAATGAGAGTAGCATTGTGAATCGAGATTTCAACAAGTTATTTGGATCGTTCCTGGAACATTCAGACTGTTTGTTATACTCTAATCTACTTCTAGTTCTAGCCAAGCGAATGTAAGTGACGAATGACTCATGATACTGTAAATGTTTCATTAATTAGTTACCGTAATTTGTTGGCCAGGAAATACATGAGTTGTAATTATCTGTGACGAATTGTTCAAATGTTATCGTCGAAACAAATATTTACCACGTTTTGTTGCGGGGAGGGTCTGAGAAGACAAAGAAAGAATAGGCATACCATTTCCTCAAACATTCAGTAAGACGATACAAAAATGAGGGTGTGCTTAGAGCAGGTAAACTCATCATGTAAAACAGAACGCTACAGAAACAACCGCTACAACAGGTCAGGGACTTTGACATAGGTTTCCTATATGACACAAAAATATATATAATAAAAAGATAAAATGGTATGAAATCAGTTTTACAAGTTAACGGTACACAGGAAACACGGGACGTTGCGGGTTTCACCCTTCGTCAGCCACAGTTATTAACAGGTGACAAAGACAAGAATTAAATACAGGTCATAGAAAGATACTACAAACACATACATCCTATAGGAGCAGGTGCAGTTGTAGTAGTAACTTCATGCTTTGTAAGCAGCGTAAAAAAAATAAATGAAACAAATATTTGTTATGTGAAACGTAATAAATACTGGCTTATTAGTTGTTGTAAACATGACATTGCGTAACAAGGGAGACATCCACTATCTTATTGGGCAGTTGGAAAAAAATGATTAGATTCTAAAAACACAAGAAACTCTGATATTTAGTGCTATTCCATTTGTCTTTTCCCTTTTCGTTCCTAATGAGCCACCATTACATTTGGTCCCGTTGTAGCAAGTCTGCAACAAAACATTCACTAGCTCTAATAACGGTGGTTTCTATAGCAACGTGTTTGTACATGGTAAAGTTGCCAGTGCCATGCACAATGTTATATTAGTCACCACTGAGTGGGCATGGTCTTTCTATTTCTTTTTGTCTCCACACAGACCCCTGGCAATTATACGGGATAAAGGGCCGGATTAAGAACTCCGGAGGCCCTAGGCTATTAAGATATTTTGGGGCCCCTCTACAATCTCCTAAAAGGTAAAAGTAGGGGGAAAAAAGTATGGATTTCAGATTAATGTTTTTATTAATGTATAATAATATATATTTTTTTAAAGGAAAATAAAAAGTGACAGCCCCTAGAATTTATAGGTAGTGGGGCCCCTGCAAAGAAAATGTAATAAAAAAAAAATTAAAAAGCTGGGGTGGAAGTAACTAATAAACTAAATGTTGAGTTGTACTACAAGCGTACTGTCGTGCACGTGCCGTTACTGTAGAGCTCTGTACGTTATGACTCCGTTGCTTTTTTCGCGGGGCCCCTGTAAGCCTGGGGCCCTAGACCCGTATCTAGTGAACCTAATGAATAATCCAGTGCTGACGGGACTGTTCTCTTCTTACTGTTGTTAATCATCATCTTCGGTGCATGATATGTATAGGAAAATAACTGGCGTTTTGTTAGTGAGACAGAATTTTGGGATTATAAACATATGACGTCATCGCCGAGTGGGAGGTACGGTGAAACAAAGTAATTACTGTCGTGAAAATGGCGCTGATATTAGGTATCACACTGCGAGATGAAATTTCTAACTAAAAGCAGTTACGGTCTGTTTCTCTTAATCTCACTATCTAGCAGTTTCATGAAGGTTAAACGTGATATCAGTTGACAGCAGTGTTGCCAATTTAGATTTTTTTTTTTTTTTAACATAGAAATATCGGCGACTTGGACTATTTAGGGCGATTTTTGGGCTACTTTAGGCGATTTTGGGACTATTTTGACCTATATTGGGCGAAATCAAGGTGGCGTTCCTCAACTAATAAAGGAAAATGACACCTAGACGGGACCCAAAAAGCCTAGATCTAGGTAAATCCATCTAGGAGTAGCAACGCTGGTTGACAGTATTCTTGGCGTATTCGACACGTAGGCCTGTGTAGTCCACGTGGGTCTCTGACGGGTCAACAAAAAACAGAACTACTGCTCAGGGGTCGTAAAAGGCAACAAATATAAGGTTATGTTTGGGGGCTGCATGAACGGCCCATCGGCCAAGTAGTTAGAGCGTTGGCCTTTCGGCGCCAAAGTTACCGTTTCCGGGAAGTAAACCTGGTAACGTCACTCTCCAGTCTACCCAGCTGTAAATTGGTGCATGACTATAATCTTGATTTAGTGGAGGCAAAGGCAGCGTTGACGGGAGCTGATCACCCCACCTCATTTAAAAAGCTGGGCATCGTATAGTGAGGTCTCTAACACTTCACTCCACTATGGTAGTATCACTATGGTAGTATCACTATGGTAGTATCACTATGGTAGTATCACTATGGTAGTATCACTATGGTAGTATCACTATGGTAGTATCACTAAGGTAGTATCACTATGGTAGTATCACTATGGTAGTATCACTATGGTAGTATCACTATGGTAGTATCACTATGGTAGTATCACTAAGGTAGTATCACTATGGTAGTATCACTATGGTAGTATCACTATGGTAGTATCACTATGGTAGTATCACTATGGTAGTATCACTAAGGTAGTATCACTATGGTAGTATCACTATGGTAGTATCACTATGGTAGTATCACTATGGTAGTATCACTATGGTAGTATCACTATGGTAGTATCACTATGGTAGTATCACTATGGTAGTATCACTATGGTAGTATCACTATGGTAGTATCACTATGGAACTACCTTTAACTGTTATATTTTTTTGGCGGGGGGGGGGGGGGCGGGCAATTTCTCTTGTAAAACAGATGGCTACATAAACCACCAACACAAGATCACGTGCACGTTTTCATGCAGGCTTCCTGCAAGGGGTTCAGCTGCAGAAGTAGTGCCATACTCCATGGAGAGAGGGGGTGGGAATAATGGTGGCGGGGATTCAACTCGAATGTGAAATGTGTGAATCTTAAAGTGTGTGAAGTATGGACCACTGCTGTGTGTCATTATTGCACAAGATCTAGACATTCGGCAGCAGATGCCGTAGGTACATCCTACATATCTGGTTGAAGACACGTGCATAAATGAGAACGTGTGAGAAAATATTTCAGCATGACCAAATTACCACACGCAAAAAACGTTTGAGAACAAATTAAGGCCGGCTAGGGCATACTTCGAAAACACCTGCATCTAGAATATTCCTCACGGCCAGAGAAGGAGTCCCCAAAGAAAACGTAAGAGTAAAACACCAGAAGCACGTGAACCAAATTATCAGATGAAAGTCCGCTTTATAATTAGGACACCCTTAGCGACATCTGGAAGCCGCGCCCTGAGTCAAAGCTAAGAGAGATGCCACTGAGGACAGCCTCTTTTATGTACAGAGAGTAAAGTCATCATCGTCATAATTGTTATAATACTTTAGCTCCTTAATGAGTATATTTTTCCATCAAAGTCATGTCAAGTCCTATGTCATCCTTTCAACGTCTTTCATTGTTATCTGCATCCCGTTCATGTTTGCCTCCAGTTCCCTTCTCCGTGTCATTTTCAGGCTTCCCCTGTTTCTCTTACCATTGGGATTCCGGGTCAAGGACTGCATTGTAATGCTATCACATTTCCTCAATGTGTGTTCTTTTCAACGCCAATGCCCTCTTCACATTTCTTATTCCACTGGTTCTTGTTATCAGCTCCACAATGGTGATCTTGTCATCAGCTCCACATTGGTGATCGTGTCATCAGCTCCACGTTAGTGATCTTGTCATCAGCTCCACATTGGTGATCTTGTCATCAGCTCCACATTGGTGATCGTGTCATCAGCTCCACGTTAGTGATCTTGTCATCAGCTCCACGTTAGTGATCTTGCCATCAGCTCCACAATGGTTATCTTGTCATCAGCTCCACAATGGTGATCTTGTCGTACCGTTTCAATCCTTCTATTCTACATAAACACAGAAAGTCAGCAAGTCAGATGGATAGGACGTAACTGTTCTCAAACTTCTTCTTTGCACCTATCTCGTGGGGCCCAAAACCACGTGATAAGCGCGTGATTTCATTTATTGCATGCCGCGCCAACTGGGATTAGAGATCATGTTCCGTCATTTACTACGGTCTCTTGTGTCTTAAATCAAGACCCTTTAGCTCCCAAGGGTCACAAGCCTTGAACAAACATATGTCAAGTCCTCAGATGCTACGTACCATCAGCTCAAATCCACGTCTTCTTCATTTTCAATTCAGTCTTCATCTCTCTTCTCCGTCTGTTATTTTCGTCTATCTCTGCTTCTCTTACCCCGGGTGGCCTTGAATCAGCTATATCTTAAACCTCTTCCTACCCGGTGTGTATTTATTTTCTGCCGGATACACGAAAATAGGTTACTACGTCATTTAGGAACAAAAAAACAAAGAGAATTACATTGGTTACCGCCACACAGTCTTCGACGGGGACAAATGAACGAAAGTAAATGAAAAAAAAAACAAGAACTAAGGTAAATACATATACAAGAAATAAAAATGATACAACCTGTAACTAGAAGTAGCTGATGATACTCTCGTTAAAATCTGTGTGAACAAAATGACTATTCTGGTATGAAGTCGCAGGCGTGTATCAAATAAAACCAGGGCTTTGGAGTGAAGCCCGGAGCTGGAGCTAGGAGCAGTGGAGCAGCACGTTTTTACCCGGAGCTGGGGCGAAGCTGGAAGGAACGAACGAACGAAATCTTTATTTCATCAGGGTAAAGAAATAGGCTTAATTGCCTTTTTACATTTCTGCCCTGCAATACAATTTTCAGCGTTTTACAAATTAAAATATTAACAACTTCAGACAGGATTAATGAATATTATCATTACAATCACAAACTGAACATACACAAGTACATTTACTCATAGTCATTCACGCACATAGAGAGAGGGATAGAGAGAAAGAGAGAGAGAGAAAGAGAGAGAGAGAGAGAGAGAGAGAGAGAGAGAGAGAGAGAGAGAGAGAGAGAGAGAGAGAGAGAGAGAGAGAGAGAGAGGTCAAGCAATAAAGCTACTGAATATTAAAAATTTGAAAAAATTACAATGACAGTTAAATGCTCGTGGAAACGTTGAAATAACTGAAACAGAATTGTCGTTAAATGTGTGTACAAGATTTCATGACATGTGAATGCAGATGTCTTTTGAATGAGATGTAATTATCAGTTTTGACAGACTTGGGTAGGGAATTCTATGCTAAACCACCTGCATAACTAAAACAACTTCGGAAGAGGTCAGTTCGAGGTTTTGCAAGGTCCAAAAGTAAGTCGCCACGTATAAAATATGAGCAGTACTTATAGCGAAAGAACATTTGCAAGTATGAAGGCGTTCTGCCGTGTAAAATTTGATGCACAGACAGAAGATCTTGGAAGAAGACGAGTTTTGTAAGAGGAAGAACATTCAGCTGTGAAAATAGCTGGAGCCGTCACTATCGATGCTGGAGCGATGCTGGAGCGGTACTGGAGCGGTGCTAGAGCGAAGCAATTTAAAATTTGGACTGCTCCAGATTCCTGAATGAAACACAAGGAATGAAATCAAACTGAAGGAGTAGCTAGTGGGGAGAGAACATTGAAATAAATAAAGCGAGAAACCCGAGGTCTGTGAACAGTCAATAAATAATACACTTAAAGGGGAATGGTGCAGGCGCTCGTACGATATGAAGAAGTACAAAACTAGAAAAACAACAGAAATTATAGACTTACCGGAGATTCAAACCCAGAACCAACAGAACGGCACCATCGCCTCGCTACGGGAGTGCATTGTGACTAGCTTATTTCTTTATTTAGTTGGGGGGAGGAAGGGGGCGGGGAGGCGAGCGGTGAAGAAATGAAATAGAAAAAGAAACGAAGAAATATATAATTGGTGTTGGGTGCTAAACCCATCAGGCTTAAGGCATCCTATAATGTACATCAGACGTTGTTCAAGATTAAAAACCGAATTGTATCATCAGAGGAACATGATCTGATCACAGTGACATGGATGTCAAATGACACTATGGTAATCCGGGATATAGAAATGAAAGGCTGCAGGTTAAGACACTATCCGACAGATGTCAAAATGTTGACTAAACCGGTCACCTAATCGTTTGCCAATGACGGGTGTAAGAAAATGTGGATTACGGTAAAACGAGGGTTAACAGTGGGTCTAAATAATTATAGATAAAGTCATATTTCTTACTAGGATAAAGGACAAAGAAAATTGCCAACGTTTCGGCCACAATGCCTTCTTCGAGGACAAACGAACAAGAACAGAAAGGAAAGGCAGCGAGAACTAAGTGAAAAATAAATAACAATGATACAACCCATGTATTAGCGTGGCCTGTTTTGTTGTAGTAATGCGTGAATCCATCTGTTTCTTGTAGGCCACACTAATTTACTGGTTGTGTCACTTTTATTTATTTTTCATGTTTTTCACTTATCTCTCGATTTCTTCACTGTCTGTCTTCTCTGTCCCCTGCCCTAGGAAGGCGTATTACTTTTGTATTTTTAATTTTAATGCACCGTTTACAGTTTCGCTAATGTACGTTTTACTAATAATAATAATAATAATAATAGCCCCTTCAGTCATAACTGACTATGGGAATGCGCCCCTGAGGTGGCAGCCCTCAGCTGCTTATTTTCCTGGTGCTCCTTTCGACGTTTTCTCCTCACCTCTGCTTCTTGTGTGAGCCTCTCTTCGCCCAATCTGAGGTGGCGCCGTAAATAGCATCGCCACTTAGTGCGATCGGCAGCTTCATCCTCACATGTTGCTGGATCCATGTCCAGTGCCCTCATATCTCTCTTGCACACATCTTTGAACCTCAGCTGTGGTCGCCCAACTGTTCTCTTGCCATCTGCTAATTGTCCGTAGAAGATATCTTTTGGGATGCGACCATCTTCCATGCGGCGAACATGGCCAAGCCAGCGAAGTCTGCGCTGTCTAAGCAGCGTATACATACTTTGAAGGCCAGCACGTGACAACACCTCGACATTTGTCACTTTATCTTTCCACGAAATGCCGAGGATGCGGCGTAGACACCGCAAATGGAAGGTATTGAGCCTTCTTTCTTGCTTAGCATAGGTCGTCCAGGTCTCGCTGCCATATATACTGAAGCACATTAAAAACGCACCACTATTATATATACTGATGCCGAGAAGCTGGCAAAAAAAAGTGTGGGAATGGATTTTCCCCGTGTTTGCCATGAGGTAGAGAGCGAATGGCTGCTGGAATGGAAAGTGCAAGATTCAACCCATGGGTGTGTGTACAGACTACATGAAAACGATGAAAGTTACACGTGCAACACGATTCCCAACAGCTATGACCCTGAAAATGTGTACGCGTTGTGGCAGTATACTCGGTATAAAAAGGCCGTTGAGACAAAACACCCAGTACATGTGCTTGAAATGCCACGACTATCTGAAAACGACCACCAACGAGTCATTGGTATGTTGGAGACCGGAATGAGCTCGCGGGCCATTGCCAGAAGGATGAATTGCCACCACAGCACTATTGTACGTCTCAATGAACGTTACGGAACCACTGGCAGTGCCCGGGATAGACTTCGGAGTGGCCAACCACGAGTTACTACCCCTGCGCAAGATCGTCATATTGTGCTGAGTCACCTAAGGAATTGACTCTCCTGGCAAGTCACACAGCAAGAGCAATAGTGGGTAGACATGGGCAAGTCTCTCGAATGACAGTCATACGACGATTCAGAGATACAGGCCTTACTGCAAGACGACCTTATGTTGGGCCAAACTTGACTCACAGACATCGTTAGCAGCGCCTGCAATGGGCAGAGCAACATATCAGATGGACTAGACTGCAGTGGAATGCTGTCCTATTCACAGACGAGAACAGATTCAACATATCCTTTGCAGATGGACGTATGCGGATTTAGCGACGGTGTGAAGAGCGCTTTGCAGATTGCTGTGTCAACCGATTTCGAGGTGGCAGTATTCACATTTGGGGAGGATTCAGTTTTCACCATCGCTTGCCTCTTCACGTCTTCCGTGGAAATGTTAATGCTGTGACATATCGAGATGAGGTTCTGGATGCACTGGTTGCTCCTGCGTTCACAATTTATCCAGACCTGCAGCTTCTCCAGCAGGATAACGCACGTGCATTTTTTTGTATTTTTGGTTTTCTCCCTTGCCTGCACAGAATGCAATGAATTTCATAATAATCAAATGTACAAATTAATGACCAGCATGGATTCATAGGAAAATGAATAAAGATTCCAAATATGTAAACTTGTACACACTTATATTTACATTTCACACTCTGTATCTGGATTATACAGGTGGTGCGTTTTTAATGTGCTTCAGTATAGAAGTGTGCTGGTGACGCAGGCATTATGTACCGCAGCTTTGGTCTTCATTGTGAGTTTAGAGTTTCCCCAAACACGCGATGTGAGGCGGGCAAAGGTAGCTGCAGCTTTGCCAATGCGGCTGTCGATTTCTGTATCCAGTGAGAGTTTGTCATTGATGGTAGACCCTAGGTATGTGAAGTGGTGCACCACTGCCAATTCATAGTTATCGATAGTGATAACTGGTGCAGCACCCACATCCTGACTCAGCACATTCGTTTTCTTTAGACTTATTGTGAGGCCAAAGTCCTTGCATGCTTTAGTGAAGCGATTCATCAAGCTCTGAAGCTCCTGTTGGCTTTGAATGACGACAGCAGCATCATCAGCGAACAACAAGTCTCTTATAGTGACCCTTCTGATTTTTGTTTTTGCCTTCAGCCTTGAAAGATTAAACAGACGGCCATCTGACCTAGTGTGAAGGCATATTCCTTCAGTTACATCTCTGAATGCATGTTTCAAGAGTAAGGCAAAGAAGATTCCGAAGAGGGTCGGAGCCAGAACACAGCCTTGTTTAACGCCACTTCTTATGCCAAAGGGCTGTGACGTGCTTCCAGCATATTGGACTGTTCCCTTCATGTCGTCATGGAATGACTTTATCATTTCCAGCATTTTAGAAGGGCAGCCTATTTTCAGGAGGATTTTAAAGAGTCCATCCCTACTAACCAGGTCGAATGCTTTTGTGAGGTCTATAAAGGCGATATATAATGGTCTTTTCTGCTCTCTTGATTTTTCCTGAAGCTGGCGGACAGAGAAGATCATGTCTGTTGTTGATCTGCCAGCTCGGAATCCACACTGTGCCTCTGGATATATGCGCTCAGCTAACTTGTGTAGTCGCATTAAGATGACTTTGGCAAAAACCTTACCAACAATACTAAGAAGAGAGATGCCTCTGTAGTTATTGCAATCACTTCTGTCTCCTTTATTTTTATACAGTGTTACAATCTTGGCATCTCGCATGTCTTGAGGAATAGTTGTCTCTTCCCAGCACTGGCACAGCATCTTATGCAGGGGATGTAATAGCGTGCTCTTACAGCATTTGATTAAATCAGGAGGAATCCCATCACTGCCTGGTGCTTTGCCAGAGGCCAAGCTATCAATGGCCTTACTGAGTTCCTCTAATGTTGGTTCGGCATCCAGCTCCTCCATAGTTGGCAGACTATTGACAGCATCAAGGGCTGCAGGCGTAACGGTATTGTCTCTAGCGTAAAGCTCAGAGTAGTGCTCGACCCACCTCTCTATCTGCTTACCCTTATCGGTTAGCTTCTCTCCGCTGATGGTTTTTAGCGGTGCCGTCTTACTTTTATGGGGGCCAAGTGCTTTCTTTATACCGTCATACATTTGTCTAATGTTGCCTGTTTGTGCTGCGATCTGGATTCTCTCACTGAGCTGGAGCCAATAGTCATTTGCACAGCGTCGAGCAGTTTGTTGAACTTTGCTTCTCGTAGCCCTCAGGATCTGTAGGGTTCTGGCACTCGGTGAACGTTTGTATTCATTCATAACACTGCGCTTAGCTTCAATAACAGGTGCCATCACATCTGATGAAGCGTCAAACCAGTCATTTGACTTTGCTGTTTTCGTACCAAAGGTGGCAAGTGCAGTACTTTGAATGGTGTTCCGTAGATGCTCCCAGTTCTCTGTAATAGTATCACCATGCTGAGGGCTACTGAGCACTTTCTTGAAGGTCGCAGTGAATTGAGCGATCATGAAAGGGTCTGACATCTTACTGGTATCAATGCGTGGTTTCTCTTCATGTCTGACACGATAGAGTTTTCTTGGTTGTGCTCTGATTTTGCAGCAAACCAAGGAGTGATCTTTGTCACAGTCTGCACTATGGTACGAGCGCGTGGAGAGCACAGACCTGAGGAGTGGCCTTCTGACGAGAATCAGGTCAAGTTGGTGCCAGTGCTTGGATCGTGGGTGTCTCCATGACACCTTATGCTGGGGTTTTGTCTGAAAGTAGGTGTTGGTCACGCAGAGGTCATGGTGGACGCACAACTCTAAGAGCCGTTGTCCATTTTCATTCATCTTGCCAATACCAAACCTGCCCAGACATGAAGGCCATGAAACATTATCGGCACCCACTCTAGCGTTAAAGTCACCAAGGAGAACAAGCTGTTCTTGCCTAGGTATGCTTTTGATGACTGCTGCTAGATTCTCGTAGAACTCATCTTTAGCTTCTGAGGCAGAGTACAGAGTAGGAGCATACACACTGACAAGGGTGATGGGACCTGTGCTAGTTTGCAGGCGGAGCGTTAACAGGCGTTCTGATCCATTCTCGCCTGGTTCAACCATGTTAGTTATCGATTTTTTGACCGCAAAACCTACTCCGTGTTCTCTAGCTTTATCAAGATCTTTCCCTTGCCAATAAAATGTGTAGTCCTTCTCGCTCACCGTTCCAGAGCCCGCCAGGCGCGTTTCCTGAAGTGCAGCTATATCCACCTGAAGTCGTTTAAGCTCATCATTAATTATGGCTGTCTTCCTTACATCGTTTACATCCTGTAGGTTTTCGGATAGTCCAGTCAACATAGTCCGGACGTTCCAGCATCCCAATCTGAGAGTTTGCTTATTTCTATTTTTTCGATAATTGCTTGGTGCAAAATTTTCTGTCCACAGTTCGGGTTTGGCCCTAATCCCCATGCACCCAATGGGGAAAGCAGACAGTGGCGGGACAACACCTTATTGACTGGGGGCTGCCCAGCTTGAAGCGGGCGGTAGCTGTCCAGTGAGATCCTAGAACCTCTCCCACTGACGGAAGTAGCCCCTGGCGCCATGCCCTACGCCAATTGGGCAAAATGCTTATAATCGGTAACTGCTACTTCCCGTGTTTTGCCGACACCTATAGGGTGAAGCTGGAGTGTCCTCTCCAGGCGCGAGCTTGGGCACAGTTATATGGAGATCAAGCTGTTGCCCATGCAGCATGTTCCCACTCTCCACACAGCCGGTAGATCCAAAGGAACGGCAGTAGCCGATACAGTTTGGTACCAGCCATGTCGCAGGAGTTGCCAGAATAATGTCGAATCGACATTAGACTGCCTTAGGGACTCCGACTCCGGATTTATCCTCAGGGTTTACTCCCGAAGCCAATTCCACAAATGGATATTCCCGCAAGGCAGCGGTGGTTTGAATTCAGAGTTCCTTCTCTTAGATAAGCTACCAACCAAGGATCACGAGCCCTATCTGCCCGAAGCTGCTGGTTTTAAGGCGCCAGTCGCTCGCCTTTGCCCCTTCTCCCGTCAGTGGAAACAGTTCCGCCGGGCTCAAATTGAGCCACACGTGAAGGCCGGGAGCTGGACTTGGTTGTCACAGGCTGTTTGAGGCGCGTGCCATAGAAGTATTTTATCTGCAGTCAGAGCTTATCCTCACTACAACTCCCGGCAATAACAACCTTTGGAACCACGTTTTACTACAAGGTGTACAAATGATATGGATATCACTATGCGTGACTCACATATAAAACTATTTGTAATGGTAAACGTGGCTTGGAAAATGTCACGTTTCTTGTTTTAATAACATGATTTCTTATTGTTCTTGCTGTCGAGGTATCTATCTATCTATCTATCTATCTATCTATCTATCTATCTATCTATCTATCTATCTATCTATCTATCTATCTATCTATCTATCTATCTATCTATCTATCTATCTATCTATTTATCTATCTATCTATCTATCTATCTATCTGTCTATCTATCTATCTATGTCGTGGTTGAGTTGGAGTGTAGAGTATTTGTCGAGTTGGACAACAGTAGTGAAATCGACAAGGGATAGTGGACTGACAGAGTTATAGATTACACACACAGAAAGGTGTAAATAGGAGATGGACTTGAGACAACCTGGAAGAAGATCTATTCAAATGATCTCTCTCTCCAGGCCTCAACTCACTTTTACTGTCTAAGCATCTCCTGCTCTCACTCTTTTCTCTTATCATACATAGAGATTCTAGTAAAGAGCTAAAAACAAGTTACTTATGGATGGAAAGGTCGTGAACAGCGTATTAATAAAGGTGTAAACTTTATTAAAGAAGAAAAAGCATGGAATTAATGCATATCATCACAACAACATAAAATTACATCAATAATCATCAATAACCAAAATATGCAAAATACACCAACAACCACACACACACCACCATTCATAAAACCTGTAGAACACAGAGAGATGAAATAACTGAGTGTCAGTCCGTCCGCTTTCGGGACCATATGAAATAGCTCCAGTAAGTGGTTTTTTCGTACATATCCTCCATGGGTGATGGAATTAACCTGAATAAAAATACTGTATAGGCGCTATCATTGGTGATTCCTCCCTAATTGCGCGAGGTGTTCTGGAAGACTCTATTTAACTCCTGCTGATCGAATAAACAAACTGAACGACAGCCTGTCCGCTATTTCGTGGGACCAAATGTGCTAGCTCCAGAAAGTGTATTACTTGTAGATCCTTCGTGAGGGACTAGCCTACAAAACTTTCTTTGTTGGTGCTAAACGTTGGTGACTCCCCTTATAGCGTGAGTGGGGCTGGAACTCTGTCCATAGATTGCTGCTCATACGTGCGAGGTTTTAAGTATCCAGAAAATACACCAGAAGAAGTCACTTGAGGACAAAAAGTCCCAGGCGCGCTTATCCGGCGCAAGGCTCCGCTTGGCTGTAAATCCTGTTTAAACTGGTTTGGCTGTGGTTTGCTGAGTGCCCCGTTTAGGCACAAAAAAGGCGGGTGATATGGAATTCTGCTATAGGCATGCTGGGCGGTTTTGATATTCTGGAAGCCGCGATGCTCTGGCTGGTAATCCAATAGGCGAGTAGAGAGCTACTACTGCATTTGGCAATTCCAGATTTTGCGTTGGCTCCGTTGCACTGCGTGAGCTTAACTTGGCGTTGACACAAAGGGGTTTTGATTCAGGAACGGGGTTGACGATTCGTTACGCTAGCGGTATTCAGAAACCCTCTAGATCGAAGAGTATATGACTTTCTTCGCCTGACTGGAGTCTGCTCTAGCGATTCGGTCTCCCTGAAACTGAGACCCAAAAAAAGACACCCTTTTACTTCAAGCAAATAATAAATCACACTAACTTTATACAGAAAGTTTCGCTCCACTATGGGATTAAATTTATTGTAGTTATTGCTATGATAGTTTAGGGCTGTCTTTAACCATGTCTCCTGTTCCTTAAAAATATCAATTATCAACACGCGCCCGCATAGGCTTAATATATTTTGTACACCCATGTACCTGTCAGTAAATGTTCTGACATCAAAAAACTACTTCTCTTCTTCCAACTAAACATACAGCTGAATGGATATGCTTATTCATCTTACGACATTAAGTGAATTTACATAAACAGATGACAGCATTTGAAATTACACAGATAAATCATATGTCCCTTTTGGGGAAACAAAATATTAATATCCCACAAAATGAGTACAAAGAAAATGCAATGTTCTTGCTATAATAATACAGTTGTGGCTAAATCATAAGATAGAATTATATCTATGCCTGGTGACTGCTTTCTGTGAAAGTTATGGACTAGTGCCTAGCCACACAAGTAAGCATAAAATGATTCTCCCTTGCCACTGGAAATATCTATCAAAAAGGAATAAGTGACTATCTCCTATAATCCAGAGTTATTACCTGCATCTCACTATTCAGTTTTTAAGTGAACAATCCACACCTGACATTATCTTACAGAAATGACAGTTAATTTAGCCTATTCTTAACCCATGATAAGCGTCTGTGGACTGATTCTACGCCTATTATCTGTTATTGTAAGTTTAACATTTAACCCATGATAAACCGTAACAGTTTAAGCACCCTTACTAGGCCGTAGACAGCGCTACCTTATCACTGAACTAAATTACTAGGAGAAGTCCTCAGAAATGAATTCACTTTCCTAACAGATATATAAAAGCTAACATGAATATATCATATTATAAAAAGATATGTCAACTCACCCCGAAAATGACTAGAACATAGGCAAACACATTCTAGTAGTGTGTTAAAGTTTGCCTTATCTCATGATGGTCATCTACGGGCCAGGAATCTTCTACGAGTGTGTTTGACGTAGTAAAATTTCAAGTCTTATAGCTTACAAACCATTCTACCCAGGACTCAAAGGGTACTAGCCGCTCGTGATCAAACGTTTTAAAGCGACCAGAGAAATTCCCCTGTTCGGACCACAGAGGGTACCCGCCGCTAACGAACCGTTTCTTTCACAGAAACCGTCTTTGGCTCGTTCTAACACTTTAAGCGTAACAGACGTTCTTCTGATCAGGCCAGGTGTGCTGACGTAACATTATCGTTCGCTGACCGCTGCAGGCTCGAACGTAAACAACCTCGGGTGGGGTTTGAGAAGGAGAAAACAATTGGGCCACACAGGTAGCAAAGCAAAGAGAAACAAAATGTGTAGGAAAACAGAACATTAAAGAGTAATAACATTGAGACGAGATGGAAAAATAAATTAAGTCACTGTCTACGTGACAATCTATCTATCTATCTATCTATCTATCTATCTATCTATCTATCTATCTATCTATCTATCTATCTATCTATCTATCTATCTATCTATCTATCTATCTATCTATCTATCTATCTATCTATCTATCTATCTATCTATCTATCTATTATTATATGCCACCATAATCTGATTACGTTTCAAATTATGTCTAATTTACTGTATGAATGGTTTAGATTGTGTTTGTTTGTATGTTTTTTTTTTTTGTTTTTTTTTTAGGTATTAATGTTTAAAAATTTATTTTAATTAATACATTTTTTCCCCCTTAAATTTGATTATGTCTGGATGTTACAAATGTATGTTATTATTTTACCTCGATAATGTTGTATGCTTAAATAATGCTAAAAATACATGTGCTATTGAAAGGATACGGTATGTAAGATGACAGAGAGAAGAAGGGCAGAATGTAAGACAATTCTTAACCCTTTGAAAATAAAGTTCGTTCGTTCTATCTATCTATCTATCTATCTATCTATCTATCTATCTATCTATCTATCTATCTATCTATCTATCTATCTATCTATCTATCTGTCTGTCTGTCTGTCTGTCTGTCTGTCTGTCTGTCTGTCTGTCTGTCTGTCTGTCTGTCTGTCTGTCTGTCTATCTATCTATATGTCTGTATTTCTGTCTAGCTAGTTGTCTATCTCCTTGTCTGTCTGTCTGTTCTTCTCTTAGAGTTCAAATACCCAGCCGATGCAAGAATCTCCCCTTTTCTCGTCCCATAATATGGCAAAAGTAGCATGTTTGTCTGCAGTGTATAAATATATAACATTTGGATTAGTTTCAAAATGAAAGCACCTTCTCTCACGTAACTGCGATCCTGTCTCATTATCTACTTCAGAGAAACTCAGAAATAGCAAAATCTGCGTTTAATAAAAAAAAAACACCCTTTGTAAGAAGACTACATTTCAGGCAGGTCACAAATTTCTACGCAGCTACGGAAATTTCCCACGATTTTCCCCCCATGGGGGTTCCCCTTGCAGGCGTAAGATCCCTTCGACATAAAGATGTTTTCTTGATTAAAATTTGGAAGACGATGGGTCAGAGGGCATGTCTGCGTCATCTGGACTTGGTTACCTCCCTTTAATAAAGTAAGTGGGGGACTCTTGAGGGACGATGCCATTTCGCCGACGTCTGCTGGAGACTGGGCATTTTTTACTCAGTGGGTTGTTTGTGCCGGCGGTGGGGTGGTCGTCATGGCATAATGTTGTTGCTGCGGTGATGGTTATCGTTGTGTTTTAGCGTGAGAGATGGGGGTGACGAAGTATGAGCAAATTGTTTGTTTTTCAATGTTGTATAATTGCAGTTGATTGATCAATTCTTTGTGTCCATTTCCTGTTTATGAGGGAAAAGACAAAAATAATGAGAATAAATGCAGGAAATGATAACAGGATTGAACTTGAAGAAACACCAATACAAGATGTAGAATCGTACACATATCTTGGCAGCAATATAGCCAAAGTTGGAGGGACAGACAGTGATATCAAAATAAGAATACAAAAAGCAAGAGGAGCTTTCATTGCATTGGGAAATATATGGAGTTCAAGAGAAATCGGATCCAACACAAAAATAAGAATCTTCAACTCAAATGTGAAGTCAGTCCTATTGTATGACTCAGAGACATGGAGAACAACAAAGACTACAACCAAAAAGCTACAGACTTTCATAAATGGGTGCTTGCGTAGAATAGAGGGATTAAAATGGTATGACAAGGTTACCAACGTGGAACTGATGACAAGAACTAGACAAGTGCCAGTGGAACAATAGATGAGAAGAAGACGATGGCGATGGATGGATACACACTGAGGAAACCTGTTGATAGCATTACAAGGCAGTCCTTGTTTTGGAACCCCCAGGGCAAGAGAGGCAGAGGTAGACCAAGAAGCACACGGAGAAGAGAACTGGAAATAGAGGTGAAAATGATGATGAGAACGTGGAAAGAACTTGAGATTATGGCACGTGACAGGAGGACTTGGCATGTGTTTGTTGAAGGCCTATGCTTCTTTGGGAGTGGAGGGTCATGAATGAATAAAAATATCCTGTTTCATTTTCGTTATATTGTTACAACTCTGCACCGTCAAGATCCCGAGGGTCCCCGAGAAGACAAATAAAGAATAGGACTACTACTCGCTGAGAGACAGAAGGACATACAGACGGAGAGACATACAGACGGAGAGACATACAGACGGAGAGACACAGACGGAGAGCATACAGACGGAGAGACATACAGATGGACAGACAGACAGACGGAGAGACAGACAGGCAGAGAGACATACAGACGGAGAGACAGACAGACAGAGAGACATACAGACGGAGAGACAGACAGACGGAGAGACAGACAGGCAGAGAGACATACAGACGGAGAGACATACAGACGGAGAGACATACAGACGGAGAGACAGACAGATAGACAGAGAGATAGACAGACGGAGAGACAGACAGACGGAGAGACAGACAAGCAGAGAGACATACAGAAATAGAGACATACAGACGGAGAGACATACAGACAGAGAGACAGACAGACGGAGAGACAGACAGGCATAGAGACATACAGACGTAGAGACATACAGACAGAGAGACAGACAGACGGAGAGACAGACAGGCAGAGAGACATACAGACAGAGAGACAGACAGACGGAGAGACAGACAGTCAGAGAGACAGACAGTCAGAGAGACATACAGATGGAGAGACATACAGACGGAGAGGCAGACAGGCAGAGAGACATACAGACGGAGAGACATACAGACGGAGAGACATACAGACGGAGAGAGACAGACAGACAGGCATGCAGGCAAACAGTCAAAAACACATGCATATTCACTCACATGTAAATTTTCAACTATCTTCAGATACTCTCTGCATTTTTCGTATTTTATAAAATATTTGAATTACAAAATCCCTCCACAAAAGTCCAGTAAAAAATATTCCAGGCTTTGCAAAGAAAATTAGCATCTGCCCATTTATTTCTAGTAAAAGGGGTCTCTGATAATCTAATTGTTGCATACATCGGCTGCATATTAATATTGCTCATAACGTTATAATGGACATCGTAATTAGAGGGCCATTAACGGTTTATTAATAATGTTTTTAGTAATACATGGGGAAAAAGATCATATTTGTTGACGTGTAATGTTTAAAGGTCGTAACATGGATAACAAGTTATTTTCATATTATTCTGAGCACATTTGTTGAGGAATTTTGATCACATTTTGAAGTCGTTCGCATATGACATCACGCATGTTTTGGCCATTTGGATATTATAACATTTTTATACGTCTTTCGGGGGGTTAGGGGGAGTAAAAGTAGACTATAGTGATGGCGGTTAAAAAAAATGTATTTGGTCCGACATTATTAATGAAAGAAGCGATCCTCACTCGTATTTTGTGTGTGACGTAACACTGCTTAAAACTCCCTTCCACCCAATCGTCACACTTCGTCATTCAATCTCGACCCCCTACCTCTCACTGCGCAACTTCAGACGTGGGCAACCCGTTTTCGAAATCTAAGAGAGCTCTAAATCATGCTGATTATTTATAAACAAAAATCTCTTACGGCGATTCATCAAAGTATCATTGTTACCTTGTGGTGCACATCTTCGATAGAAATAACGAACTTTGAAAATATTTGTGAAATGTTTATGAGAAATGTGGCGACAGCCCGACTCCTGTTAGGCAGCTTCATCACGGTCACTTAGTTCTTTAGGGATGAAAGATAGCAGGCCATTTTTGGACAGTTTTTGGACAGTTTAAATTGTTTCCTCAGAATATGTTTACTGCACCCTCAGGCATGTCGTACAAGGTGACCTACATGAGTGCGTACAAGGGGGGTTGGTAACCTTATCTTATTAAACAAAGTCCCACAGACACCAGCACTACAGCAGCATGTGAATACTCGCTAAAGACTTTCTGTGGGACAAGCTACAGAAGTGGTGGCTCTATGCTCTGTAAGGAGCGCATAGAAAACTTCTTTCATATCTCTCTCCATCTCTCTCTGTCTCTCTCTATACCTCTCTCTCTTTTTGTCTCTCTCTGTCTCTTTGTCTCCCTCTATCTCTCTTTGTCTCTCTATCTCTCTCTATCTCTCACTGTTTCTCTCTCTATCGCTCTCTGTCTCTATCTTTCTGTCTCTATTTATCTCTGGCTCTCTCTACCTCTATCGCTCTATCTCTCTATCTATTTCTCTCTAGGATGTCTCTGCTCTGTGAAACAGGAGAAATAAAAGCGGTGAAAATTTGTGGAGACACCGACTCCGGATATTCCTTGAACGTGAAGCCAACGTTGGTTTAACTTAGAACCCCTTGATGTATCTATAGATCTAGGGGCACTAGTTTAACTAATTGTTGTCAATTATCACCATCTTCGTCAACAGACGATCCATATAGCGTGGTCCACCTTTCTTGATGCCGGGGGGATAAAAATAAAGCCAGGTCATAACAAAAACTCGTCGGCTGCTCTGTCAACTGATCTGAGAGGTCTTACTTTGCCTGGGGGGACAAAATAAAGTTAGGTCAGAAGGCGAAGGTGAATAAAGTATCCAGAGAGGAGATCACAGGGGTCTAACTTTCACGTTTTGTTTATACAGTTTCAATTAGGCTTGAATCACGACCGATCTTTTGACTACCAAACAACGGGTTTAGGCTTTTGGGCTGGCTCACTGGGCTTAAAGTTAGATACTAGTCTTTCCACCGAAAAGATCTGTGTTCGATTCACGTTCCAGTTGCCATATTTCTGATGCTGTGAAATGCAAAGTCCAGTGGCTTCTGTAGGAAGGGCGACAATTTGCGTTGTCTCAAGAACTAAGTTGACAAGATCCGTTGACGCTTTATTACTAAGTAGCTTATCAGATCAGATACAACCAGTTCAAGGGTCAACAGAATACTGTATCTACAGAACCGAAGTCCAGCATCATTGGAACTGTTTGTAGCCCTTGTGTGGGCCTATTTCATAAGTTTTAGACTCGAGGAACTGTTCTAGGTTTCTTTAAAAGATAATGTGGGATACATCGGAACTACTCGCTGCCGAAGGTAATAGATTATTTGTGACACATGGGAACTGTTCGTTGGTAAAGTTTATAGATTATTTGTGACATCGGAACTGTTCGTTGGTAAAGTTTATAGATTATTTGTGACATCGGAAGTGTTCATTGGTAAATTTATAGATTATTTGTGACACATCGGAACTGTTCTTTGTCTAAGTTTATAGATTATTTGTGACACATCGGAACTGTTCGTTGGTAAAGTTTATAGATTATGTGTGACATCGGAACTGTTCGTTGTATAAGTATATAGAATATTTATGACACATCGGAACTGTTCGTATGAAGATAATTTCACATTGGAGCTATAGGTAGCAGCATCTGTGTAAATATTATTAATAATAATACAAGGATAATATTACTATGGTTTGGCCATGTCTGCAGAATGGGAGAAGATCGGCTACCACGGCAAGCATGGGAAACTAAGAGCCAGGGATCCAGACCTCCAGGACGACCCAAAGTCCGCTAGGAGCATTAGACAATCTTTGAAGGACCGAGGACTAGAATGGAACCAAGCCAGGAGGAAAACAGCCGATAGGATAGTATGGCGCTCTCTCTTACAAACTTCTACACCTCACGGTAGAAGAGGAACGACTAAGTAAGTAAGTAAGGATAATATTACTGTGTATGAAGCATACAATACTGATTGTTCTAGAGTGTTCTTATTTTGTCATTGTTTTAACTTTTCTTTCTTTCGTTCTTGAAGCAGCGCGAGTCGTATAAGTTTCAGCACCCAGAGAAGTGATTTATACACACACTATAAATCATCATCAACCTTCACCAATACTCTTCAGCTTCCTGTCTTGTGCCATCTGTTCAAGATCTTTCCATGTCCTCTTGATTAAATTCACGTCTTTAGTTCCCTTTTTTGTGCGTTTTTGGGTCTTGCTATATTTGTCTTACCCTAAAGTTCCCAGTCAAAGAACTGCATTGTAATACTATCAGAAGGGTTTAATCGTTTGTCCTATACAACGCTACTCTCTCCATCTTTCTTCTTGTTGCTCAATATCTGTCCATGTCTTCTTGACACCCCACATGTCTGTCTCCAGTTCTCTTCTCCATGTGTTCCTGTCTCCAGTTCTCTTCTCCATGTGTTCCTGTCTCCAGTTCTCTTCTCCGTGTGTTCCAGTCTCCAGTTCTCTTCTCCGTGTGTTCCAGTCTCCAGTTCTCTTCTCCGTGTGTTCCTGTCTCCAGTTCTCTTCTCCATGTGTTCCAGTCTCCAGTTCTCTTCTCCGTGTGTTCCAGTCTCCAGTACTCTTCTCCGTGTGTACCTGTCTCCAGTTCTCTTCTCCATGTGTTCCTGTCTCCAGTTCTCTTCTCCATGTGTTTCTGTCTCCAGTTCTTTTCTCCGTGTGTTCCTGTCTCCAGTTCTCTTCTCCGTGTGTTCCAGTCTCCAGTTCTCTTCTCCGTGTGTTCCTGTCTCCAGTTCTCTTCTCCATGTGTTCCAGTCTCCAGTTCTCTTCTCCGTGTGTTCCAGTCTCCAGTTCTCTTCTCCGTGTGTTCCTGTCTCCAGTTCTCTTCTCCGTGTGTTCCTGTCTCCAGTTCTCTTCTCCGTGTGTTCCTGTCTCCAGTTCTCTTCTCCATGTGTTCCTGTCTCCAGTTCTCTTCTCCGTGTGTTCCTGTCTCCAGTTCTCTTCTCCATGTGTTCCTGTCTCCAGTTCTCTTCTCCATGTGTTCCTGTCTCCAGTTCTCTTCTCTATGTGTTCCTGTCTCCAGTTCTCTTCTCCATGTGTTCCAGCCTCCAGTTCTCTTCTCCATGTGTTCCAGTCTCCAGTTCTCTTCTCTTACCCTGGAGATTCCAGAACACGATCTGCTTGATAATGCTATCAATAGTTTTCTCAGTGTGTCTCTATCACAAGCATCTTCTTCTCATCTCTTGTTCTACTGCCACTTGTCTGGTTCTTGTCATCAGTTCCACATTAGTATCTTGTCATACCATATCAATCCTTCTATTCCACGCAAACACCCATTTATGTGTAGCTTCTTGGTTGTCAGTTTTTGTATTGTTTGTTTGTCTGTGTTTTTATTTTTTCTATGACCCGGAGCCATACGATAGAATAGCCGTCACGGTTTGAGCTAAAGATTGTAACTGTTGTGTTGGACTTAATTTCGTTTCACTTCCATATATTTCCCAGCGCAGCATATTGAATTCTTATTTTGATATCTCATTTTGATAAATAAATAAATACCATACACACGTAGATTCAACTTCGCAGATCAACGCCCACACACGGCAACCTCACCACATAGACACATACATCAAGTAGAATTAGGGGCCACATAAACCATTATTGAACACATCCATGTCCTCCCTCCGTCCCCCCCCCCGTCCCCCCCCCCCCCCCCCTTCCCCCCCGATACAGACAGGAACTTAATACAGCCACCACTCACACAACGTTTCAGAAGTAATCTTTTCTTCAGCAGGTCTCCTTGTAATTACCCCAGACTCAAAGTTGTGAATATTTAATGCCATGTTTCGCGTGTTAGAGTCAGGTTTATTCATCGGCCGAATCTAGAATTCTCGCGCAAATGAACGAGCCGGCACATTGCTGCGTTCGGAAGCAGAAGCTTATCTAGCTGCGCTGTAAATTTCGTAACAAAACTTATAAATCGCTACAGCTCGTGTTTTTGCTAATCAGTCTGTCTTAGAGGTCGGCATAGGTCAAGCCTTGACCTCAGATCCGGCCCCGGGGAATGTTCAACTTGGTATGGAGTTTCGTTTTGTAGTGTGTACATAGCTAACTGCCTGCTGCTGAACAGAGACTACTTCTGTTGTCTGGTGTGTCATTTTCAGACCAAATAGTCAGTCCAAAATGTCTTTTATATTTAGACATGCGCTGTAATTTAACCGACGGACATTGTAACTAGGTTGAACGGGGCAAGCCCTGCCACAGTAAAACAAAAATCCTAAAAATTGTGGTCGTAGGACACAAGGAATGGCCTATATTATGAAAACTAGGACAGTCGCATTTTTACGGCATTTCCCAACTGGTTTTTATCAGTTACAACAGTTGTTTCCAATTAAGGCTCGAATAGTTTGTTTAAATGCATTTAAATTAAGTTTCTCTCTCTTTTGGTTTCTTTCGTTTGTTCCTGACGAATAACTTGTTGTCATTGTTAAGGACACTGTTTGTGTTGGTTCTAGAACTAGGACAACTTCCGGTTTGTGTTGGTTCTAGAACTAGGACAACTTCCTGTAAACATTAATGACTTGTGGTCGTTGTTAAGGACGCTGTTTGTGTTGGTTCTAGAACTAGGACAACTTCCGGTTTGTGTTGGTTCTAGAACTAGGACAACTTCCTGTAAACATTAATGACTTGTGGTCGTTGTTAAGGACGCTGTTTGTGTTGGTTCTAGAACTAGGACAACTTCCGGTTTGTGTTGGTTCTAGAACAAAGACAACTTCCTGTAAACATTAATGACTTGTGGTCGTTGTTAAGGACGCTGTTTGTGTTGGTTCTAGAACTATGACAACTTCCGGTCAATATTAATGACTTGTGGTTATTGTTAAGGACGCTGTTTGTATTGGTTCTAGAACTAGGACAACTTCCGGTCAATATTAATGACATGTGCTCGTTGTTAAGGACGCTGTTTGTATTGGTTCTAGAACTAGGACAACTTCCGGTAAACATTAATGACTTGTGGTTGTTGTTAAGACCGCAGTTTGTGTTGTTTCTAGAACTAGGACAACTTCCTGTAAACATTAATGACTTGTGGTCGTTGTTAATGACACTGTTTGTGTTGGTTCTACACCGAGGACAACTTTCGGTCAATATTAATGACGGCTCGTGACGATGTAACAAGGTCTGAGACAAATAAATAGTGACCCAACGCTTATGGAGCTGGTCCCTTTGCAAGAAGCCGGCAGCAAGCAGTCACATGCTTTTGCAGCAGTAGTTTCTGTCGCAATGTATTTTCCATAATGTGTTTGCCACCCCCATATACAAACTTATATTAGTCGCCTTGTACGACACACCTGATTGGTGCAGTGGATCTAGTCTTTCTCTGTATCTTCAGAGTCAGTGACTACACGGGGCAGAATGAATATAAGGGGGGGGGGGGGGATAAAAGATTGGAAAGAAATGTATTATTTAAGTGCCGAAAACGTCGACACAGCAAGCGTGGTGCTGGGCTCGAGGAGGGACAACTCAAAGACAACATGAAGATGTGGACCCATTGCAACCAGCTGTCACCCAGGTCATAAACCAGACGCAAGGTCAAGTTAAATCCCAGCTTCAGAATGCGTTCTCCCGTACACATGATTCGAGATGCCCTCAAATCCTCAAGATGACATCCACACTCCATTATTGCGAGGTATCTAAAAAATAATAATGAAAATAATAATAATAAATAAATATCACATTAAAAGAAATAGAACCAATAAGTAAACAAACTAGATTGATCATAATAAAGAGAAAAAGACCAAGGTGAAAAAAAAAGTATGTAAGCTCATAAACCAAAAGCACGATAACACGCAGCAACACAACAACTATGTCAATAACCAAGAATTAAAAATACAAACAACAAATTCTGGTGTCAGTAGTTTACACAAACTACAATCAGTTGCAAATAACACTTTGATGTCAATAAAAACAGAAGAGATATAATGTTACATTGAACACCCTACTTATTAGTAAACTAAACACAAATTAGGTTGAACAACGGAGACTTCCGATATGGTGAATGATCTGAGGCAAAATAAACTGATCCGTTTCTTTTCCGCTACAGTCCCAGGTCTTAAATAAAAACATAAAGTACAGGGTTTTTTATAAAGTCACTATGCAGTGAATTTAAAAAATATTTTAGAAATTACGTCACGAATAATGCAAATTTACGTCATGATATTCTGTGTTTCAATGCTGTGTTCCACAATCCCCTGTGCAGCATTACACAACAAGCCCCAATTGAAAACCACATTTCTGGTGACGTAGTCTCGCCCGGGCGTAAATTTCACTGTACAGCGACTTTATAAACACACTGTATCTTCATGTAGGAAAGGCCTATATCGGCACTCCTCACACCCTTACTTTTTTAAACGGCCCTAAACACATGACCTGCCTGTGATGTCACCTTATGATGACCAGTTTCATCTTATTGAATCGTTCATCTTATTGCATCGTTCATCTTATTGCATCGTTCATCTTATCAAACAACAAGGCCTTTTATGAATGGACACGCCCCTTATTTTAACCGATGAACCAAGACGGGACTAAATCCTATTTAAAAAAAAAAAAAACAACCAAAATTCATCTTGCATTGCCGTCATAGCTAATATTTGTCCGCGTCGTGAATGTACTGTAGAATATGCGGGTTTGCTGGGATACCTAACGCGCCTCTGAATTTATTGTAATGAGCGGTTATAAAGCTGGACAAAGTGGACGCACCAATGTTTTTGTGTGTCTAAGAATGTGTGATGGATGGCGCTTGTTGCTGCATTGATGCTGTCGTGCTGTATTCAGCTTGTTAGAGCGGGCTCTGGAAGAATGTTAGCCACATCTTATGGCTTCACGTCCGGGACTGTGATGTTCTGGAATCTTGTCTGGTACACGTGATTCTTGGTAAATCACGTGACTCAAGCTAGCATGTATATATGTGATTTGTAACATACTTCTTCGGTAGCACACTTACACATACATATCATCATCATCATATTTTTTTCACTCCTTATCGAGTATGGAGCCACCAATACAGAAGATCCCCTTGGATGAAGTTTACGTCATAACGCAAGCTCTTACAGAGGTGGTATCTGTAGAAATTTTTGTTAATGATGAGTTTGCCAGCCCCATTCACTATTTCATATTAGTTGTATTTTCTAACATGCCCGGGGGAGTAGTAGGTATATTCTTTCTTTGTCTTTTCAGTGACTCATGGGAACTACACGAACTACAAACACATACATATATACGGATATATACACATACACAGGTATACCTCGCTTTATTGCGCTTCGCTGTATTGCGCTTTGCAGATATTGCTCTTTTAAAAAAAATTATTCATTTTTATGTATTAGAACGTGCCTTCTTCTTCCAATAGATTTTGGCTTTCCAATAGCAAAAAAATTACGATTCGCTGAAGGCTCAGATGATGAAGATTAGCATTCATTTTAGGAATAAAGTATTTCAAATTTTACAGTACGTTGTTTTTTTTTTAAGACCTAGTGCTATTGCGCACTTAATAGACTAAATGTAAACATTATTTAGGCTTTTATATGCACTGGGAAGTCAAAAAATTGGTGTGACCCGCTTTATTGCGATATTCGCTTTATTGCGGTGGTATGGTACTGTCAGAAACTGTTTAAACGATGATGTCCCCAGATGTCAGGATACTATTTAATATATATGATGATGGGGTGTGGCGTGTGTGTAGATGAAGATCAACAATGCCAGGGGTATGCAGTAACACAACGCCACTGGTTACAGTTCCATAACATTTATTTAACATTCACATACGTGTCCTGGATCTCAAACTTCTTGTCAACAACACTGAACCAATACTTAGGCTAATACTGCCTGTACGGCATAACGAACTACAGTATTCATACACAGTCTCTCTGACTACACAATAACAATGTACAGAATGTCCTTGGTGC